>OY744529.1:39990212-40032712 GCA_963556195.1 Sepiola atlantica | reverse complement strand
AGCTAGAAGGAAATAAGAACATGTATAAATGATAGCAATACGGTTTACTAAACAAAAGATACAAGATTAACAGAGTAATTTAGAAAGGGTTAGGGTTAAAGTTAGGGTTAGGGTTTAGGGTTAGGGTTAGGGTTAAGGTTAGGGTTAGGGTTAAAGTTAAAGTTAAAGTTAGAGTTAGAGTTAGGGTTAGGGTTAGGGTTAGGGTTATAGTTAGGGTTAGGGTTAGGGTTAAAGTTAGGGTTAGAGTTAGGGTTAGGATTAGGGTTTAGGTTTAAGTTAGGGGTAGGGTTAAAGTTTGGGTTAGGGGTAGGGTTATGGTTAGGGTTAGGTTTAGAGTTAGGGTTAGGGTTAGAGGTAGGGTTAGGGTTAAGGGTAGGGTTATGGTTAGGGTTAATGTTTGGGTTAGTGTTAAAGTTAGGGTTGATCTACAAATTATCGTGAGATCTCGTTGGGTTTCATTATTTTTTAATGAAAAGCAGATAAGACCATCCACTTTATTAGAGTGCTACATCACAAATAAAAAGTAGCAAACGATTGGTGATAAGAGGCAAATAAGATGAAGAAGAAACTATTCTGATGACTCCGTACTCATTATCATCCTTACCGTAAAAACTTGTAACAGTGCCGAAGTCTTTCAAGAAAGAAACAATGGACATACTTTAAAAGGGTGATCAGTATATTTCTAATATTTATCGTGTAATTTCCGAAGTAAAAAAAAAAACGTAAATCTGTGTGAATGAATGACGGGATTGTTCATGTTGTTGGCATTGGTTTCCTTGATATTCTATAGAGTAACGTATTTACAGGGGGGGTGACGTGAAAGGTGACAACATTCATAGCAGAAAGTGGGGCTATGTAGATGACTGGATTCGAACATGGCACGCCAGGTCATTAGTCGAGGTCGTTATTCACTTCACCGTCAACACCTCTCATTTCAAAGATTTATAACCACATTTTTAAATGCTTCCGGGTGATCAATTCGGAGATCAATACTTGAAAAGATTGTTGCATAACTTCTTACTGGGGGTTGGCCTCTCTTGCGTGATTCAGTGTCGATAAATTCTAAGGTGATAGCTAGAAAATCTTTTAAAAAGACAACAACGATCTATTTATTTACTTAACAATTAGATTTCTTTTCTAAACTGAGAGTTAGCCTTGGCAGAAGAGAATAATAACTCCTATATATAAATCTATACTAAAAACAGTGTGGCCATTTGGGTCACCCATTGAGCTCTGGTTTAATTGTTGAAACATGAAAAAGTGAGTTTGCAAAGCCAGTTAAATAAAATAAAATAAATGAAAAAAACTAAATATTAAATTCACCTCTTCTTTCCGCTAGCTATATCTCTATTCTCTTCTTTTCTTTTTCTCTCCATCTCTATCTCTCTTCCTTCTAAAGTACGGGTTTAATAGTATCACTACTTGTGGTGATATTCAATTTTGTTTATAATAGACTATTCCAATCTTTTCAGTTTTCTTTCTTTCCTATTTTCGACTGATAATAAATAAAGAGAGGGGGAAGGTGAGAGGGGGTGATAGATAACTCTTGATATAAGAGCAGGGTGTATAAACAACGTTCAGTTCGAGAGGGTGGATGTGATAGATAAAAAGTTAGTAAGAGATGGGCCCATTTGTTAGTTAATTGCTAATTACAGGCTACAATAAACAACTAAAATTGAAATTTTGTTTAGATATAACTAAGTCCTAAAATGTAAAAAGTGTTTGGTCATATATTTCGTGTAATTAAAATATATTGGAAAAAGCCTTAGGGAAACAAACGTTGATTAGCTCATAGTTTGTATAATAATAAATAAATAGATTCTACTTTATTTTATTCTTCTGTGTAGCAACTCAATCTTTTTAAAATATCTTATATCTCGAGTGGCTCACTTAAACAATCCACTATCCGCCATTCGGAGAAAGGTCAGACCCTGCCAATCACAACTGCCAATCTTCGAAAACATATCATCGACAACCTTGCATGAGAAAAACTACGTATTACACCAGAAACAACTGTACCCAACCACAGTGATAGGGAACCGGTTAGACTTTGCTGTAAGGAATTTACGACTTTCAGAAAAGTGTTTGACAGCGCAGTGATATGATTAACAGTCGTATACTCGAAGCGTTTTATCTATTTGCTAAATACATCCCATCAACATAGGGGTTGGATTTGGCCGAGCTTTCTGATCCGTTACCAAGTCAAATATTGAGTAATGCTTTCATCATTCTTATTTATGCCCTCGTTCTATGAAACACGAACATTAATGCCATGACAAAATATAGTTTTCAATTTTATGCTCATATTGTTCAAGGGAAAATGCCTGGAACGTCGTACATCATAACGTCTAAATCTTGGTATGTTCGCGCTAGATGCGTTTAATTTTCATTCGACGTTATTATACTTTGTAGTCTAAAATCGATAAAAACACTCTTCAAAATTTACACAAAAAACTTGTTCACTAACCATCGTTGGAGAATAGATTGAGACCTTTGTTTCGTTATTTTAGTCTTGGTTCATTTTAACTCCTTTTTATGTTTTTCTTCGAATATATATATATATATATATATATATATATATAAGGAGATTTTAGTTTGCTTGAAGCATTGCTGGTAAATATAAGTGCAGGTTAGTAATCCGAGGCTGTAGCAATGCGATGTAGTTGCCGGAAGGTGGAAAGGGTGAACAGAAATAAACGAGAAGAGAAAACGAATCGCAAAACGATTTATTTATATATATATATATATATATATATATATATATATATATATATATATATATATATATATATATAGTGTCAGGTTGTATATGAAAAGAAATCAAATAAAGTGATCGATCATATAAGAGAGCTGATATAATTTATTTAGATACTGTATATTACATATTTCAGCAATGTACCGCGGTTTCATCCAAAAGAAAGATGTCTAAATCTACCCTTTTGGATGAAACCGCGGTACATTGCTGAAATATGTAATATACAGTATCTAAATAAATTATATATATATATATATATATATATATATAGAGAGAGAGAGAGAGAGAAAGAGAGGGGGGAGTAAGATAATACTTTAGAGATATAAATAATATCTTTAGCCAGTAGATTATCAGAAAAAAAAAACAAAGCTCAATATAGTGTATCGAGCAATAATATTAATTGAATGACATAATAAAATGTGAAATTAATCAGATTTTATTAAATTCAAAAACAAGGAGAGATACTGCGTCTTTAATTCATGAGTTTTCAAAGAAAATATACTCCTCAGAGGACCATTACCGCAAGTGCATTACTGCAGGTAATAAAAATATAAATATAAATAAGGTTATAAATTTATTTATCCCAGCTTGCTCTCTATCGTGTAAGGTACACGATAATTCATGAAAATGAAATGGCGTGGTGGACAAAATGTGTGAAAAATTACAAACGGAAAACAGGTTAAAGTGCACGAGAACAAGGAAAACAAGAGATTTGACCGATACCGGTCAAATCTCTTTTTTGTTTTTCTCCTGCACTTTAACCTGCTTTCCGTTTGTAATTTTTCACATATAAATATATATATATATATATATATATATATATATATATATATATATATATATAGTTCTCCATAAACACTTTAATATTTAATAAAAAAATATTGATAGTATATATATATATATATATATATATATATTATATCATATTTTTTTGAAAAAAACATAACAATGGTGGTGTTAAAATAAATAAAATTTATTTTAATCTTGTTATGGTTTTTTCAACAACAAAAATATATATAATACTATTACGAAACAATGGTTTAGAAAATATGTCTAAATACCCTTTATGAGGAATAAAAGAAACAATGTTTCAGACAAAATGTAAAAATAAAAATGGAATAAAGGATAAGCAAATAAACAACTAACAATATATATAGGTAGGTTCATTTTATATTCCAGTAACAATGGTTTTTATTTTCTATTTTTATTTTTTCACATTTCACAAAAAACTTAACATCCATGTGAGATGTATATTTACGACTCGTTTCTCTAGAGGTGAGCCAACAAACCTTATTATATCAATATTAAAATATTTCTTAAAGTAGAGGGAGAGTAAAAAAAATTGGGGGGGGGGCTAGGGGTGGAAGGTAAAAAAATGGGGGAGTCGGTAAAAGTTGTTTTTTTTTACTTAAAATATTTTTTCAGGGTAGGGGGAAGGTAAAAATTGTTTTTGGGTGGTGAGGATGGAGGGTAAAAAAAATTTTTTGGAGGGGGGGGGATTATTTTCCAACTTAAAATATTTGTCAGGGTAGGGGGAGAGTAAAAAATTATTTTGGGTGGTGGGGTGGAGGGTAACAAATTTAGGGGGGTGCGGCAAAAAAAAATGTTCTTGAGCCTAAACAGGGCTCATTAATATGAGTTATTTTTTATGATAGTGACACTACATGAATGAACGTTACTTTTGTTCTTGGATACGACAGGGGCGCATTAATATGAGTTATTTTTTATGATAGTGTCAAAAGATGAACAAACACAACTTTGGTTCTTTGATACAACAGGGGCGCATTAATATAGGTTCTTAGGTATGCGAACTGGGCTGGAGATAGGTACATATATAGTATGCGCACCCTTGCAGAGATAAGTAAGTGTATAGTATGCGCACCGGGACGACGATAGGTACGAATATAGTATGCGCACCGGGGTGGCGATAGGTACATATATAGTATTTGCACCGACGCAGCAATAGGTATGTATATAGTATGCACACCGGGGCGGCGATAGGTACGTATATAGTATGTGCATAGGAGTGGCGATAGGTATGTATTTAGCATGTGCTCCAGGGCGGCAATAGGTACGTATATAGCATGCGCACTGAGGCTACAATAGGTACGTATTTAGTATGCGCACCGGGGCTACAATATGTACGTAATTAGCATGCGCACCGGGGCGGCGATAAGTATGTATATTGTATACGCACCGGGGCCGCAATAGGTACGTATATAGTATGCGCATCGGGACCGCGATAGGTACGTATATAGAATGTGCACCGGGGCGGCGATAGGTACGTATTTAGCATTCGCATCGGGTCGGTGTTAGGTACGTACTTAGTATTCGCAATGGGGCAGCTATAGGAACTTATGTAGTATGCGCACCGGGGCGGCGATAGGTACGTATATAGTATGCACACTGACGCTGCGATACGTACGTATATAGTATGCGCACCGGGGCGGCGATAGGTGAATATATAGTATCTGCACCGGGGCGGCGATAGGTACGAATATAGTATGTGCACCGGGACGCAGATAGGTACGTATATAGTATGCGCACCGGGGCGGCGATAGGTACGTATATTGTATGCACACCGGGACGGAGACAAGTACTTATATAGAAGGCGCATACAGTGTGGTACTTTTTATAGAAATAAGTCATACGATTGCCCTGAGAAACGTAGGATTAAATTGTGGGGAAGAAACAGCTTTTGCAAAAGGCAAAATATGGGGTGACCAGGGGAGAGAAAAGTAGAAAGATAAAGAGACGGCTATAGAAAGAGGGAAAGAAATAGAAATTTTAATATAAAGATGTTACACACGTGATTTTTCTTCTATTTATTTATGTTTTTATGACTCCGAGCAACGCTGGGTAGCCCTGCTAGTAAAAATAAAAGATAAAAGTCAAAATCTAAAAACTAAAAGATAAAAGATAAAAATTAAAAGATAAAAGATAAAAGTAAAAATAAAAAAATAAAAATTGAAAGAATAGAATTACAAGTTCGAACAATAGAAGCAAACGTATCGAACACGCTATCAGCTTTGATTTCTTGTTCACCTGTCACGTTGTATCTCGATCATAATTAATAGTTGACATATCTTTTAAATGATGCATTTTCTGATCGTTTCTTTCAAAACTATTTTCACCTGAAAAACGGACTTATTCATAAAGCTTGACAACACTTCTCTTGAATAGATAAGCGTTCAAACACACACATAAAAACAATCGGAAGACACTGAACGCAAAGAATATAAAATATTTTTCATTTCTGTTTTACATCGTCTGCATCAATGCCTATGCTATTATCTACATTCGGACAGATGAAAACAAAGAGGACACAGCTGTGTAGGCTTTCATTAATAGCCAAGCGAGCGGCTATCGTGCCAGACAGTGGAATTGTCAAATCTGCCATTAGTAGAAGCGCACAAATATGACACGTGGCAGTTTTTCCTTCAGAACATTTGACAGACATGTTGTTCATTAGATATTCTCTATGACAAAAGCTGAAACACGAACTCCAGACACTTGTCATTCAGAAGAAAGGTTAAATGAAAACATTCACTATCAAGATTTCATCTTCATTATTTCATTCGGCCATTCTTATATATATATATATATATATATATATATATATATATATATATATATATATATATATATATATATATATATATATAGGATCAAATATAAACCAAAGTAAAAACTTTTAGTAGATGGAACCTATTGTGAAGAGGATTAGCTCAATATACGAGATAGAGCAATTGTAGAGATAGAAGAAAAAAGAGTGATAAATATGCGACGATTGTCCAAATTTATTTCAAATTTCCATTGTTCAATGCAAGGTGTATTCAGTAATAAATTAGTGTTTATTATTCTTTCCTTAAGCCAAGGCTTTTCAAAGATCGAAATCTTATCATGTCGGAAAGATTAAATATAAACATTCACCCAACGCTTCGACTCTGTCGTTGAGTGCTATCGAATGTTTAGGTGTCAACACTCGTCGCTTTCAGTGTAAACATCACTTAATTTCTACGTTATTACGTGACAATTACTCGCGGCTTAATGGGACTAGGTGAATACTTACAGATTCAAGGTGTATCTGTGAACGGGGTTCGCGCCCTATGTCCGTCTGAGATTGCTATTTTCCTGCGCTGATGAGAACCATAAACTCGAAACGACGTTGTACGTAGGTTAAAATATTAAAAATAATTTACTATTATATATTTATATATATATATATATATATATATATATATATATATATATATATAATCCAGGCAAGGTAAACATCCACACGGATAGTAATCACAAGAATTTCAACTGGGTTTATAAAAAGTGCTCAATATCAAATAGAGCTTTTATATATGATTATTTTTTTCATTTACACTCATATGTACAAAATCTGCGACATTGGCATGTCGATGTTATCGATCAACAGCTGTTATAAACTAAGATCTCATGAGACAGAGTTAAAATCTGATCTTCACCTTAGATCATATTTGGTTGATTCCAAATATGATCTAATTTGAGGATCGGATTTTAACTCTGTCTGATGAGATCTTAGTGTCTGTGTAAATAAAAACATAATTATATATATATATATATATATTAAGTTATGAAAATATGTTTATGGCAATTACTCTACACGATTTATTAAGCTTAATTGCCATAAATATACTTTTATAACTTACTACCTAGCTTTACTACCTAGCTTTACTACCTAGTTTTACTTACGTATCGAGCACTGTTGAAGTAAATACTGAAAATTGATACATAAAAAATTATACTTCCTTATAAAATTTGATGTGGATATATGAAATAGTCATATATATATATATATTAATAATGGAGATGATGTATCTGTCTGTCTGTCTCTCTCTGTCTGTCTGTCTGTCTGTCTGAAGCCAAAAATCCATCAGAGTAATATTACTATTTACTTAGTCTGCCAGCTTTTATATATAGTACTACAAAGACCGCCGTAAACATATAAATAAAGTAGAAAGAAATTTCAAGCGAGACTGCGATTAGAACAGAAAACGTGTCAATCTTACTTAAACTGATATTTTTTCAACTTCCTTATATACTGTTACAAAAATTCGCTCAGACACTAGACGGGTTTCGCCATTTACATAATTCATTCCTTTTAAACGTCAATTAAATTCATATTTACAAATATACACTTATAACTGCTATTATCAAATTTACATATGCATTTACAATATTTTCCGATAAGGTGATATTAATACAAATTATTCATACAATTAATTAAACACATTTCATTAAGAAACCAGCGTGTTTTTAAACCATACTTTGAATGACAAGTGCCGTTAAAATTGCAAAGTCATCCTTTCGGAAGTGACGTCATTTTGAGAGGATTTTTTTTCACATTATAATTCTTTATTTTCATTACGTTGTTAAGAAAAGGTGTTTTGTTGTAAATTAAAGTTAAGCAAGGCATATCCTAGCCATTAGTAAATGGGTGACCATTTTGGAAAAATAAATTGCTGACTCATTTTCCGGTCCTTCCGGAAGTGACGTCATTGTAAGAGGATTTTTTTCACATTATCATTCTTTATTTTCATTACGTTGTTAAGACAAGGTGTTTTGTTGTAAATTAGAGTTAAGCAATACACATCCCGGCCATTACTAAATGGGTTACTATTTTGAAAGAATTAATTGCTGACTCATCCTTCCGGGAGTGACGTCATTGTGATAGGATTTTTTCACTTTATCATACTTTATTTCCATGACGTTGTTAAGACAAGGTGTTTTGTTGTAAATTGAAGTTATGCAACAAATATCTCGGCCATTACTAAATGGGTAACAATTTTGGAAGAATAACAAAACTGGTTCTTGATATGACGAAGGCGCCTTCAATAGCATATTTAAACATGAGTTCTTTTATATGACCGAGGCGCCTCCTAATTTTTGTTTCCTTTTTTTAACTATGTATGGGGGAGGGTAAAAAAAATTTAGGAGGGGCAGCAATTTTTTTAAACTAAAAATATTGTTATGTATGTGGGAGGGTAAAAAACAAAATTTGGGGTGGTTAAAAAAAACTTCTATTTTTAACTGAAAATACTACTATGTATGGGGGAGGGTAAAAAAATGGGGGGAGAGGGGTAAAAAATGTTTTTGTTTTTTTCTTTAACTGAAAATATTACTATGTATGGGGGAGGGTAAAAAAATTGGTGGGAGGGTAAAAAAAAATTATTTTTAACTAAAAATATTCAAAGAAAATCAATGTCTAACCACCCAAGAAATATGACTGGGGCTCCATCGGTTTACGGGTGAGCGTTCATTTCTGACGCGGAACCCTAGCCAACCCATGCAACCGGAGGGAGCATATATTTGCTAGTATATATAATTACTAAAGAGAAGAAGGATAAGATTAACGTTATGGTAATAATAAAAACTCCTGTAGTAATATTAACAATAATAGTGAATAATAATTATAATAAAAAGAAATGATGGTGAAATAAAAAATACAAACGTGACAAAATTAATAATAATAACAATAATAACAATAATAACAATAATAATAATAATAATAATAATAATAATAATAATAATAATAATAATAATAATAATAATAATAATAATAATAATAATAATAACTTCATAAGCTCCCCCCAATAAATTACACCGGCCTCAACTGACACGACACAAAAATGAACAAATGAGCAGAAATAGCCAGAAACACAATCAGCTCCCCGCCCCACAAAAGACTAAAATTAATTGTTTTTTTTTTGAGTGCTAAAAAAATAATAAAAATTAAAAAAAAAATTTTAATTAAAAAAAAATTTTAAATAAAAAAAATGGTACCAGCCTAGGCTGACATCACACAAAATATTTGCATAGGGTCAAGGAGGGTGATAAGACCGAGGAGGGGCAGAACAAACCAGACCTCAACTGGAAGTGAAGAGACTGCTGGGACATTGAAAAGGCTTATTGCCACCCAAATCCCAGGGAAGACCAATGGTCCTTACCAGCGAGAAATCAATGGTAAACGGCTGTTGTGATACTGCAAGTTTATTTGCGGTGGCTATCGAAAAGAGGTGGAGAATACTGGAAATCTGGGGAGACTTGTTGTCACTCAGACTCCAGGGAATATAACCGGTTGTCGGTGAGCAATCAGTGATGGCCTGTGCGAGAACTCCTAGTGGGTAAATAATAATGATAATCTAACCTTGTCTAAGAGGGAGAGACTAATTGATAATGCACCAGCCCAGATGTGACAACAATATGCAATGTATGGGCGGATGGTGACTTTGTAGAGATATAGTATGACGTCAGGTGTGAAAAGTTAACTAGCACGGTAAAGGGAGCTCACCTTCTTTCCAGCAGCCTTGGCAATGTCTTCAATGTATTTGTTTCAATTCATGTTACCTGTGAATGTTTGGCCGATGAGTTTGAACGTTGGACTCTCAGGTAAGGTCTTATTTGCCATGGCAATCGGTGATTAAATGAGGTTTCTTGTAGTCAGTGAAGGAAAGGAGCTTTGACTTAGAAGCATTAAATGTTACCATCCTAAATCTTTCATAGCTTTGTGTATAATCTTTTAGATTCTTTCATTTTGTATTTTTAACTTTAGCTAAACCGTCGTCCCTATACAACCCTATACAGCTCTATACCGTTAATGCTAATCAAACTCGTTTCTGTGTGTTTATATAAAATAAATAACGCCACCGGGTCAGACATGTCTGCTGAGGCCAGGCCCCATCGCTACATCGAAGGAGTCTATAAATCAAGTTTTCATCTATTGTTCTCTATCATACATCAGTACAGTTTCCCTGCATTTATATATAATGTCTATTTTATCTCTGGTAATATCCGTGCGTATTTTAGCGAAGTTTAATTCCTTGTAGGATTAATCCTTTGTTATAGAATGGTAGTAATCCATGGTTCTTTTCTTCTATTTTATTGAACCAATCAATGGTACTTGTGGTGTTGATCCATTTGTTCAGATGTAGTTTTTTTATTGATAGTCTTATTTGTATTTTCAAGAATTGTCTTGCTATTTTTAAACATTTCAGGCCTGGTTGTGTTTATAAATCTGGTTGCCGGTTTATCTAAGAAGTCCGGCTTGTGGTCTTTCAACAAAATATAGGCATCCTTTGGTCTCAGTTGATAACCCCTGTCACTAATGTGTGTCTTATCTGTAATAATTTTGCTGTCTAATTATATATATATATATATGTATCTATCGATATATATATGTAGGTATATATATATATATATATATATATATATATATATATATATATATATATATATATATATATATATATATATATATATATATATATATATATATAAAGATAGATGAACGTAAAGGGATAAACATGTACGAATGACAAATTTATTTCAACTTCGATTGTTAAATGCAAGGTGTACTCGGTAAAAACATGTTTATTATTCTTTTTATATATATATATATAGAGAGAGAGAGAGAGGGAGAAAGAGACAGAATGACAGACAGACAGACAGACAAGTAAAAGATGAGAATAAAGATTGTAAAAATACAATATTTATAACGTCCTCAGTTGCTCAGAACAAGGTGTTTTCAAATGAAAGAAATTTATTTTTCCTTCCATAAGCCATGGCTTTTCAAAGAATATATTTTATTTGAAACACTTGTTCTGAGCAACTGAGGACGTAATAGATATCGCATTTTTACAATTTTTATTCTCATCTTTTACTTCTCTATATAATTGCTCTATCTCGTATATCGAGCATCAATTATTTTATGATAGGTTCTAATTTACATGTATACATTATATACTTTCATTTTCCTGTTCTCTCGCTCGTTCACTCTCTCTCTCGCTCTCTCTCTCTCTCTCTCTATATATATATATATATATATATTTATACGAATCAAGAAAGATTAAACGAAAAAAGAAGAGAAAAGAATATGCTTATACTTTTGATGACGGTGTATATCACCGAAATTGCTCAAGTTTTTAGAATAAATAAATAATTTATTTTTAAAAACATAAATAATGTGTTATCCAGGTTTTTCAAAATATTCTGCTTATTATTGCCATTTCATCAACGCTCCAAGTGTGGACTTTTTATTCTACGATATTTATATATATATTGACTTAAGTGAGATAAATATATTTATATATAGATATATAGATATATAGATATATAGATATATTTTATCGACTGATATATTTATGAGTCTAAACTTTGAGGTTTCTGTGAATACACAATATCAGATCAGTTTGAAGTTTGATTGTCAGTAGTAAAGAAACTCAATTTGACACTGCTATGACCCTCAAATAAAGGCAATGACCTTCTATCACCTATCATCCATAAATATCGGTTGATTTTGTTTACGTATTTTGAATAAATAAAGAATTCCCAATAAAATAATGTCCAGTGATTTTCTGTGAAAACATTTATGTGCGTGTCAATCCTACAAGTGCTTTGAAGTTCTCTTAAAACCAGTTCTGGTTGTCTAACACTATTATTGTAAGACACGTCATTTAGAAGATCCGCGCCATTTTGTAAGTCTAAGATCATTGAGGGTTTCGAGTCTTGCGATATTATATTGATTTCATACAGGCGACCCAGCTGAAACTGAATATACCGCGGCTTTAGAACAAGATGCATAAAATTGTGATATCAGAAAAAACAAATAAAATATATATTTCTATTTTGGAAATATTAATAATTAAACAAAAATAAAAAAATAAATAAAATTAGGTTGTTATATTCACAGCAATTTCTACCCACCCGGTGTTGCCCGGAAAATATTTGGCCTTCATTTTGTTTAGTTTTCTTTTAACTATACTACGTTGATTTTTATCAAACTATTTTGACAGGATTTTCAGAATAAAATGTAATTATTCCGGTATCGTTTGGTTATTAATTATTAATTTAACCAAATCGTTATATAATCATAAATAATTTTGTTAATTATCTCTAAAAAAAATATCGGATGTAAATATCTCCCAAAACTATCAATCTTTTAAAGATGAATACTTGCTAAGGATTTTTAAATTAGAAATGTATTTCTATTCGACAGTTTTAATGCTTGTAAATTCCTTTCAAATTCAACAGTGTTACGAAGTAATTCATCCGTTTTTTTTCAAAGATTAAGCAAAAGTTAAAATGGCTGACTTGTTTACGAAGAACCGGGTAAACAATCCTTGTGAATATAATTTTGTATTAAAGAAAGGCTTTAGTTCTGTTTAGTACTTTACGCTATTGCGTGTTTGATTTCAATAGATATTCATTTAATAGTAACTAAAAACTAATATATAATTCGCGTAAAGGCTAAAAACACACACACATACACAGACACACGAGATGCCGTTACACAATTTTATTAGCATAGAGATTTTGTAAATCACGAAAGTCTTGTCGAGTTTAGGTGAAAATGTCGGAATTTCGTGTCTGGTATGGACGCCTCTGCTCTCGATCAGAGAACGGCATGCAGGTGGCGACAATCGAGTTGTTAAAGTAGGCAGACATCTTTGATGACCACTCTAAATTCATGACAAACTTGGACAAAATTAAATATAAAGAAAAATGGTGGTGGATAGTGGTGCGTGTGTGTGTGTGTGTGGTTGGAGCTGGACGATATCGTTAAAGGAAGACGATCGTAAGTAGATCGGAGTAATTATAATAATTGGTTATTTGCATAAAAGAAATAAGAAAGGTACAAGAGTATGCTATCAGTAGTGTAGGAAGAGTTACTAACAACGAAGTAATAATAGGTTAATGTAACTAAATTAGCTCATCTGAAACACTTCACCACTTTCACTAATGAACTCGGAAAAAGTTATAAATCAATATTTCCTATTCCAGAAATTAGTTAAATAGTAGGGTTGACTAGACTCTCAAGCCTTGGTAGAGGAGCTGTTCTAAGCAAAAGAAGAACATTAAAAATAATACCAGTCTATATCTGTTTATCACGTTCTTATTTTCAGTCGTCTTGTCGTTCCCCTTATCACTGGACGCATGTCTGCCTCGAGGAAAGTGAGGTGAATGTAGTTGCGAACCTTTTAAGTAACAATAAACTTCTCGTCACACAGAAACTCTCTGACGGAGAATCCATTTTCTCTCGAAAAGGCAGGGTTGATCTATTCAGCTGATCAAAAATGTAAGCAGGTCACACATCTGAAGGTATGTGCAAAACGTTCAAACCCTCCTGCACGGACCTTGCTCTCAACGCTTACATACTTAAAAGTTGCTTCTCCACAGCCATACATATTTTTTATTACCCATCGTATAAAGATCTTGTCTGTTTCCAGAAATGTCTAGTTTTGTGGCGTTTCGTCTTGACTTAAAACCCGGTATAATTTTCTATAGCTTACACAAACACTGGTTCAAGTCTTACACAAACACTGGTTCAAGTCTTACACAAACACTGGTTCATGTCTTACACAAACACTGGTTCAAGTCTTACACAAACACTGGTTCATGTCTTACACAAACACTGGTTCATGTCTTACACAAACACTGGTTCAAGTCTTACACAAACACTGGTTCAAGTCTTACACAAACACTGGTTCATGTCTTACACAAACACTGGTTCAAGTCTTACACAAACACTGGTTCAAGTCTTACACAAACACTGGTTCAAGTCTTACACAAACACTGGTGCATGTCTTACAAAACACTGGTTCAAGTCTTACGCAAACACTGGTTCAAGTTTCTACTGCGGTCATTCAACATATCAAGAACCATTCGCGTTTCTTTAAGAAAGCAGTAAAAAGAACCTAGCTATTTATACTTGTAAAATAAACTATAAATAGTCATTGTTAAAGAGTATATTCATAAAGGATCAAGACTATAAACTCAATCATTTTCAGGTGTTCATCCTTAAAACAGATTAGCAAATGTCAGACGTTTGGATTTTATAAAAGTTCTTATTCGATTCATCATAAATAATTGTCTGTCGATCGATATATTCGTAATCGGAACTTTATATTGAGTATATTACCCGGCGACTTTTCTGTTACATGCTTCAAATGGTTGCAGATTATATTCATAAAGGAACAAGACTTGAAACCCAATAACTTTCAGCTTTTCATACTTAAAACAGTTTAACAAATGTAAGACGTTTTGATTTTATGAAAGTATTTAATCGATCCAAATTAAATAAAGATAAGATGCTAAGTGAAACTAATATATACCTATTATACAACTAAGTCGATTTGTTACAATATTCTTTCAATTCCGTCACTGACTTTCCTTCTCTTTTGTGTTTGTTTCGTTATTTCTCCTTTTCTTCATTCATCTTATGTTTCCCCAGCTAATAGCAACCCTCACAAAACGTGAAAATACGACATACCAAAAATAATGGTTTATAATTACATCCGCAGAAACAGATAATATGACAAAGGATCAATAAATGTATAAATCGAAGTTTCATTAACGAATTGGAAAGCTGCGTGTGTAAATCTCCATAACATGTTTACGAGCCGATCGATTGAGATAAAAACCAACAAGCTCGGTAACCGACAAACAGTTTTTTTTTTCAGCTGATATATAATATCAACACAATGTTATATTATGTATAAATACATAATGACTTGAAGGTTAGCAACAAGGAATAAGGCAGACACATGCAGACGCTTTTAAGACTTTATTGAGACTTCTCGTTTAGTAAGTAGAGAGGCCTCTGCTGCTATGAACTGTTTAGTGTGGTGGTGGGAGGTTGTAGTCAAGGGGAATGGTATGTGATATGAAGGGGAGATAACTCTTATCTAACACACAGCCGAATGCTAAAAATACCGACGAACTTTATAAAGGCTTATCAACATAATAACATTAGAATGCTGTAAATAACATTGTCGAATGTACATTCACACGAATTGAACGCATTATATAACTGTTTTTATATTTGTATTATAACTGTTTTTGTATTTTGATTATAGCTGTTATTGTATCTTTGTTTATTATAACTGCCTTTTTATTATAACTATTTTAATATTTTTATTAAAACTGTTTTTATAAGTGTATTTATATTTTATTATAGCTCTTTTATGCTTTTATTGTAACTGTTTTTCAATATTTTATTATAAATGTTTTTGTATTTTTATTATAACTGTTTTTGTATCTTTAATATAACTGTTTTGGTATTTTTATTATAACTGTTTGTATAATTGTTTTTTATATTTTCATTAAAAGTGTCTTTATTTATTATAACTATTTTTATATTTTTATAGCTGTTTTATATTTTTATTATAACTTTTTTAGTATTTTTATTATAAGTGTTTAATTATTATAACTGTTTTTATAATCATAACTGTTTTTGTATTTTTATTACAACTGTTTTTATTATAACTGTTTTTATGATAATTGTTTTCATCATAACTGTTTGTATTATATCTGTTTTTACATTTTTATTGTAACTGTTTTGTTTTTTATTATTAGTGTTTTTATTATTATAACTGTTTTTGTATTTTTATTATTACTGTTTATTATTATTATAACCGTTTTAATATTTTTTATTATAACTGTTTTTATTATAACTGTTTTTATTATAACTGTTTTTATTATAACTGTTTTTATATTTTATTATAACTGTGTTTATATTTTCATTATATCTGTTTTTGTATGTTTATTATTATAACTGTTTTTGTATTTTATTATAACTGTTTTTATTATAACTGTTTTATTATGATAATAGTTTTTATAAGTAGCTGTAATACAGCGAAACTAGTCATCCACATACAAATGTATATATATAGTCATCCACATACAAATGTATACACATATATATATATATATATATATATATATATATATATATATATAATTATGTCTATACAGCTTTTATCATCCCAGCTCATTCTTATATTGTGATTTCTCTCTAAGCATTAGTAGCTGTTCGACTGACGACAGCGCAGTATTGATATTATTGCTAGACTAAATTGTCGAATATACAAAGTGGTGCAGCAAAATCCGACACTTGACAATAAGTAAACAAAATACGAGAGGGGCTGAAGAGCTGAGATCACCCTAGACCCCGCTAGGTCTTCCAGCTGGACTTCTCGTCTAGACACAAGGCTAAGACGACCTAGGCGTGACTGCTTAACAATGTTCGTCACCACTGGTCGCCGGACTTTAGACCGCCCTCTTCACCCAACTACTACCTTTTTCACTATGTTGTTCTATAGCGAGGTCGAGACCAAAACCAAGTAGCATGCTCACAACACGCTCGACTATCTGAAAGCTGCCATTTTTGGAAGCAAAGGCCATTATAGACAAGGACATCGTCGCCAAAGCGTGTGACTCATTTCGCGCACGTCTTGGGATGGTCGTCACCCCAACGCTTGTTACATTGACAAATAATCTAGTATGCAACTCTAACTGCTGCTAAATAAACTGTCGGGTCGCTGCATATGCAACTTTTGTTTAATTGCCATTTTCGTTTTTCTTTTAGTCAAGGGCCGGACTCTGACTGCAACCCCCTGTATATATATATATATATATATATATATATATATATATATATATATATATATATATATATATATATATATATGTGTATCGAGGCAGCATTTTTTCTTTAAGACACGTATTATTAAAAATAACCGACAATTTTTGTCTGGCTATTTTAGTGTTGATCCCTTCAATTTTCCGGATTAAAATCTTAATCTCGGAAGGAAATTGGCTGATGAAACTGCCATAGTGTAAATGTTGGTCCAGAGTACTTTCTGACCCGTCTGGGTCCATCGTCAGTGGAATAATGACAAACAGGTAAAGACCTGGAGTGAGATTTATAATTAATTATGGCGGGAAAATTTAACTATGTTTGTTAGGTATTATAAGCATTTAAGTATATTAGTGCTAGTGTTAAAATTAATCTTGTTAATAGCAGGTTTTTTAGTTTTAATGAGTAAAGCTTCTAGTATGTGGAGTTTTTGAGTATTAGTATTATGTTCTATGATTTTAGTATTGTCTACGAGAAGTTTTCGGATTTGAGAGCGGGGACAGGAATGTTCATTAGTAAGGTGTCTAGCTATAGCACTATTATCGGATAGATGCATGGTCAACCTCCTGGACAGAGTCGTGGTGGTCGAGCCAATATATACGTGTTCTTGTTGGTTGTCGGAGGCACAGTCTCCCAAAGGACATTTAAATTCGTATACTAGGCCCGTCCTATCCAAGACTCTAATCGAGGGTGAAGAATTATTTGTAATAATAAGATTAGTAGTTTTAGTTTTATTGTAGTAAATAATTAGTTTAACTTTTTTATTTGGGTCGGTGGGAAGTACGTTTTTATTAATAATATTTTTTAAGACCTGTTCATCTGTTTTATAGTTATGGTGAAATTGGTTACGGTAAAATAGTTTGATAGTCTTGTTGAGTGGAGAAATGGATTCATTGTTCTTGTTATTATTATTACTGTTACTAGCATTATTTTTAAATAGTTTAATTTGTTGGTCTATAATATAATTGGGGAAACCATTATTAACAAGGGTTTGTTTTATATTTTTAAGTTCATTTTGAAAGAGAATAGGGGAGGAAGAGATTAATTTAGCTCGCGTTAGTAGGTTTTTAATAATGGCTATTTTATATTTAAAGGGGCATTCACTAGCGAAGTTAAGAGTACAGGGGTTTTTGTTAGTAGGTTTTTTATATGTAGATGTTACAAATTCATTATGATTTGTGTCTATTAAGACGTCTAAGAAAGGGAGTTTTTTATCGATGTTGAGTTCGTAGGTGAAGTCTAAAACGGAATTATTAATATATATATATATATATATATATATATATATATTAATTTACGTACGTAGAAGAAATCCATCGACATCGGCTTACATTCCACTCAACTTATATATAAGTTGTCGTGCTTTTTTGTTGTTAATTTGAGAGTTTCTTTGTTTGTTTGTACCCTCATAGCCATATATATTCTGAAACTATATCACTAAGGGTACTTGGACACATATATTTCATTTAGATCAAGGGAGTGAAATATCATCGGTTGACGTTTTACTTTATTTGATTTTGATTATAATTTACATATTACGGAAATTAAAAATGTAAATATAAATGTTAGAAAGAGGTTCAAAGCTTAGACAAATCATAACCAGAGATGCTCATTGATTCTAAATGTTAATTGAGGGTATAAATTTACTTATTTTCTCATCTCACCCAATCAATTCTGAATATATCTCCCAGCCCTATCTTTGAAATTTAATTTATAAAATGTAAAACGTGATCTTAAAACATGTTATACAGTGTTATGGCCTGGGGCAGAAGGACAAAGAGTAGCTCGTTAAACCCCGAGCAAAGCCGGGTCTATCTGCTAGTACATATATAAACTTGTATAAGTGTTATTGTATGACAATACGGTACTTATGTACGTATGTGTGTACGTCGAATTGAATCAACAAAGGAAAAGCCATCGTATAAAAGATAATCGAAGTCGCACCTGCGTTGATTGAAGACTTACTAATCGCATCATGAAAGCAAAGAAAAGCATGAAATTTGAATCGATTGAAACTGTGGAAGAAAATGCGCGGATGCAGTTGGAGTCGGCCAATTTTACAAACCACGTGCAGACGTTGTTTCAGATAACACGATAGAAAAAGTCGATTTCCACAAAATATAAAATAAACAGACACATTTTTATTCGCAAGACAAATTAGTCTATTCTAAGTTATTTCAGAAAGTATCGGTCACAGTTCTGTATTCACGCCTGAAGTGAGAAGGGTAATTAATTTCATGTTTGCCAATGGCAGACAGAGAGTGAAAATTAGAGAGAGAAAGAGAGGGAGAGAGAGAGGGGGGAGAAAGAGTGTGTGTATGTGTGTGTGTGTGTGTGTGGGTGTGTGTGTGTGTGTGTGTGTGTGTTCAGATGCGTGTATCAGGGAGAGCGATCGAGCAAAAGAAACGTTGCAATTTGCCATTGACACTCCCTGGTGTATTAACGCGATTGATTAATTTCCAATATCGAATACACGAGGGAAACAGCACATATAGATATAGATAGATCGATCTCTAGATAAAATTCCGTAACTTTAACAAAGTTTACAATGAAGTCATATTCATTCAGAACGCTATTTTCTAAAGTGTTCCATCTGTATTCATAGAAAGTAAGGTATATGTATATGCACATCAACTTTTATATACAGAATTCACTCCTAAACTAAATAACCGATCATTATGAATTATATAACACAGCTGCTAGGCTTCCGGTGTCATAACATGGGTTAGAGAAATAGTTTAATTTAGTTTTACGCAAAGAGGGTTAAAAGGGAATGGAAATCCTTCATAAAATTGAGACAACATCCAAATTTTGTCGAATTTTAATAATAGGTAATAGATATCAATTAGTAAATATTTTTTAAAATATCAGTTCCTTTAGGGTATTTTAAAGGGTTTTAGAGGCATAATATTGGCATAATCTCACATTTGAACATTACAAGTCTGAATTAGAATTTAATCTAAATTCACTCAATTCTAATTTCTGTTATTTTGTGCCTTCTATAAATTCTTTACATTCTTAAGAATCAAAATCATGTAATAAAATTGGAATAAGATTCTAGACATAACGTTTACTAACATTATAACTTGATGTGAATCTTCAGAAGGTGAAAGAAACGTGGTACAAAACTATCATGTTCGGAAAATTAATGTTATCTGTTTTGGAACGTGTATTCGTGAAGTACACACACACACACTATATATATATATATATATATATATATATATATATATATATATATATATATATATATTTATTTATTTATTTATATATAGAGAGATTTTTTTTAATAACTAATGAATTTATAAACCAATTTATTGTATACATCATCATCGAATTTGGTAGGCAGGTGCTCAACTGTATGACCAGTTGTAGTTACCAACAAGTAAAACTGAAAAGAACACAAAAAGCCAGTTTATATGAAAGCTGCAATGTTACATTATGTACAGATGGACAAGTCCATTATCTGAGCTTTGATTGGTTGCTAGACCATGAGTTGATAATCTAATATATAAATATTGCTTCATTCAAGCAACATTTACATATGGAATATTGGGGCCATTTATGCCGGTGAGTTTCAATTTCCTTCTATATCCCCCATGACGCGAACGTTTTGGGGAAAAAATCGTCTATTTTTCCCTGGTTGATTGTAAGGGAGTAACCTGAACAAAGCAGTGGAGATTGTGGCTGGAATTACAGATGTTTCAAGTTTTGTGACGAATATTCGATTTCGCAGGGTGGTTCTGCCGGAATAATCAATCTTGATACTGACGGTTAGAGAGAGTTTCGTCAACACGGCCTGTTGTGTCCAATCGACGATTTTTTTAGGCGTTGTATCGAGACACTTGTTCCTTCTCGGGTGGGCATAGAGTATGCGCTGCGCGGTTGTACCGCTCTGTGAGGTGAGCGTTGCGCTGAGATGAGCTTATCTCACGGTTCCTAGCTGCAGCGTGTGGTTTATATAGTGCAGGTTCAGATGGCATGAAGTTATGAGGTCGGTGGTGGAGCAAGGGTTGCGCCGGGTATAGACCAATCCTTGTATAAAGATATTGCGATATTACATGATGGCTCGAGCAACTCTGTCATTATTCAACGAGCCGTAGAGATCTGTATTGCCATGAATTATCTTCTTTGCTGTTTTTACAGCAAGCTCTGCTCGACCATTAGATTGAACTGAGAACTGTCTGTGCGTCACACACCATGTTTTTGTGAACTTCTATAATATGTTCGAATTAAAAGGTGAGTGTTGACTATGGCATTCTAGTGGGCTCATCAACAGAATTGTATAGCCAGATGTTGGTCTGAAATGTCGGCATACGTGTTATTTTCGTGAACCCATTCCAATAAATTCTGAATTTTCTGAATTGTTGGAGGATCATTTCAAGATAGAGTTTAGGCAGTTGTGCAGCTGGTGCCTTAGCATGTTGCCTGAGGAGAGAGTTCCTTAGCTTGTTGAAGGATTGAGAGAGAGTTTCTTCCAATGATGTGACCCCTAGCTCTTTTAACATAACCCGATCCATGATTAAGTTCTTCTTCGGTAGCTTATCACTGCTTTAACAAGGTAATGTATTTTAAGTCATTTACATACATGACCCTAACCCTAACCCTAATCCTAACCTTAACCCTAACGCTAACCCTAACCCTAACCCTAACCCTAACCCTAACCCGTCCCGACATAAAATATGCTCAACTATGTAAAAGAATCATGTTTCATTTAATCAAAGATAGATTTCGCTATCGGTATTCATCTAACCTTCTAGAGTAACAAGGTATCTGACGAGTCGCATGTACGAACAGATTTTCACGTTGTCTGACACCTATCTTTTAACTGTCATAGCTGAAACTCAGGTCTTGCTTACCGAGCTTGAAATGTATTGGATCTCTTTCGCTAATTTCGGTACAAATTTATTCATCCTGTAAATGTGAACGTAAAAAATGAAAGGAAAGAAGAAATCAATTTGACTTTTTGATTTGCCATTTAGAATTTCTAAATTGCAAGTGAACAGGCGGATCGATTTCATCTGTTTGAACTCCAGATCGCAACTTGTTGCGAACCAAGTCTCGTGTGCCAAGCTTCATATGGAGTGAGTTGGATCTCTTTTGATTCGTTATTTTACATTCACATTGCAATGAGCGCCCTCTATTTCTGTTGTGACAACCTGATCAAGATTTTTATCGATTTTTCCTTTATTCTGAAACATTCCGAAACTCTATTATAGGTATTGAATGAACGTTAGAGTTGAAGCCAGACAATAAATGTTGATATATATATATATATATATATATATATATATATATATATATATATATATATATATATATATGTATGTATATATATATATTTATATATATATATATAAACTAATTGTATAAATTGATATATATATAGAAAGAGAGGGGGGGAGAGAGGGGGAGAGAGGGGGAGAGAGAGAGAATGTAGAAAGAAAAAATCACGTACAGATTATAACTGTCGAAATAATAATTTATTTTGACCTTCTGGCCTCTTCAGAATGCCAACGGGACAGCTACATATTGGAAATGACGGAAAAAAAGAAATATTCACAAGCCAAAAAAGAAATAGCATAGGCAGAGAGAGGGGGATAAAAAAAGGGAAAAAGCAACACACTTAAGTCAAAATCATAAAAAAGAAAGGGAAGGAATATAAAGAGGCCAGATTATATGTATCTCCAGTTGGAACGAAAAATAAATTAAAAACTTTTTATTAAAATACGTCGATAATTCCCTCGAATTAATGTGTCATATGTTGACACGAAGCGAAACTTTAACTTATATATATATATATATATATATATATATATATATATATATATATATATATATATATATATATATATTGGTACAGAAGAATTAGGACAACATTCGTACCGTCGGTTTCAAGCACGGAAGGACTTTCCGAAACAGATGATAACAGAAGCTGAAGAGAACCGGATGGCTAAGTCCTTCCGTGCTTGAAACCGACGGTACGAATGTTGTACTAATTTTTGTGTACCAAAATAAATAAATATTACGCTCTTAATTTTTAATTTGTAACTTTAATTCTTAATTAATCGAGCACACTGCTGGGATTTTTCTCTGCTATATTACAAAGAATTATATATATATATATATATATATATATATATATATATATATATATATATATATATATATATATATATATGAATTCATACAATTAGCTTACTGTAACAAAAGCCGCCGGAATCAGGCAACGACTAGGGGCCACCTGCACCTCTCAGTTAATTATGTCGTTCAATAATGAAGGGAATATTAGCAAAAAATAAATCGAACAAAAGTTAAATTAACACAAGGTCAGCTAATTGTATAGATTTACATACACAAACACACACACACACATATATATATATATATATATATATATATATATATATATATATATATATATATATATATATATATATATACAGTTAAAGTTTCTCTCTCTCTCTCTCTCTCTATATATATATATATATACTAGCTGTACCCGGCCACGCGTTGCTGTGGCTGTTAGTTGAAATGAAGAGGTGGCCTTTTGGAGTTCATTTTGATCCAGTTCCTTAAGTTGCCATTTAATATGAATGGTTTAATTTTCCAATACTTGTGGATACACAATATTCTTAGTGGTTCCCGTTTCAGTGTAGATGAAGAGATTGTCCGGTTTTTAATGGTTCTGGTGGATCTGGCAGTTGAGGTAGTTTAATTTTCCCTGCGGCACAACACAATCCTTTAGTTTCTTCCTTAAATTTCAGAGCTTTGCAATAGGGACACACTTCAGTCATAGTGCCTATGTGAACATGGTGGCTTAAACTATAATCCTCATGAGGGTTGTAATGAAATGCTAGGCGATCCCAATCCAGGGATTGTTGAGCATGGAGCCTTGTTTGACGCCGATCTGCTAGTCTCAGCCTCTCGCGTTCGTTACGTTGTGAACAAAGCAGATCTGAAGATGCCTGACGGGATTGTTGTACCCGCAACCGTTCCTCTTCAAGTCTGGCTGCACGTCGCTGTGCTGATTCATTCGCACGTACTTGAATCATCCTTTGTCTAGCTTGTTGGTTTGCAGATGCCAGTTGTTCATGAGTTTGATTTGCAAGTAATCGACGCCTTGTTTCTGCACGGCGAGTATGACGACCTAAGTTTGATCTTCGGGGGGGGGGCATGTTTACCTGTATAAATGTAACAGTAGGAGAGAATAATTGTATAAAGGTAAATGGATTTAAAAAAAACAATCAATTATAACCCGCTTCAGGGTTGTCGAAGAAATGCAAGTATGGTTGTTTTTTTTATAGATGAAGCATGTTAAAAGTAAGAAAATGAGGAAGAAGGCAGGTTTAAAAAACAACGAAGTAGATACGAAATGAAATTAAAGCACGTCTGTTAAGTATTAAATCGTACCTGAAGGATGGTTAAAGTCTAAAAAATGAGTAAATGCGAAATGAAATTAAAGCACGTGGGTTATGTATTAAATTCTACATGTAAAAATGAAACAGTAGGAATGAATAATTTTATAAAGGTAACTGGTTTTAAAATAAACAATCAATTATAACGCGCGAGTAAGGGTTGTGTAAGAAATGCAAGTAGTGTTTTTTTTTAGAGATGAAGCATGATTAAAGGGAAGAAAATAATGAAGGAAGCAGGTTTTAAAAACATCGAAGTAAAGAGGAAATGAAATTAACGCACGTTGAGTTTTTTTTTTTAGAGAGGAAGCATGGTTAAAGTCAAAAAAATAGGTAGATGCGAAATGAACTTAAAGCACGTGGTTTATGTATTAAATCTTACCTGTAAAAATAAAACAGTAGGAATGAATAATTTTATAAAGATAACTGGTTTTAAAATAAACAATCAATTATAACGCGCGAGTAAGGGTTGTGTAAGAAATGCAAGTAGTGTTGTTTTTATTTTTAGAAATGAAGCATGATTAAAGGGAAGAAAATGAGGAAGGAAGCAGGTTTTAAAAACATCGAAGTAGAGAGGAAATGAAATTAACGCACGTTTGTTAGGTAAGTATTAGTGTAAAGGTTTGTTTAGGGAAACAAACAACGAATAAGGAAAACAGTTTTTACGTATGAAGTAGATACGTGACAGCGGGAGGAGGAAGGTCAATCCGGAAGTGAAGTTGGACATGCAGGTTCGCAGAAACGGATTGTAAACCGGAAGTGCAACTTAGTAGGAACGAATTGTAATAAAAAGTGTTTTTTATGTGTAAAGTAAAAATTATGTTAATAACATAAAAACATAGCTCGGATGTAAGGATTTGCTATAAAAAAATTTCAGTGGTAATGGTATAGTGGAAGTATATTTCCATGGGAAACGAACAAACCAACTTTACATTTTTATATATATAGATAGATATATATATATATATATATATATATATATATATATATATATATATATATATAAGTCTTGGTAAAGATGATACGTTTCCCTTATAATTGATGTATTGAGAAAACATGATAAGGCTGACAGCAAATGATATAAATCTAGTTCTTACTTACCTTAATAACATAAGGATTTTTCGCTAATTTCTAAAAGAATTAGTGTTAGAATTGTGGAATATATTATCTCAAACAATGAAAAATATCAAGTCTCTTAATTGAATTGTTTTCGCGATTTAATCACTTTGTCAGTTGGATATTTATACTATTACACTTACATAATTGATTCATAAAGTGTATATATAGTGAACACGGTAATGCTTGCGTTGATATTTGAATTATCATTGGATCATCTGAGTTAAGCGACGTTTTAACTGGTCAATTCGAGATGAGTGACTCTCTACGAATAACAGATGTTGGATGTAGGAGGTC
Source organism: Sepiola atlantica (assembly GCA_963556195.1). Taxonomy (NCBI): domain Eukaryota; kingdom Metazoa; phylum Mollusca; class Cephalopoda; order Sepiida; family Sepiolidae; genus Sepiola; species Sepiola atlantica. The sequence continues at coordinate 40,006,683 of OY744529.1, read as the reverse complement.
GACCGGTACTTTAAAAGGTCCTCTCTGCAAAAAACATTATCTTCTAAATAATGTGTACCTTTCTACATGGCAGCAAAAATATAAAATTCGATTCTAGGTTGTTACATTACTATTAAATTAGATTCTAGGTTGTTACATTACTATAAAATTCGATTCGAGGTTGTTACATTACTATACAATTCGATTCGAGGTTGTTACATTGCTATAAAATTCGATTCTAGGTTGTTACATTACTATAAAATTTAATTCGAGGTTGTTACATTACTATAAAATTAGATTTTAGGTTGTTACATTGCTATAAAATTAGATTTTAGGTTGTTACATTACTATTAAATTAGATTCTAGGTTGTTACATTACTATTAAATTAGATTCTAGGTTGTTACATTACTATTAAATTAGATTCTAGGTTGTTACATTACTATAACATTCGATTCGAGGTTGTTACATTACTATAAAATTCGATTCGAGGTGGTTACATTACTATAATATTCGATTCGAGATTGTTACGTTGCTATAAAATTCGATTCTAGGTTGTTACATTGCTATAAAATTCGATTCTAGATTGTTACATTACTATAAAATTAGATTCTAGGTTGTTACATTGCTATAAAATTCGATTCTAGGTTGTTACATTACTATAAAATTTGATTCGAGGTTGTTACATTACAATAAATTTCGATTCTACGTTGTTACATTACTATTAAATTAGATTCTAGGTTGTTACATTACAATAAATTTCGATTCTAGGTTGTTACATTACTATTAAATTCGATTCTAGGTTGTTACATTCTTACAGCAACAGAATACGGCATATATATATATATATATATATATATATATATATATATATATATATATATATATATATATATATATATATATATATGTGTGTGTGTGTGTGTGTGTGTGTGTGTGTATTATATATATATATATATATATATATATATATATATATATATATATATATATATATATATATATATATATATATATATTGCGATCCAGGTTAAGTTTATATTAAGTTTTTTCCAGATGTATAATACTTTTCTCATCACCATCTAACGTTAACCTCAGACTCGAATATTATTCCTCAAGCTAACATCTGGCAAAAACGCACTGAAACAATGCAATATATCACGCCACTGCTTAAATAAATGTGATCCCGGTTAAAGTAACTTTTCTTTTTTACTACATTGCATCCATATTTTCATTTATTTTCTTTTACTGCTCTTTTTTCTTTCTCCTCCTTTTCACATTTTACGTTTTTGCCGCACGCACTTAATTATTCTTTATTTTTTACCGTTATTGAATAAAATTAAAATCTTCACTTTTTCTGAAGACGTTCTTTGATCCGAACGAAACCGGTAAAATATCGTGTTATTTTATGAGTTATTCCTGTATTTAAATTTGTTTTTATTATTAGTGTTTTACACACATCCTGTCTTTCATGGCATTTCATTTCGTCATATATCGTTCATTTTATTCTCATGTACATACACACACACATATATCTCTCTCTCTCTCTCTCTCTCTATATATATATATATATATATATATATATATATATATATATGCATATATATATGTATATATATATATGCATATATATATGTATATATATATATATAAATATATATATATCTCTCTCTCTCTATATATATATATATGCATATATATATATGTATATATATATGCATATATATATGTATATATATAATATATATATATATATATATATATATATATATATATATATATATATATATATATATATATATATATGAATAGAGTTAGACTATATCGCCACTAAAACGATTCAAAATCCTTCAAAACGCCATTTTACAATGACACGTGGACCAGAAAATCGATGATTAACTGGTGAAGAATTCAAATTTGGTTGCGGCTAAATCAGATTAAGAATGTCTTCTGGACATTAATTGAAGACGAAATCGCAATTAAATTCGGTCAAGTATAAAAATCCATAACGAACTAAAGTCTTCGCTGTTTTGATCGGAATTTCTAAAGATTTATTTGGCAATTGGCAAAACCCAGGTATAATATCATGCAAAATGTAATTGCAAATTCTTTTTCTCTTTGGGGAAAAGGGAATTTAATAAGAGAGCAGAGAGAAATTGGTATTCAAAACATCGCACATTTCTAAATTATTAATGAAGATTATACATCTGAAAACTACGTGCCATTTTCGTTTGTTATATTGTGAGAAACGGAGGTTTTCGACACTTTTTCCATCTTAATTTTGTTTCCGGATTTAGTGTTCCTGATTTTACCATTATCTCATTGCAGACTCATGCGAGATATTTCATAAACACTACCAGATACAGACAAAGACATCCACATATACGCAAACATACATGATGAGATATGACAAGATAGACACACGGCACGCACACAGATGCGCAAGGCGTATGCACACGGACATAGGCACACAAATGGGCGTCGCCAGCGGGGTGGGGGCAAGAGGGGAGGCAGATGCCCCTCCCTGGAATGTACTCGGCTTTACTAAAAGAAGGAATGACAAAAAGAGTGTGTTATTTTTTTATGTCACGGACAATACAGTAAAGCCATTAAACATTATAAAGATAGAGATAGCAATATCATCACTAAACGCGCAGATTGGATGGACGCGTGGTATTTTTGGATATCGCACAAAAACTACTCTCGCCCCCACCTGTTAAAAAGTCTGGCGACGCCCATGGGCACGCATACAGACATACAGAGATGTAGAAAAGCACTGATTCGATTATATAGTATTTTAAATCATTTTAAATATTCCGGTTACTGTTACGTTATTTTTTCTTTCTTTTCTGATGCGACAAAATAATCGACTTAAGCTTTAATTTATAATTAAACCTTAATCCATCCTAAGTCGGCATTAACACGGTTCATTCATGGAATCGCTACGCAAAGCTCAAAATCTTACAGATATTCTGAAAGAACTCATGAAGACATTTGGATTTGAGCGGAACTCAAAACTAAATCGTTATTTCGTTTAGGAATTCTTCGGATGACGATTGATTATTTGGATTATATGGATTATTCAGACGACTATTCTCAACTAGAATGGTATTCTCACAACGTTTCGGCCGATGTAACCTCCGAACTTTTTTTAAATGCATCTTATCGAACTTGATCGTCAGCAAGGACCCATGGTGCAACCGATAAAAAAATGTTAAGTAATAATCAGTTCTAAGTGATAGTCTTCTGGAGGTTGTAGGTTCAATCCTCAGTGCGGGCGATGCTAAGAATATAATTACGAATTTCTTAAAACTTCTACCCAGTCATGGCTGACGGAATACGACCAAGCTACTAACGTGGATTAAGTAAAAAGTTGCGTTCAAAATTCTGTACTGATTCTTGAGTTGGACAAGACGATTGGAGCTTACATCGGTCGAAATGTTCTGATACTAACATCAAAAGTAAGAAGCACCCACTCATCTCTATAAAAGTTTATGTCCGTCGGTAGGGCGGTCTCTCACGTTCGTGTATTTTGTTTTTAGATTAAACAAACAAACAAACAGACTTGTTTATTATATATACATTTGTGTTAGTGTGTCCGTTTCAGTGTGGTGATGTATGTTGTGTTATTAGCAGTAGGAATATTTTGGATGGTTAAAATGTCTTAAAGTGACATTGTTGAGAAACCTTTCTTTGATTAAATCTCTCTCTGATAGGGGATTTAATATGTAAAGTCTAAAAGGCAACAAACACACACACACACACACATACATACATATATATATATATATATATATATATATATATATATATATATATATATATATATATATATATAAAGTATTGTATTGGGGGCTCTGACAATGCGCTGCCTTTTTGTAAATCGGAAATCGATTTCTGGTTTCTTTGGCAAATGAAAAGCGTATAATTCTAGCCCTTTGGGAAACCGGATTCTAGTCTCGAAATATTCTGTTCGCCAAACAAATTATGATTTTATATTTTTCAATTTATTTTGAGACACACATTTTCATAGCCTTCAATGGCATACTTCATAGAAATAAATGTTTCAATATATATATATATATATATATATATATATATATATATATATATATATATATATATATATAAATTCTTTGTGAAATACCAGGAAAATCCCAGCAGAGTGCTCAATTAATTAAGGGAATCAGGATTAAGAGCTTAATATTTGTTTATTAATATAGAAATTTAATAACACATATAGACCAATGGTTTCGAGCAACGAAAGTAAAACCTCTGGCTCTCATCAGCATAGAAAGTAATTAGTAGAAGGTATTCTTAAACATCACTTGAAAGGCACGTTCTACCGGTTTCTTGAACCTTAAATTTTAAATTTTAAATTCTCTCATTCGAATGCTACATGATCACATGATCATTATATTCATTTAAAGGCACACACGTGAGTCCATTGAGAGAATATTATATTATATTATTTTATAATTTCTTTACCAATTACTTTCTATGCTGATGAGAGCCAAAGGTTTTATCTTCTGTGCTCGAAACCATTGGTCCATATGTTGTATTCAATTTCTGTATTAATATATATATATATATATATATATATATGAAGTTTTTATTTATCATTCTTCGAGGGTAAGACGATAAGGCCTTAAGGAAAATTTTAGCAATTTTCTTTTTTTTTTCTACCTGTCCCGTTTCATTCATTGATCAATAAATAATGTTTCCTCTGAAATTTATCTTAACATATATATATATATATATATATATATATATATATATATATATATATATATATATATATATATATATATAGGCTGGGATGCAAAATTTACAGTATTTTTAGGCAGGAATTGAAAGACAGTGTATAACGAATTAGTTTATTGATTTTATTGATTTTCCACAAGAAGATTTACATAATAGAAAGTATTTGTATTCTATGTGCCCCCGTCTTTTTCAATAACTGCATTCACACGCTTCATGAAACTTTGACAAGTATTCTTCAAATATTCGGAAGACAACTTCTCCCATTCTTCTTTAATAGTATCTTTAAGAGAGTCGGCATTGCTGCGTGATGTTTTATTGGTAGCATGTTCTAAAACGCCCGAAATAGCATAGGCCAGAGGATTTAGATATGGGCTAGAAAGTAGCAATAAACATTATTCTCCCAAATTTGTAACGTTGCATTTTCAGAAATCTTGTATTTTTTAGCTGTGTTCACTGGATCAACATCATTACCATCTGGGTAGTTTGCTTTAAGCCATGGAAATACTGGGAATCTCAAAGTCTTGTATTAAAATTGATCTTTTCATCAGCTTTGTAAAATTGTTTCGGTATTTTCTTTTCGTCGGACGCCACAACACCAAACCCCATGACTTGAGAAATATGTTTTGTTCTAAATGTCTCCGTAACCTCAGCTGTCGATTTTGCGATATATCTGTCACTTTTAGGTTCAGAACAGCATCGAGAGTTAAGATATTTCCATCTGAAAATGGAAAATACAATGTCTGTTTACAATGATTATAGTTTGTTAAACCGAAAATTCGGATTTGTAAAATATTTTTTTTTTAAATGATTAAATAAATTTTGATCTATTGATTTAAATTCACGGGTCTGTTAACTGGTTTCTCAAAAATTTTCAAATATATCTTCTAACGACGCTTTCAAAACTGTTATAACACTTATATTATTCATCTCAAGCCTGTCGGGGCATTCACTACAAGCACCGGACATATAAACAAACTCTCCAAATACATCGGAGGAGATCGCCAATATTTGGCCACGCCGTTTGATTTTCACCATTAAAAAAAGAAAAGAAAAAATGCAATGTCTGTTTACAATGATTATGGTTTGTTAAACCGAAAATTCGGATTTGTAAAATATTTTTTTTTTAAATGATTAAATAAATTTTGATCTATTGATTTAAATTCACGGGTCTGTTAACTGGTTTCTCAAAAATTTTCAAATATATCTTCTAACGACGCTTTCAAAACTGTTATAACACTTATATTATTCATCTCAAGCCTGTCGGGGCATTCACTACAAGCACCGGACATATAAACAAACTCTCCAAATACATCGGAGGAGATCGCCAATATTTGGCCACGCCGTTTGATTTTCACCATTAAAAAAAGAAAAGAAAAAATGCAATGTCTGTTTACAATGATTATGGTTTGTTAAACCGAAAATTCGGATTTATAAAATATTTTTAAAAATATGTTTAAATAAGTTTTGATTTATTGATATAAATTCACGCGTCTGTTAACTGGTTTTTCAAAACAAAAATTCAAATATATCTTCTAACGACGCTTTCAAAACTGTAGTAACACTTATATTATATATATATATATATATATATATATATATATATATATATATATATATAAATATATATATATATATATTTCAGTAGAAAAGATATAAACGTATATATATAACATATATAGTATATATAACAAAAATACATGTACATGTATATATATAATTTTAAATTATTTTTAAATGAAACTAGATATAAATATGAATAATAATAATAATATAAATGCATAAAACTATAAATAACTAAATAAGTAGTGTAAGTGAGTCGTCTGACCGCTATAAAATACAGCATTTTTTTGTAAATAACGAATATATTTTCTTAGACACAGATAAAACAGGTAAGGAGGACATTTTTTTATAACAAAATAACTTAGCAAAAAATTAATCTGGAACAAAAAATTGGATCCAATGTCCGGAACGTTTTTGTTCTTGTTTTTAAGCGAATTGGTGTCTGATATACTCCAAGGGAAACGAGTCGTAAAAATACATCTCACAGGTATGTTATGTATTTTTAAAATGTGAAAAAATAAAAATTGAAACCCTGGTTAATAGAATATAAAATGAACGTGTCTTATATATATATATATATATATATATATATATATATATATATATATATAGAGAGAGAGAGAGAGAGAGAGAGAGAGAGAGAGAGAGAGAGAGAGAGAGAGAGAGAGAGGGGTGATTCTAAATCACTTAGCTATTTATTTTTGAAATTCTAAAGTTAAAAAATACGGTAATACAAAACGGAATGTTTATTCAACAAATTCATTTATGGGAGTTTAAATGTACAGCAAATTTTCAAAATTTCCACCTTCGTTCTGCATGCATAGCTCCATTCTTTTTTGCAAGGAATTTACGACTCTTTGTAGCATATTTGATTGATCATGAAATAAATATATATAGAAACAAATATATAAACGAACAAATTTAAAAAAACAAATAGCAGTAATTAGAGAGTAAGATAACAATTATCAAAAGTTCATAGTATGTTTGTGCTTCATATGGTAATCATCTTAAATAGCTAAGTGAAGTGACTTATGAATCACCGTGTATATATATATATATATATATATATATATATATATATGTGTGTGTGTGTGTGTTTGAATAGATTTTTGTACGTACAAAGTTTTAATAAACAGTCAAATAATGTAAGACGCACTGCCATTATTATCTATAGTGAGGATTTTTTATGGTTTATATGGTACGAGAGGAATAAAGAACCACGAGAAGGAGAACAAAGATGAATCACTTCGTAACTTTCTTTTTTCTTTCTCTGTGAGGATTTTGTTTGTTAGTTTTTTTTAAATGAGTATTAAGAAAAAAAGGAGGTAAAAAAAACAAATAAAATTACCGAGACGTCTTTCAGTCGACACTTTTCAAGGTAATCGCCGACTACGAGGGGGGATCACGATTAAAAACGTGGTCAAAAGATCATAAATAATTATCGAGGGTATAAAATTTAATTATAAATAAGAAAAATGGGAAGAGACATTCTTAACGTACATTCTTAACGTGCCAAGTTTGCACTGGAGGGTACTCGGATGAGGCATTCGCTATTTTGCTCTGAGCTCGTTCGAAATCGCATTTAAAGATTCTCGAAGCGGTTGCTATCAATTTACAACAACCGTCTCTGTGCAAACAAAAAGAGTACACCCATAACTTATAACTAATGGGTGTACGTTAAGAATGTCTCTTCCCATTTTTCTTTTTTACAATTTAAAATTTTTTTTTGTTGTTTTTAATTTATTTTATACCCTCGATGATTATTTATGGTCGACGGTAATTTAAATAAAACATAAAAACATCCTCATAGAGAAAAAAAGAATGTTACGAAGTGATTCATCTTTGTTCCCATTCTCGTGGTTCTTTATTCCTCTCTTATAATATAATTCATTTAAAAAAATCCCCACTATAGATAATAATGGCAGTGCGTCTAACATTATTTGACTGTTTTTATATATATATATATATATATATATATATATATATATATATATATATATATATATATATGTATATATATATATGTATATATATATATATATATATATATATATATGTATATATATATATATATATATATATATATATATATATATATATATATATATATATATAACTTCTTTGTAATATAGTAGGGAAAATCCCAGCAGAGTACTCGATTAATTAAGAATTAAAGTTAAAAATTAAAAGCATAATATTTATTTATTTTGGTACAGAAAAATTAGTACAACATTCGTACCGTCGGTTTCAAGCACAGAAGGGCTTGACCATCCGGCTCTCTTCAGCTTCTGTTGTCATCTGTTTCGGAAATGTGAAGTCACGTGTCACTCTCGTTTGGACGTGTTATGTATGTTTGTTTAAATTTAGTGTAACGAAGGTTTAATAACGTTTGAAAAAAGGGGAAGGGTGAAAAGTAACAGTTGGGATTTAAACCAGAGAAGATTTAAAGAGATATAAAAAAATTTAAAAATTTAAAAATATTTCTATATAAATCCCGTGCGTCAATATTATGAGTATCGTATATTTGGCCGTTACTGTTTTGGGATTTAATGGTGTGTTTTCTAAATGAATTAGGGAGAGAAAATAGGTTTAAGGATTAAAGAGGTTAAAAGGAACATTAATTAAATTCGTGTTTAAATCCTGTATTTAAGGACTTTAAATCAATCCCAAAGGAATTTAAATAAAGATATCATCCGGGCGGTCTAAGGGCAGTAACTCTGCAGGGTTTTTGAATGATTTGTATTCGGGATTTAACAGATTTAACTAAGGTATACTGAATACTTATGGGGTGGTAAAATTGGTATGCTGATTGAAACTGATTTAGAGATAAGAGTTGGATCTGTTTGGGAGATATGGAAGATTAGCATTATGACCGGGAAATGGTGGGGACTTCTGTATGAGAGAGAGAGAGAGAGAAGTGTGATAGATAGATCATAAAATATATTTTTTTGTTGTCGTATTCAGTTTTGACGACATTATGTACAGACAGATTGATGGTGTCTCTATGGGCTTTCCCTTAGGGCTAGCATTGGCCAATATTGTTGTTGGTTTCCATGAAGAAGGTCTCCTATCTGGTCCAAATAGACCAGATATTTACTTTCGTTATGTTGACGACACCTTTTGTCTGTTCAACAATAAAACGGAAGCGGACGTTTTTTTACGTCCCTTAACAATATTCATCCAGATCTTAAATTCACAATTGATAAGGAAGCCAATTCCTCACTCCCATTTCTTGATGTATTTGTTAATGAAGGTTCCTCTAGTTTCGTGACGTCAGTATATCGGAAACCTACCTTTACTGGTCTTTACACTCGTGTGGACTCATTTTGTCCCACAAAACAAAATTCAATCTTATTTTATTTCATTTAGAATTAAGAGGGCAAAATTACATCCTGGACAAAAATTGAAAATGCTTTTATTTCCAATTGTTTGTCAAAACTTTCTTGCGACATTGTACGACTCACTAAAATATACCACGAGTCATGGAAGGAATCTATAGGCACTTTGTCGTTCTTTGACAGAATCAGATGTATGCGATATGTTGCAGTTATTCACGAACGTAGCCTTTCTAGGTTAACGTTAAAACATCAGAATAAACTGAAACATTTAATTTTTAGAAAGTTTGGCTGTTTGATGAACTCGAGTTCTAGTCCGAACGTCTTTAATATTTCTTCCACTCTGTTGTCCCCACTCGAACTTAACATTCTTTCCCATGGTTTGGACTTCTGTATTCCCTCTACAAATACTAAACGAGAAGAAATATATTCTGAATTTGAAGTCTTTTTGCTCAACTAGCAAGACTTCAACCTACATCCGACTCTAAGGTCAGTGATCTTAAGGCAAAGTTGAATGACTTCGCACATTCGTATGCGGGCACACCTATTTCGTTTTGTGAATCAAAATGGCGAAGTGAACATTTCCGTACCATCAAAGCATTTCGCAATAATAAATCTTTGGTCATCACAAAACCTGATAAAGACTCAGGGGTCGTTATACTTGATCATTCTGATTATTTCAATAAAATGTCGACCATTCTTGAGGACACCTCTAAATTTATTCAGTTAGGTCCGGTAGATACACATGGCTCCACTGTATCTATCGAGACTAAGTTCCAAAAACGTTTGGTTAAGTGGGTTAAGAGTGGAGCTCTTCCCACTAATATTTCTAAAATAATTAGACCCACGGGTTCTATTAGTCCCCGTCTGTATGGTTTACCAAAACCCCACAAAACTGGGGTACCATTAAGACCAATATTATCGATGATAGGGTCTTCCCAACACGAGGTAGCCAAATGGCTTGCCACTATTTTAGAACCAGTTTTGGAACGCTACAGTTCATTTTGCATTAAAGATTCTTTTCCATTTTCAAACTTTATGCAAAATTATTCAGATACTGATAAATTTATGTGTTCCTTTGACTAAATATTTAGCCTGTTTAGCTGTGTTCCCCTTCTTGAAACGATTAATATATGTGACGATGCCTTGTATCGCGGTCAACTGCCCATTCCTCCTATTCTTGAAAATGTCTTCGTGGAGTTGATGAAATTTGCCACGATGTCGGTAGAATTTAGTTTTGACGACATTATGTACAGACAGATAGATGAACGTTTTTTTACGTACCTTAACAATATTCATCCAGCTCTTAAATTCACAATTGATAAGGAAGCCAATCCCTCATTCCCATTTCTTGATGTATTGGTTAATAAATATATATATATATATATATATATATATATATATATATATATATATATATATAAATATATATATATTCATACCTTCCTTTTCTTCTTTTTCTGTACTATTAAACTCTTTATAATATTGTTTTAACTTTTCCTTATTTTTAACTAATGTTTAATACTCTTTATGATTTATTTTTTTCCTTTTTTATCTTAGTATTAATTTTCTATCCGTGGTTATCCGGCCAAACCTCTTATTTCTTGCTCCAAACTCGTCCTTATTTCTCCGTTTCGTTGATTGAAATTCTTCCATTTCCGGTTTTTCATTGCCCTAAATGTTTCTTCCATCCGTTATTTAGATATTTATCGGATTTTTAGTGTACGGATATCTTAAAAATCGCGAGAACATCGTTTCCTTCGTTGTGCTTCGTATTTTCTATTATCCCAAGCTAAAACAGATGCTGTATGAAAAAAAATAGATCGCATTTTAACAGATAATTGTATACAATAATCGATAGACTAAGGAACTCACTTTCTACGCATTTGTGATGGTAATTTCTTGCGAAACCACAATTAACTCACTTTGCTGTTTATGAAAAAGATTGATGCACACTGCTTGTTTATGTGTGTGGACGAACTTACTGCTAAGTTAAACAACAAACTGCCATTAGTGTATAACCGCAATGTTCTTTGTGTAAACAAATGGAGCTTCCAGCATTTGACAGTTTTTATCATTGTATTTTCACTAATCTCCGCAGCAGCCTAATTGCCTCTGGGCTATAAGCGCAGACTGTCGTCTAGACGGTCATGTTTCGATCTGGGCTTGAGGCAGTTGCTTGTCTAGCTGCACTGAAGAGCTGTCTGTGAATGACTATATATATATATATATATATATATATATATATATATATATATATATAGAATCCAGGTAAAACATCAACAGGGTAGTAATCCAATGAATTTCAACCGAGTTTATAAAAAGTGCTCAATATCAAATAGAACTTATATATATGATTATTTTTATTTATACAGACATGTACAAAATCTGCGACACTGGCATGTCGATGTTATCGATCAACAGCAATTATAAAGTGAGATCTCATCAGGTAGAGTAAGAATCCGATCTTAACCGTAGATCATATTTGGAAACAGATCTCAGTTTATAATAGCTGTTGATCGATAACATCGACATGCCCGTGTCGCAAATTTTGTACATGTCTGTGTAAATAAAAATAATCATATATATATATATATATATATATATATATATATATATATATATATATAAAGTATATATTTTTTTAACTTTGACATGTTTTTACAAAAAAGCATTTACTTGAAAATGGATCACCGTATAAAGGATAAATGGTAGCTTTTGGAATAATCAAGCTCATTTTCAAATTAATATATATATTTATTTATTCCTCGATAATAATTGTTTGTGTTTCATCTTGAGTAGAACTAACTGCTAAGTGAAATAACAAACTGCCACTAGCGTTTAACCGCAATGTTCTTTGTATAAACAAATTGAGCTTCCAGCATTTGACAGTCTTTATTATTGTGATTTCACTAATCTCAGCAGCAGCAAACATGGCCTTGGGATTATACGCGCCGACTGTCGTCTAGCCACACTGAGATACAGCGAAACAGTCATTCTGTGGATGACTATCTATATATATATTTATATATATATGGCAATTAAGCCACAGAGAAGCGTCCACGTTTCATCGTCAGGTTAATTGCACACATATTTTGTTACTATCTGTTTTTATATGTCACCGTGGTTTACTACTAAGCTCTACTCACGTATTGAGAAATGTTCAAGTAAATACTGAAAACAAATATACGCGATATATAATATCACCTTAAATAGTATACGTGTACACATGAAATAACAACAACAACAACAGCCGCCGCCGCCGCCGCCGCCGCCACCACCATCATCATCATCATCATCATCATCATCATCATCATCATAATAATAATAATAATAATAATAATAATAATAATAATAATAATAATAATAATTGTGAATTTTAATTTTAACTAATAAGAAGCTTCTGAGATTTCAATTCGGGGGTCGGGAGATAATATTTTTTGCGTTTTGTTTGAGTTGAACGTTATTGACCCCCCACCCCCCACCCTCTCCAAAAAGTGCTCGTCACGTTAGAGATAGAGAACAACATTTACCGTTATTTTTCAGCTGCCGATAAACATTTAAAGTCTCGAGCGTATGAATTGAAGACGTCTTTTGGGTAGATATACATTTATATTAGATATATATATATATATAATTTTTTTTAATATAGAGTGAACGTTTGATAACTTTGCATCAATTTATTAGACAAACATAGGAAGGGAATCTATCATCTTTTTTTTAAAGAGTATCCTAGAAAACTTATTCTATGTAATTAGGTAATATATATATATATATTACGTACGTGCAATATCAATGGCCGATTCCCAAAATCTAAAAACATTTTTACCCTTCACTTAAAAATTCACGTAAATTCAGGAAATCAACCAGATTTTATGAAATTTTCAATAATTATTAATCCACAATCACGGAATATAATGAAACAATTTTTTTTTCTTTTAAATCTTGGTGAAAATATATTATTTTTTTAACACAAAATACACCTTTACTAAAGTTATATTTTTATATATTAATTAAAAAATGCATTAATTTTTTTTATATAAAAATAAAGCATTGTAGAGTTAACAATTTAAAAAAAGAAACTTTTTTAAAAAAAATTATATATTACGAAAAAAAACCCTAAATACCGTGTTAACAAAATCACTATAACTCGAAGAAAAATTATTTTTTGTAATTAGCGATATTAGTATTGAATAAAGTATTGTTTAATCAATATTGTCACCAAAAAATAATATAATTGCAAAAAATAGTTCATGTGATGTTTATGATTAGAGTTCTCTGGAAAAAAAAAGCCGACATAATTATATTTCCCTTTCATACATAAACGTTGCATCATCAGCTCAAGAATTTTTTTTTTAATGAATAAATTGTCAGTGTAGTCATTGACTTTAATTTACTTTTTCACACTTAAAATAAAAAAATACACTTTATTTTTAAAAGAATCAATGTAATTTATCGTTACGACACGTTAAGAATAAATCGAGTAACTAAAGTTTTGAATCATGAAAAAATAAATGATAAAATTGACGCAGTTCGTAACGTAAACATAATTTTTAACATTTAAAAAAAGTTTTATTTCAAATTCTAAGAAAAAAACATTGGTAAACAGACGTCATCAATAATTAAAAACTAATACCAAGTTAAATATGTACCTTTTTAGTTAAAAATAAAATAAGATGTTAATTGCGTACACTCACAAATATTTTAATTAAATAAGCATTTCCCTTTTTATTATAGCAAAATAAGGGTACTTAAATTTGTTTGTAGCGTTAAAAAGAATAAAGAAATTAATGGATAATAATTTTTCAACTTCTATAAAATATTACAAAACCATTTTTATATATAAAGTTAAAAATGATAAATTATACCATTTTTGTCTTCCATATATTTTGCATAGCGATAGTCAATTGGTAAACAAAGTTGTTTACTGATTATGTGACGCCGGATTTTACTCATTTATGACTTTTGGGGGATAATTTTCCTAATTTTTAGTAAAATGTATGATTTTCTTTTCTTTTTTTTAATTCAGTATATTATGACTTTATAATAATAATTATCTTTGAAATAGTTCCCAAAAACTTATATTTATCTTTCAATGGATTTTTACAGGTAATTTTCTCAAAGTTCAAAATTCACTGATTTTTTGGGTTTTTCAGCCGCCGTGATAACATATTTCATTATAATTTATTTTTCACACGTATATATGCAGTTTTTTTTTTCGTTTAAAGATTACGTTTAGGCTTTTATTTTTCAAACACAATCAAAGTTTACACAGAAAATAAATTAATAATTAATGATAAGCCCTTTTTAATAAGCATAGTCAACACAAGAGGCGGCCATTTTTGCACATACCTACATACACACATACACATATATATATATATATATATATATATATATATATATATATATATATATATATATATATATATATATAATTATTATCTTTTTATTTATTTATTTATTTATTATTTATTTTTTATTTATTAATTATTCATTATTATTATTATTTATTTATTTATTGATTTTTATTTCTATTTTATTTTTATTTTTTTTCGTAAATGTTTCTTTATGTATGTGTGATAGTGCACCTTGAACCTCATGAAAATGAGAGAAACACTATCCCTGTGACAGGATCACAGGTAAACTAAGCCTGGGCCTGGTGTTACCACAAACACCAAACCATGATAAATGTCTATAAATACAAATAAACGCCGTGGGACTCAGAAGAAAGATCTGAGTGTCATGATCGGCAGGTGCTCCCTCGATGGCCAACATGGGGGACCCGGTTCGCATTCTGCGAATGTTGACAGATCAAGACACACCACTTGACGAAAACTCCCAGGAAGAAGACGGGAAAAACATAAACACAGAAACAGAAGAAGGCGAAGACGACGAAAGTATAGAACTATCTGCGGAAGAAGCAAGAGAAGTGGAAAACATCAAACGATTAATGTCCGAGAACAAAACAAAACTTCAATCCCTAAGGAACGAAGACTGGAAGAAGTTAAAAGTTGAAACAGAGAAAGTAAACAGAGTACTCACGTACATCCCAACAGACACTATCACAGATCTAAACAACTTGATATATGCGGGAGAAAAATCAATAAGTATGAAACTAAAAAGGGAAAAGAAGACTGACCAAAAGAATGGACAGACGAAATCTGGATGGGAGATCAGACTGGAAACCCAGATCACCAAACTTCAAAAGGAAGCTAAAACCGTGAATAAGATGAAAGAGAACAGTAAACGATGGAAGAGCAGAAATCTGAATCGCAAGGAAATACTAAATAAGAAACACGAAAAACTAAAACAAAAGATAGCAGCAAAAGAAGGAAGATTGAGACGATACAGATACAAATCGGAACAGTACAAACAGAACAGGACCTTTGAAAACAATGAAAGCCAGTTTTACAAAAACGTAAACGGAGAAAGAACAACAACAGAACAACCGGACCCGACACAAACAAAACATTTCTGGAGCAAGATATGGGAAAATGCTGAAGATCATAACAAAAATGCTAAATGGCTGAAAGACATGAAAGATAAACTTCTAGAAATTGAAGAAGGAACTGAAACAGAAATTAATGAAGAAACTATTAAGACAACACTAAAGAAAATGGCAAACTGGAAAGCACCAGGTCATGATGGAATACATGCGTACTGGTTCAAAAAATTCACGACCCTACATGAAAGGCTAGCACAGAAATTGAGAGTATGTATCCATAAAACAGACGTACCAGAGTGGATGACCAAAGGAAGGACAACGCTCATACAAAAAGACGCCAAGAAGGGAACGACCCCAAGCAATTACAGACCAATAACTTGTTTACTG
>OY744529.1:39967712-39985212 GCA_963556195.1 Sepiola atlantica | reverse complement strand
CTAATAAGTCGCCACTATTAAGGGTTGAAAGCCACTCGAGGATACGGAATAATTGGATTGTCAGTTGGGTGATGAACAATACTATTAGAAGATTGGAAAACATGGGGTTCTATCACGTCAGTCTTGGAAAATTGAAAGAGTAATTTATCAGGATTTGCTAAACTAAATTATAACAACGTAAAAGATACCAAACTTTCTCCAATAATTACTTGTTTAGTTGAAAACAACGGAAAATGCGCAAGGAATGTTTAATGACGTCAATCGTGACGGAAACTAACTAGATACAAAGACATAAAAAGCAGAAAAGAAGACAATATACAAGAGAAAGAGACACCGAGAGACAAACAACCCGGCACAGACAACTGCTATAGTTCGCTGATGATATCATACACAGACGCACGCACGCTTGTAAATCTGCACAGAAGCTTTCATATAAATTCGAGTAGCAGTGTCGCCGCTATTACTTTAGAATAATCATGGATCTAGCCACGCAGAAATGTAAGTGAAATTACATATTTATAAAACTTGACCACATGCTATAAAGGTGATGCATACATCGGCTCTCAGGTGAGGCCCAACACCTTACAATTCACAATTAATTTAGATATGCGTGTTTATAGACGTACCTTGTTAGCGCGTGCTTCCACCATAATAACTGCGTACGCCCGGCTGTTCATAAACCACGAGGAAGCCGTTGTCGTCAACACCATCGCCGTCATGAACAAATGCACCGAACGCTGTGAATGGGTTTCTAGAAGATTTTTGTTAACACATACACAGAAACTTAGTGGCTTTCTGCACAGGAGAGAGAGAGAAAGAGAGAAAGAAAAAGAAAGAAAGAGAGAAAATAAATTACAGGGGGAGGGTACATTCAGACCATCTGCGCCATTGCTGCCTCCCCGACCCCCGCCTATTGGAACGGATCGGACTTTTACACAACCGCCTCGGTCAAGAATCAGGAACAGAAGATCGAAACAGTCTTAAGCAGAAGTGACATCATTTCCGATGCCCGTGCTACTCCTACCACCTTTAAGGTGCTCTTTCTCTAGCCCCCTCACTATCTAACAAAGGAATACTTGACAATAGATAAAATCTTTATCTTATCGTCCTCGCACTCTTCAATAGTTACGAGTCCCCTTTTCCCTTTTGTCTGTTTAACATGTGTTGTTCATTATCATCATTCGGGTGCAATGCATTATGCACCAACATATGTTTTCTCTTGTTTATCCGAGTACCTGATTTGTTTTGTCACGTTTGTGAAGAGTTCAGAGTATCTTTTTAGAGATACTGCCCAATTATGTATTCCTTTATTTGGTTTCTTCTATATAATTTAGTTCCAAAGTCTTTCTTTCTATTGTCAGTTATTATCTTCCAATCATGTTTTTTATATTTGCTTGTTTTATGTTGTCCGCTTCCAGAATGCCTAGATATTTATAGTTACACGTTGGACAAGATTGTTAAAGGGATATTCTTAAGATGCGTCTATTTAAACTGTGGGTGGAGCGATTAAAATGTTATTAGAAATTGAAACGTGAGACACTACCCAACCGATCAACCTGACACGTAATGACAATATTCGTAACGGTAAGGACAATATTCGTAACGGTAAGGACAATATTCGTAACGGTAATGACAATATTCGTAACGGTAAGGACAATATTCGTAACGGTAAGGACAATATTCGTAACGGTAACATTAGTCGCTTTTTTTAACTATTAAAAAAAATAAATTGTTTCGATAAAAAGAGAGATGGAAATCGATAATCAATCTTTAAGCCCAACCCACTTCGGATAGAAAAGAGTTAGGGTTAGGGTTAGCTTCAGATGAGAAAGTTGTAATAAAACATAGGAACTGAATTCATTCCAATTAATAACTTTTGTTAATTGAATTGACAGGTGAATGCAAGAGACAAATGCTCAAAGTATTAGTTTAAATAAGAAAAAGTTCAGAAAATATTATTAAAAGTAAACTTGGCACAAGACGACCGTAATAGAGCCAAAAGGGACGAGCTAATAGATGACATGAGAAATGGCTTGAGTAACAATCTTGCAAATAGCTGATGTTCAAGAAAAACCCCGCTTAAAATAATAAAAAATATTTTTTAAAACCATTGCTGAAAGATTAATTGTTATAATTATTTAAGAGAAAATGGTGGCGACGGTAAAGTGGATACTGGCGCAAACTGAGAACTCACCGTGCTGTGTTCGAATCCTGTCAAATCCATATCACTATTCTCACTATTGAGTTTTTAAGTCTTCACATGGTCCCTATTGTGAGTACCTGATTCTCAAAAAGAGTCAGGGAAACCAATGCCAATAGAATCGAGCAGGTTAAAAAAAGGTTATCATGCGGATCCATACAAGAAGGAAATAATGGCATCATCGACAATTCAATGGTGATGAATATATAAAGTTTACGTAGATTTGACTTCATCCACGAGTGAGTAACGACTCGCGGTTAATACCAGCAGAATGAACAAAGTACTCTTTGAAAAAGCTGTATATCATTGAACGTCTCAGATATGTATTTAAATAAATGATTTTATTCATTTAATAAATATTTTTGAAAATTTAACATTACTTGGTATTCTAAACTTGTCAAATAATTTTCAAATAACTTTACAAAATAATGTTTCTAAAATGTGCCAGCTCCTTCTATTATATATATATATATATATATATATATATATATATATATGTGTGTGTTTTTTTTTATTATCTATGTTCGTATAAGTTTAGTCCTTTATAATCGGGACTCATCAGTCTAACTATTCACTACTGGTCGTGCGATTCGAAACCCCGGATTCCGAGTATTTTGCAACTCAAATCCCGACGTCTAGAACTACTCGCTGAACAGCGAATAAACAGGGATCATTTTAATACTTTATCCGGCGGCTTGACGTCATAAGAGCGTTCGACTTAATGAAAGGAACGATGCAAATATAGCTAGCGACGTCATGCTGTGTTAATACTACACTTACAGTGCCCATCTAGGCGGGTTTTCTAGGAGCTACAAATAATAAATATTTGTTTTTGTTTATTATCTATGTACGTATACGTTTCGTCCTTTATATATATATATATTTATATATATATATATATATATATATATATATATATATATATATATATATATATATATATATATATATATATATGCAAACATTGTTAAAATAACAGAATTCGTCTGTTTAATTATACTTTTTTTAGTTTTCAGTTTTTCTGATGGTCTTTTTTGTATTAAAATCAAAAAATTAATAAATGTTCCATAGGTTTCATAGGTTTCACAAACGTTTTCGATTCTTTGTCGAATCATCCTCAGGTGTCAAAAGCATAACAATGTTTGCATAAATGAGAAAATGCTGTCTAAATACACACACTTCGAATATATATATATATATATATATATATATATATATATAATTCATCAAGAATTTAAACAAAGAATACAACAAACAAAAATTTTTTCCCGTAAATCATGGATTTTTAGAGGAAACAATCAGCAAAGATTATATTATTGGTTAGCATAAATTTCAAAATATAAAAAGTCGTAAGCAAAAACATTTTCTACCCAGAAGATTTTTTTTGTTTACAACTTTTCATATTTTCACATTTTTCCTGGCACTGATGACTTTTTACCACATTTTGCACATGAAACAGACATTTAGTTATAAGCATCATTTAAAAAGAAGCCTTTACGTATGTCGTAATTGCTCAGTTGGGAAAGAATCTCACCAACAACACTGAGTATGCGGTTTCGATTCTGTTCTTTGATTGTTTTGTTTATTTCAAATAAAATTAAATGAAATCAAAGAAAATGTTTTTCTTTTCGTTAATTTTTTTTTTTTTTTTTTTTACATGATTCACCCCAAACAAGGCAGGACGCCACTGTAAACGTAAGGGGCTACTGAGAAAAAGGAAAAGGGGGGAAGGATTGGTGGTTCAGCTTAAATTGGGATCTGAGCAGCGAGATGTCTGTTTACATGAGTTTTAAATTTCTGCATGTCAGTACTGTCGGGGAAACAGGGGGCAGGGAGGGAGTTCCAGAGGCCAGCCTCTCTGTCGATCTGTCCGGTCTCCCACTCTCTTTTTCTTTCTTTCTCTCTTTCTCTCTCTCTCTCTCTCTCTCTCTCTCTCTCTCTCTGTCGCTCTTCCCCGACGCATATACACTACTGTCAACCACGGCTTCTGATATGTTGCAAACGCAAGACGAGACAGTCAACCATTATTCAGAAAATGTAATTTTCTGTAGAAGAAATGGAACCAAGATGGCGGTCCGAAAATGGTGGGAAGTCTATTCTTTTTTCTTCATCGCCGAAACGAAATAATCGCATCAACATTTTTTTGTCTCTTTTCTTCTTTTCTGTCGTTTGAAAAGATTAGTTTCCGTTTTATTCGTTCGTCAATGGCGGATTCACGAAACTAGTGAGATGGAATTAATTCAGTCGTTTATCATTAGAACTAAATAAGGCGTGAATAAAGAGAGATGCCATAAGTAATGTGAGAGAGGTGAGATATTCAAAATGTTAGGAGTGAGAGGAATTATAGATGGTGGTAGGAGGAAGAGAGGGGGTAAAAGAGAATTTAAAGTGAGATGGGGATGAGGTAATATAGTATCATAGATAGCGAGAATTAAAGGGATAGAGAGAGGGTTTTTTAGACGGGCAAGGACATAGAGAGAGAGGGAGAGAGATAAAGAGGGGGAAAGAGGTGATAAAAGGGAGACTGTGATGGGGAGAATTAGAGATAGATAGTAACATAGAACGTATAAGAGATAGATAGCGAGAAAGAGAGCGAGACAGAGAGAGAGACAGAGACAGAGACAGAGACAGATACAAAGGTAGGAGAGAGACTGAGGAGTAGACACACACAGAGAAGATAGGTACTGGTACAGCTTTTGAACGGGAGAAAACCGACTTTTGCTGACGCAGAATTACGTAAACATCCGGAAAAGTCGAATGAAAACGAACCGGCATCAAAATCAAAACGAGGCGGTGTTCCAAACTGACAAAATAATAAAACAACATTTAAAGCAGAAAAACATGACAAATTATTTATTTTTTTACGAAGAAAATTTATGAAAAAACTTTAATAATTTTCTCCTTTCATGAGAAAGTTAAATCTAAAAAAATGTAGTTTGGTACTGGGCCTGATTTTGAACCAGATAAAAACCAAACTCTTTTTTACCCTAACCCTAACCTAACCCTACACTAACCCTTATCTAATCCTAAACTAACCCTAACATAACTGTAACCAAATGTTATTGCCTTTGGTAACAATTATGTATTGACTATTTGTTTTCATTTACTCCTTTTTTTATTTGTTGGAAATTCTCGCCAATCGCCAGTTTACGATTTAATCAATTTTTAATTTAACTTGACCGTTTTTCTCGCTTTCTGATTGAATAAGCGCTTCGGCATCTTCCGACTATTTACGTAAACAGTCGGAAAAAGATGAACAAAATGGCGGCTTTGTCTGGTTCAAAATCTTTACCAGTACCGAGAAAAAAGTGTGCTAGATAGATAGAAGAGAATTAGAGATGGGAGAAAGAGGAGCAGCTATAGAGAGAAGTGAGGATAGGGGAGTGGGAGTGTATAGAAGGTATAAAAGATGGAGGTAATTAGAATGAGGGAAAGGAAGAGACGTGAGAGGAAAAGGGAGACAATGATAAAGAGAATTAGATAGAGATGGAAAGGGTGTAAGATGAACATTACCATAAATAGAGAGAATACGACAAAGAGAAAGAGAGAGAGTGGGGGATATAGAGAGTGTGAGTGATACACGGAATTAGAGAGAAGAGGGTACATTGTGGAGAGAAACAAGACAGGAATGAAAGCAGCCATTAGATTCGGTGCCTCGCCTTTCAACAAAGGAATTGTCAAACGATCGAAAATAAAAGAAAAAACCTATCCAATAAAATAAAGACAACTGGAAAATCAGGCAATGAAAATCGGAAAGGAAATATAAAAGAAAAAAAGGAAAAGGTCAAAAGACAAAAATAAAAAAGACAAAGTACCTGGAAACCCTCGCTCCTCAACCGGTTGCGTCACCGAACAGAATCAGTGAAAGGAATAAATCTAGAAATGTGACATGCCAGTAATATGTTTTTTTGAAGTTAAGTGTCAATATTATTTGCTAAACTCATAAGTTTATTCGGCATCGTGAATAGGGTCTGATCGCAGGTTTACCTGTCATCTCATATATGGCCAGTGGATCTGATTGGTTACTGCAATTATGCGGCAGATAATCATTTTATGATATTATGTTTCGGCTTTTTTTTAGATGTGGAATGTTTGCCCACGTTATACGGAATACTTCATCTACCTTCAAATAGATGACGTTATCTTTTATTGATGTCACAGTGTGCACGGTTATCACCCAACTATTTCAATAGATTACGCTAAAAAACGATGACACAGTGCAGCGTGCATGGAGACAAACAAACAAGATTCACAGAGTTGTAATAATATACAAAACCGCAGGAGTCAAGACGGTTTGTCTAGTAGACGACCCCTGAGTCTAAGGAAATTTCCCCTTCTCTGCGAATTGATGCTTGACGTAATCCATTGTGCACCGTTATTCCTATGTCTGTTTTAATTGGTGGCATATTTTTGTACGATTGTACACAGCTACGGTCATCTTCAGGATAAGTAACTGAGAAACTAAAAAAACTCTGTATTATTTGCAAAAAGGACGAATTAACATAAGTTAGTAAAAGATAAGTCGGTTGGGTAGCTGGGATTTTGTTGGTTTCATTTCTCTATCAAATTAGCCTAATGTTACACTAGAAATTAACGTGTAGGTGATCCGAGTGGAATGTGTGACATGTCTTGTACTATTATTTCACACCTACCATCTTCACCCTTAATTGTAACTTTTGGGTTCGTATGTTGCGCAACTGTCTTAACGCATCTTTTGTGACGGATTGATTTATGGGTTTCCGTTTTAGAGTCAAATTTGGGCCGGCTTATACGGGTAACCAAAATAGCATAATATTACATTGTAAATAATACACCGTTTCTATTTGTTAAGTTGACGAAAGACTGATTCAGTTCTGGCTTACTTCTAGTCTCTTCTGACTGCTTTTTCTAACTGGAACAAGCAATTAATGCATCACCTATTACCTATACACTTTCCGCCTCGTGAGGTAGGCTGGAGTGGTTCGGTAACCGAAGGCATTGCCGTATTGTATTAAGTTCATCTAAATTGGTATCTGACCTTGGAGTCGGAACGCAATATTTCCAACACTTAGTGAATAGTAAGGTATGCATAGTTTTAATCGCATGGACATTTCTTTAATTGTCTTCGGTTGACAGATAGCGTTTTCACTGGAATTAATTTATCTACATCCTAGTTTTAGAATATGGTCTATCAGCTTGTTAAATTGTGTAGTTTCTTCATTTATTCAAACCAAACTCTCTTAAAATGTCAGGAATTTGCAAAATGCTGAAAACAGAGCTATCTACCCCTGCATTTTTACCAGGGATAACAGAACAGGAAGATCAATGGAGAACGCTTTCGACATCGTCTCAGCGATAGACAATTAAAACTTCCTCATTTCATAGCAATTTCCCTAGTTGTAAAATTGTTAATAAATCATTTATTGTTGTTGATCTCCATAGAATCGTTTTCATCCAATTTATTTCTTCATATTTTTGTCTTACCACTCACACAAACAAATTTACAACACGGCTGTGATTAGTAAAAT
Organism: Sepiola atlantica; assembly: GCA_963556195.1. Classification (NCBI taxonomy): domain Eukaryota; kingdom Metazoa; phylum Mollusca; class Cephalopoda; order Sepiida; family Sepiolidae; genus Sepiola; species Sepiola atlantica. The sequence goes on along the minus strand of OY744529.1, from coordinate 39,977,505 downwards.
TCTATTGAATGATATTCAGGTAAAAAAGTCTTTAACTCCGAAATTTTCACAAACCAATGTTTTCTTTTTATTTTAGGCAATTGCATGGGAAGACATATGAAAAATAGTAATTTAAAGAAACATAGAACATAATTACGATTTATGGTGAAAGGTTACTTTTCTATATGAATTTAACATAGACTGGTAACACACTTCCTGTCTAGACAGCATTCATAATAACCTACTCTAGGAAAGATTAATAACGATGTTAGAGTGCTGCTAAGTAATTCCCAGCTTAGACATATTTTTAACAGTGAGTCGGCAAGTATGTGATCATTTTATCTTAAATATTTCAATTAATATTAAACGGATATTTTCAAACCATTTACATGTAATCGATAGATGATGGATTTATTTATTTGTTTTACGGCATATCAACCCTTTTGGATTTGCTAATGCCGACTCGATTTAATTTGGTAAAAAGTTTTTATGTTTGAGGTGTTTGATATTTTCAAATATTTAATAGATTCTATTTCTTATATAAATAATGTATGCATTAATTTCTATTTGCATATGTATATTTTATAAATAATATATTTCGAAGACTATAAATTCAATTTGATCCATAAAGGGGGTTTGGTTTTTGGGGTACGTTAGGGCTTATAGATATTAGATTTTTCGGTGTAAGCTTACCGTCTTCAAAAAAGAACACTATAAGTTCCACTCTAACGTCATAAAACATGAAAAAAGGTGTAGTATTTTTGTCACATAGGGGTAAAATCAACACATTTGATCGTGAAGTGTCCCAGCTTATACGGGGCATGACAAATCGCGCAACAATCGCTAGGAAAAGTAAAATTTCATTTTTCCGATTAAAACGCCTGGGTTAAAAAGACACGGATATTCCCGAAATAAAATATTTTCGAAATTATTTTTTAAAGTTGATGAATAAATAATACAATAAAAACTTATAGGTTTTAAAGAAGAATGGAATCTAAAGTTAGTTGAATAAACTATTGTTGTCTGTCTTCCTTTGTATGGTTATGCTCCATTCTTTACTGGTTCAAAAATGCGGAAAGGTCTTGCAGCAAAAATGAAAAATCGAAACACGAAAGTTTTTTATAGCCTACAATTTATTGGAATAGAATGTTCGACATCATGTAAGCATACCTCGTTTTACAGATACAGTACACTTCCCAGCCCCAGTCGAAGGGAGCAAACACATTAGGACCGCACACTTCGAGTACAAGTATCGCTTTCTCTCTCTCTCTCTCTCCCCTCTCTCTCTCTCCCATCTCTATCTATCTACCTATCTATATCTCCACCTCTCTTCCCCCTCTTTCCCCCTCCCTCTCTCCATCTCTCTATCTCTCTATCTATCTATATCTCTCCCCTATTTCTCTCTCTCCTCTCTCTCTCTCTCTATCTATCTATCTTTCTATCTCCACCTCTCTCTCTCTCTTTCTCTCTCTCTCTATCTATCTATCTATCTATTTCTCTCTCTATCTATCTATCTATTTCTCTATCTATTTCTATCTCTACCCCTCTCTCTCTCTCTCTCTGTTTCTCTCACACACTCTCTCTCTCTCTCTCTCTCTCTTCTCCCTTGGCATCAACGGTCAACATGTTAACTAATCTTTTGTATACGTCATTCGACGTCAGCTAAGAGGTAAATAGCTGTGACCCGATTCCTGATAACACTATTTCTACTCCAATACCTTTCTTTTGCTGAATGTGCTTCTTGTCCTACTTACATCATGGACACTTAATGTTTTCGCTTAATTCATTTCTTCCAAAAATAATTCTTTTGTTCTTTTTATTTTGACCTCAAATTCGACATTAAACGACCTGAGTTCAAACCCCGCATCCTGTCTAATAACTTTACACTTTTTAGTTGGTCATGTATATGCTCCAAAACAACCTGACAGAATAGCACTAAATATGGCATCGATCATCGTTGAGAGGTCAGATCAATCACAGAAAGGAGTGGTACTACAGCTACTACTGCGTGTAATGGTAAAAACAGTTAATATTTAGAGGCTTTAAATGTGGGTTAAATTAATATTCTACGATTACTACTACTAAAAATAATAGTAATGACAATATGCATACGCTTCCAAAGGTTTGGATATAACATAATTACCCGTGACCTGTTGGGTCAGTATTTATGATATGTATATTATTAAATAGTTATGATAAAATTTTATTATTTCATATTTATGGAAAACCTTTTAAAATTTAAAAATGTTTATGAAACCATATTAGAATTTCCAACGATTTATGAAAGCATTTTCGAATTTCCAACGATTTATGAAACCATATTAGAATTTCCAACGATTTATGAAAGCATTTTTGAATTTCCAAAGATTTATGAGAACATTTTTGAATATCCAACGATTTATGAGAACATTTTTGAATTTCCAAAAATTTATGAGAACATTTTTGAATATCCAAAGATTTATGAAAACATTTTGAAATTTCCAAATATCTATGAACACATTTTGGATTTCCGAAAGGTTTGCATTAATATTTAATAATATGTCTCACAAACGTGTTGCTTAGCGCAACATATAAGTGTTTTAAATGCTGGAAAACAGATTTACATTGGGGTTCATAATATATTATTTCGTGGTAATAGACATTCTCTTTTGCTCTCCGCTCTCTCTCTCTCTCTCTCTTTCTCTCTCTCTCTATTTCTCTCTTTCTCTCTTTCTCTTCTTTTCTCTCGCTACCTACATATCTTCTATTCTCTTATCTCTCTTCCTTTATCGTTTTCCCCTTTCTCATTGTGATGTCATAATAGACCCCCTCTCTCACTCTTATCTTCTTGCATCTGTCTTTCATTTCTATTATCTTTATTTTTTATGGAAGTTGCTTCAGACAAGGCACGAAGCCACTTGATGCACGGAGCTAATCATAATAATAAAAAGGGAGACGAACGTAGAATACTCCAATACAAAGCAAGTCTGAAAGAGGTCCATCACTAGCGTTTAATATCCCGGACTCCAAACAGGCTAGCCCAATGCTAAGTACTTTAAGACCATAAAAGGGAAGGAAGGGATTACAATGCTGGCTGACAAGAATTCGAAGAACTTCAGGTGAAGTGTGCACGATGACAAGCAATCAAGATGACAACATCATCAGAGTTTAGTAGTATAGACTTTGGCATGAAAACCTCTTGAAACACCAGACACGATACGATTAAGTATATTAATTATGCTGTTTAAATGAAAATGTTAACCGCGGTCAGCGGGGGTCCAGATAAAAGCCGCGTTTCGTTCGGCGTTTTTTAAATCTGGTTAAAATAATTCTAAGATGAAAAGGAAATGATGAAACAATTTAAAACAGCAATAGACATCTAAGGAAGAAACGAAATTCGGTCATAACGAATATTCAACCTGTGTGTTTGAAATGCGATTTCATACTTGAGCGTGACGGACCGATGGAAATGATATTTTTAATAAAATTAATAAAGAATAACAGATCAACAAAACTAATATTTTTAACTAAAGTATGAAAGACCAACGAATATTATATTTCAAACTTGCGTTTGACAGACCAACGCAAATTATAATTCAGAAATAAACTTTACAGACCGGCGAAAAAACTATTTGTATTTTATTTTATTTTATTACCTTTGTTTACGTCAAACAAGGCATCTTGCCACTAAAGCGTAATTGGCTACTGTGATTGGGGCAAGATCAACAAAAATAATATTTCAAACTTAAGCGTGACAGACCTACAATAACCTTATTTAAAACTTAAACGTGACAGAACATCGAAAATTATATTTTTAAAAAAATAAAGAGTGAAAGATCATCAAAAATGATATTTCGTGACAAACTTACGAAATGCTATTTCAAACTTGAGCGTGACAGACTAACATAAATGCTAATTGAAACATAAACTTGACAGACCGATGAAAATGTAATATAAAATTGAAGCGTGACAGTCCTACGAAATGCTATTAGACAGATAAAGTATAATGCTATTTAAAACTAGCGTGTTATAGACAGGCCGGCGGACGGCCTGGTCCTCTTATAAAGATCAGAGGGCGCATCTTGACAAGACTTATAGACTTACGTCTTAATAATTCACCTTCTCTTTCTTGTTCGTCACCAATTGTGCTAACAGGATAAACAAAACTATTTCGAATAGAAAACGAAACAAGAAGAAGTCATCGCGACATGAAACTTGACAAAGCAACTAATTAGACTACAGCCAGACAGTCTTTCACCAAAAGACGGTCGTTTTCTTTGTTAAAACCATTCATTGATTTTGGAGATTTGATATTCCTTTTTATTTTATCGCAAATTTTATATTTTCCTCTAAGAAGATATTTCTGATGTCTTCCCCTTTTCTAATTAGTTTTACTTTCTTCGTTGGTTTCTTGCTTTGTATTTTAGTTTTCGTCTTTCTTGACTTTTGTTACGTTTGGTATCTTTGTAACGTGCATTGTCCACACATTTTCCTAGCAGCCGAAAAACCCTGTGTTTAAAACGTAATTAACAATTCTTTTTAAATGCACTTTTTTTAATGTTGTCAGTTTTTAATCAATAGAAAAAGACGACTTTTTGTTTTGTTCATAAAAAAAAGCAAAATAAACTTCTATCTGTTAATTATTAATTACACGCCGGAAAAAAATCGATTTTATTGACCAAAAAAAAAGTTGGAAAAAGTTAATCGAACCGTCATCGGGGATTGAAAACTTTTAACTCGTAAACATCATCATTCAAAAGTTTCGAAAAATATCATTTTGATTCGACCGCTCGCTATCGCTTCGCAGTTCCTTTCATTACTAGGAATCATTGAAATTAAACTAATCGATAACAAAAAAAGATACAATTCCTTCTTTTTCTCTTTTCTCTTTCTCTATCTCTCGATAAGTAACGAAGACCAAAACTCATCGATAAGAAGACAAAACTAATCGATAAGAAGACAAAACTAATCGATAAGAAGACAAAACTCATCGATAAGAAGACAAAACTTATCGATAAGAAGACAAAACTAATCGATAAGAAGACAAAACTAATCGATAAGAAGACAAAACTCATCGATAAGAAGACAAAACTAATCGATAAGCAAAAAGACAAAAGTCTCTCTTCCTCACTTTATTTCTCTTTGTTCTGTTTTAATAATAATAATAATAATAATAATAATAATAATAATAATAATAATAATAATAATAATAATAATAATAATAATAATAATAATAATAATAATAATAATAATAATAATAAACACATTTTTAAATTTAAAAATTTTTAAAAATTAAAAAAAATTTTAAATATTTTTTTTTTTTAATTAATTAAAACAAATTTTTTTTTAATAGTGCCGGCCTAGAAGGAGAATCTTAATTACAATATCTGATGATAGTAACACAAGAAATAATGTTTTTCACTTTTAATATAAGCACAAAAATATTCCCTATTATTATTATTATTATTATTATTATTATTATTATTATTATTATTATTATTATCATCATCATCATCATCATCATCATCATCATCATCATCATCATCATCATCATTATTATTATTATTATTATTATTATTATTATTATTATTATTATTATTATTATTATTATTATTATTATTATTATTATTATTATTATTATTATTATTATTTGTACTCAGTAGGAGTTCTCACACAGATCATCGTCAGTGATTGCTCACCGACAACAACCAGTGGTATTTCCTGGAGTCTGAGTGACAGCAAGCCTCCCCAGATTTCCAGTATTTTTCACCTCTTTTCAATAACGATGCGATACTGCAACAGCCTCTTACCATTGATTTCTCGCTGGTAAGGACAATTGGTCTTCATTGGGATTTGGGTGGCAATAAGCCTCCACAAAGTCCCAGCTCTCTCACTCTTTCAGTTGAGGTCTGGTTTTTGCTGTCCCCCATCGGTCTTCTCATCCTCCTCAACCCTAGGCCGGAACCATTTTTTTTTGGGGGGGGGGGATAAGGGAGGAAAGGGAAAATGGTGAAAGGGAAGGGGGAGAGCTTATGGTGTTTCTTGCAATTATTATATTATTATTATTATTATTATTATTATCCTTATCATTATCATAATATTTATTATTATTATCATTATTAGTATTAATACTATCATTATTATTTTTACTCACGAGGAGTTCTCACACAAGTAATCATCAGTGATTGCTTACTGATGAAACCCCAGATTTTCAGTACTCTCCACCTCTTTTTGATAACCATTCCAGATAACTTTGTGGTATCGCAACAGCCGTTTACCATTGATTTCTCGCGTGTAATGACCATTGGTTTCCTCTAGGATTTGTGTGGCAATAAGCCTCCCCAAAGTCCCGTTACTATCCGTACTCTTCCAGTGGAGGTATAGTTAGTGCTCTCTCTCGTCGGGATTCCCATATTCCTTGACCCTTCACGACTATTTTGTGTTGTATCAGCCGAGGCTGCTGCCATCACTTTTTTTTTGGGGGGGGGGGTACAGTTTATGAAATTTCTTGCAGTTCCTTTATTATTATTGTTATTAGTATCATCATTATTATTATTATTATTATTATTATTATTATTATTATTATTATTATTATTATTATTATTATTATCATCATTATTATTATTATTATTTTTTTTTTTTTTTTTTTGAACTCACAAATAGTTCTCACACAAGTCATCAGCAGTGATTGTTTAATGATAACCATCAAGTGGTGTTCCCTGGAGTCTGGGTGACAAAAAGTTTCCCCAGATTTTCAGTACTCTCTACCTCTTTCGATAAAAATAGCAAATGACTTTGCGGTATCGCAACGGCCGCTTACCATCGAGTTCTCGCTGGCAACCATAATTGGTCTTCTCTGGGATTTGTGTGGCAATAAGCCTCCCCAAGGTCCCAGTGCGCTCTGCACTCTTATAGTGGAGTTCTGGTTGGTGCTCTCCCTCCTCGTTCTTTCTATCTTCTTTGACCCTTCACGAACACGACTATTCTGTGTGGTACTAGGCTGGTGGTATCACTTAGGGGGGGGGGGGGTATTTTATTAAATGTCTTGTAGTTTCTGTTCCTTGGTTCTTGTTGTGGTGTACTTTATGTGTTTTATTTTCTTCCTATTGCAACTTGTATGTGACTGATTAGTCTTCGTAGCTTATGTGGGTTAGTATCCACGTTGTTGTTTTTGTTGTTGTTATTATTACTCACTAGGAGTTATCACACTGGTCATCGTCAGTGGTCACCCACTGCCGACAACCTGTGGTATTCCCTGGAGTCCGAGTGACAACAAGTCTCCTCAGGCCTCCAGTATGCTCCACCTCTTTTCGTTCATCACCGCTGATGACCTGCGGTAATCGCAACAGCCACCTACCAACGATTTCCCGCTGATAAGGGCCATTGGTCCCCTCTGGGGCCCAAGTGGCAACAAGCCTTCCCAAGGTCCCAGAGCTGTCCGCGCTCTTCCAGTGGAGGTCTGGTTTTGCGCTTTCCCTCCTCGACCCTCTGTCCATAATTTTCGTGGCGTCAGCCTATGCTTGCGCCTCTCTCGTGCGGTTGTATTTTCCCCGGTTCTGTTGTTTTGTGCTTCCATGTGTTTGTTCTCCATTCGTTGCTTATGTGGGTTGGTTTCCGCATTCGAGGACATTTTTCAGGATTGTAGCTGTTTTGATCATTACTGTCCTTTGTATGGTCTCAGTTATCCCTTTGATTCCTATTTCTCCTAGTCTTTTCTCCATGTTTTTGGGGACTGTTCCTAGTGCTCCTATGATTATTGGTGTTATACTGACTTTCTTCATGTTCCATATTCCTTTCAATTCTCTGGCAAGTTCAGTATATTTGCTTCTCTTTTCCGTCTCTTTGATCTTCACTCTGTGGTCTGCTGGAACGGCAAAGTCCACGATTTTGCAGAATTTTTCTTTCTTGTTGATTATTATCATATCCGGTCTCCTTGCCGTTATGGGTTTGTCTGTTTGTACATTCATATCCCATAGGATTTTGTGTTTTTCGTTTTCTAGTACAGTTTCTGGTTTGTGTTTGTACCGTTTTCTTGCATATTCGAAATTCAGTTGTTTGCACATTTCCCGGTGTACTTCTTTCCCCATGCTGTCATGTCTGTTCTTGTATTCCCTTTGTGCTAGCTTGCTGCATTCACTTATTATATGATTTATCGTTTCGTCTCTTTGTCCACACAATCTGCATTTGCTCTTTTACTGGGTTTTATCTATCTTCGCTTTAATAAAGTTTGTCCTAATCGCATTGTTCTGTGCGGCCGTCAGCAGAGATTCCGTTTCTCTGTTCAGGTTTCCTTTTCTTAGCCATGCCCAGCTGTTTTCATTGGCTTCATCGCTTGTGAGTCTTATAAAGCGTCCATGTAGTTGTTTTTCTTCCCACTTTTCCTTTCTTGTCTTTTTGTTTCTGGGTTCAGTGCTTCCGGGGTTGTTTGTTGGGCTGGTGTCTCTTGCTGTGGCGATCAGTCTTTCCGTGTTCTGGGTTACATATTTCTCCAGCTCTTTTTTGGTGTCTTCCACACAGTCTTCTATACTTACCAGTCCTCTACCTCCTTCATTTCTTTTCACGTAGAGTCTGTCCGTGTCGTCTTTTGGGTGCAGTGCATTGTGCATAGTCATTAGTTTTCTAGTTCTTTGGTCAAGGTGCCTGAGTTCTTCTTTGGTCCAGCCTATGAATGGTCCAGAGTATCTTATTAGTGATACAGCCCATGTGTTTATCCCTTTTACTAGGTTTCTGCTATATAGTTTAGTTTCTAAGAGTTTCCTTGTTCTTCGTAGATATTCTTTTCCAATCTTATCTTTCATTTCTGTATATTTGATTGTGTCTGCTTCCAGAACTCCCAGGTATTTGTAACTATCTTGTTCTCCTAGCGCCCTCATCTCCTCTTGGTTGTGGAGTTCTATACCTTCTGTCGTTTCCAGTTTTCCTCTTTTGATCTCTAGCAGTGCACATTTTTCTATTCCAAACTCCATTTGGATATCCTGGCTGAATATCCTTGTTGTGTTTATCAGCTTTTCCAGTTCTTTTTTTGTTTTTTGCAAACAGTTTAAGGTCATCCATGTACATCAGGTGGTTTATTCTTTGTTCTGTATCCGTAAACCTGTATCCGGCATCACACTTTCTGAGTATGTAGTTGAGTGGCTACATGGCTATTATAAACAGTAGTGGTGATAGAGAGTCTCCTTGAAAAATGTCTCTCTGTATTTTTATCTCAGACAGGTATTGTCCTCCGGCTGTCAGTTTTAGTCTCCATGTTTCCATTGCTTTCTGGATGAGATTAATAATCCTGTCTGGTATCTTGTATATTTTTAAGCATTCAATTATCCATGTTTGGGGGATTCTGTCGTAGGCTTTCTTGTAGTCAATCCATGCCATGGTTATGTTCTTTTGTCTGCTCTTCACCTCCTTCAGAGTCTTTTGATCAATGTATAGTAGATCATGTGCCCCTCTTTGTCCTTTCCGGCATCCTTTTTGTTCCTCAGGGGAGCAGTCCACGTTTGTCCAGGGATTGGTAGATTTGTTCTCTCAGTTGTGCTGTGAGAATTTTCCACATTATTGGTAGACATGTTATCGGTCTGTAGTTGCTGGGGGTCGTTCCCTTTTTGGGGTCTTTTTGTATTAGTGTTGTTCTTCCTTCCGTCATCCATTCTGGTATGTCTGTTTTGCGGATACATCCGCTCAGTTTCTGCGCTATTCTTTCATGCAGGCTCGTGAATTTTTAAACCAGTATGCATGTATTCCATCGTGGCCTGGTGCTCTCCAGTTTGCCATTTTTCTTAGGGTTTTCTTGATCGTTTCTTTGTTGATTTCTGTTTCGGTTCCTTCTTCGATTTCTTGCAGT
>OY744529.1:39722712-39962712 GCA_963556195.1 Sepiola atlantica | reverse complement strand
AAAGGGTTCTTAGGGACAATAATATAGGCACAACCTCCTATTTGAACATTCAAATATTTCGGATTTGAATTGAATTTGATCCATTATCCGCAAGGCAACTGGTCAAGAAAACATTTCAATCACAGTGTTAAAAAGCTGCAAGCGGAACTAGCTCCTATCCTTGCAAAGCTGTTTAAAGTGTGGCTTCAAGGAGAAATACTTCCCATCTCTTTGGAAAACTTCGTCAGTCTGACCAGTATTTACAAATACTGGAGGTCGGTCCTCTGCAAAACAAAACCTCGTCTAGCTACAACTACTATAAATAATTTTCATTTCTTCTTTCGTGTACCTAAAACAAAACGGAACTTTCATGAGTATAGTGTTTTTTCCAAGAACTGCCTGTCTGTGTAACACAATACCATAGGGCTGCTTTCCAGCTGACTACCACATAGTCGTTTTCAAGTCCAATGTTAACAAATTCTTTTTGAGCCGTCCTCTCAAATAATCTAATTCCAATACTGACGGTATTGTCTCACCGTTCACCTGACAAACTAATTAACCTTTATCCATCCTCGAGTGGCCTTTGGAACTTAATAAGCAGTTACGTTAGTACATAAAAGATATTTATATATATATATATATACATATTATTATTATTATTATTATTATTATTATTATTATTATTATTGTTATTCTAATTATTATTATTATTATTATTATTATTATTATTATTATTATAAAAAATAAAATCATACAATTTCAGTTGTAAAACCTACTGTGCTTGTTCATATAGCCTACTGGTCAATCAAGGCGATTATCATCATGGCGTAGTATGTTATGTTCAGTGGGACAAATTGAAGAATAAATGAATACAGATATCGATGTTTGAATAGGAAACCTCCCGTTCTGATGATACGCGCACACACAAACACAAACGCAAAAATTGCAATAAAATGATAAAAATAATATTATTTAGGTTTATGATGGCGATCGATATCGTCTAGGAAATAACTAAAATGATATTTTTAAAAACCAATTTTCTGGTGTGAGATTCGAACCCTGAAAGATGGCATGAAACTGAACTGACGGCGACCGCTTATAAACACAGCCACCTTTCAAACGAAGATACTTTGTCTTCTTAACGTACTTAAACAGTGTAAGAGTTCGTCGAAGAGACAGAAAATTCAAAATCTTCTTTACCTCTCTGCATGCATTTAAAATATGTCGCAAACGGTTGGTTCTTAAAACATAAAGAAACCCCCTTTTTTAATTAAAAAAAGGGTTAAATACGCTGATTTAACTAAAAACAATCCTGATTTATTTTTAGATGTGTATTTATTTATTTTTCTTATTGGTAAGCATGCTGTTCAGTTGAGTGGAAGAGAACGCTAAAAATGGCGGAACATTTTTACATAATTTTAATTTTGAATAATGAGTTTTTTAAAAAGTTCAAGAACTTCTAACATCGATAAGGGCATCGGATCGAAAGTGGTGATTCCAAATATTCGGTTAGTTTGGCTCTTAGATCAACAGTTTAACTGTGATGCTGCGACACATATATTCACAAACATATACAGACAAATTTGCTTTATATATAGATAGATATAAAAATGAATCTACAAAGATAAATAAATATCTTTATATAATTTTGGAACCTATCGTGATCAGAAAATGCTCAATTTACTAGATAGAGCAATAAAATAAGAAAATGAATGATGAAAATAACAATTTTATAAAATACAATATTAATTCATCAAATATCCAAACAAGGAATATAAAAACCTTTCTCTTTAATCCATTTATTTTCAAAGATAGGCTATCTTCATCAGAGGATAAAAGACAGTAAAAGTTTACTTACTGGTTAGTATAAATTTTTAAAATGTAAAAATATAAACATTTTATTTTAAGTAAAATAAATTTGCAAACAAATTTTCACTTAAATTATGGTATAAGATCAATGTATGCGTGCAGAGAAACACAAAGATTAGGTAAATATTTAATTAGAATCCATAGAGACCAGACGGCAGGATCCGAAATCTGAAGTATGTAGGGAACAGGATAAAGTCCAGAAAAATATTTATATATTATGTAACAAAGTATATATATATATATATATATATATATATATATATAGAGAGAGAGAGAGAGAGAGAGAGAGAGAGAGAGAAAGAGAGAGAGATATTATGCAGTTGAACTCAAGTATAAAGCTCAATAGATATTTAATTGCAGAGCAGTTACAAATTACTATATTTTTCTGACAAACTAGGAAGTCCTTGTAACAAGCAAAACTTTGTTTTTCTTTTTTATACTTCGGATATAACCACATACACGTTGCGTTTTTATGTTTCGTTTTTTAGTATTTTTAAAGGAAAGATAACTATGCAGTAAATACATCAATATTGAACTCTCTAACGTGAACAAATGGCGAGCATGGAATCGTATTTGCCGCATGTATCGAGGAAAAAAATTGACGTGTTTTCGTAAATATTAAGTAAGCCGTTTTTTTCGGTAAATCTGAAGATTCAGTTGTTGATAAAATTCTAACTTTGTATTTAATAATGTTCCGTTGGTATTGGTCAGGCAGAAAAAGGCGTAATTATTTTGTAGGTAAAGGCTAAATAAGCTTGTAACAAGGACTTGTTTTTTATAGCCAAATATATCAATTTATATATATATATATATATATATATATATAGCGTTTTCTTAAATATCTGTACACCCTTTCAAATTCATTCATATATATATATATATATATATATATATATATATATATATATATATATATATATGAATTTGAAGGGGTGTACACATCTTTAAGAAAACGCTTTTTGAAATGTATTATAGAATTTTGAAAAAAAAACAAGAAACGTTTTTCTTAATTTTTTTATATATTTATTGAATGAATAAAATCATTGTTTTCATAAATATATGTCTCTGAGACTTTCGCCGTCAAACGGCTTTAACGAAAGGTTATTTACTTTTTTTCTTTCTTTCTTCTTTTCCTCCTCATTTTGCAGGTGTTAAAACAGCAAGTAAAACCACACGTGGTTCCAAGAGGAGATGCTTCGTCCGATATCGCCAACGATTCTGAAGAAAGTGAACATTTTAGATGTGTTTATTGGCGCGGTTACCGCTTATATGAATTTGAAGAGGTGTACACATCTTTATAAATAACGCTTTTTGTAAATGTATTATAGTATTTTGAAAAATAAAACAAGAAACGTTATTTTGAAAAAAAAATGTTCATATATATTTATTAAATAAATAAGATCATTTTTTTTTTCATAAATATATGTCTCTGAGACTTCATATATATATATATATATATATATGTGTGTGTGTGTGTGTGTGTGTGTGTGTGTGATTTTATGTGTGTTCTGTGTTTAAAAATATCCATGTAACAGAGAGCTTTATGTAGTAATTGATTTGTGAAGAAGAAAGTTAGGGGAAATGGTCGGTAGAACTTGTGGTGGTAGCAGACATTTTATTCCCTTTTCTTCTTTCTCTAATCGTTCTTCGACCGGTTCACGAATACAGATTCATTCGTTATCTCTGAAGAGAGAAAAAGCAATTATTAAAAGTTGATTATTCCAACTCCTCCTGAACACTTGTGTGTAATTATCTTATTTTATCGATTAAAAGTCTCACTCCCTGCTTTTAAAAGACAACGATTTTTTACTTGTTTCACATGACAAATGGGACAACCAATTCTATTCACACGTTCCTAACAGGAAACCATTTGAACCCTAACATGTTACTAAATATCACAGATCCCAGCAATAACTGAAAATACACTTCCGTGAAAAAGTTTGATGTCCCAGTGTTTCATGGAAATGTTGTCAAGTAAAAGTAGCCCTTGGGCTGCATCTTTTAATTTTACTCTTCATTTATCTTCAGATAATGGCAATTACGATACAGATAAGTGTGCGTGTTCGTATATATATATATATATATATATATATATATATATATATATATATATATATATATATATATACAGAGAGAGAGAATATAGAAAGAAAAAATTCACATACACATTGCAACTGTCAGCATTTATTTAAATGCTGACAGTTGCAATCTGTATGTGTTTTTTTTCTTTCTATATTCTATTCTTGCTTTGTTTTCTACATTGAGCTCTGGTACTCGGATTTCTTACCAAAATTATTCACTTAAACACTATATATATATATATATATATATATATATATATATATATATATATATATATTTGTATTACAGAAGCTCATTGGTGCCGTCGGTTGCAAATCCTAATAAAGAGGACCTATTAAGGCCTCTTCACCTATAAAGGTCCCCTTTGTTAGGATTTGAAACCGACGGTACCGATCTTGTTCTGATCTTCTGTAATACGAACATTAATAAATATTACGCTCTTATTTTTAATTTTTCTTTATAATCGAGCATTCTGCTGGGTTTCTCTCCCATTAACCTTACACACACACACACACACACACACACACACACATATATATATATATATATATATATATATATATATATATATATATATATATATATGTATGTATACAGGATGTGTAATATTTACCGTTACAAATTTTTATTATTATCCATTTTCATTAAAATCTAATATTTTTTTAATGTTTTTCAGGTCTGTATATTTAGAAATAAAATTGATGTATCTATCTATTTATTTTGGTTTGATTTATTTTATAAATATGGGCAATACAGAGAAACATGGAGCAGGGATGGAATACTAAATGCTAACAGTTCGAGGAAAGAAGCTAATAGAGCAGAAAGCCCTCCGGCATCTGAATACCTCAACAGTGAAATAGTCGAATTTGGCTGACTGTCGGGTTTGTCGGGAGTACTTACGTCCAGTGAGGGCACCAGTGAGGGCAGCAACTTTAATGGAATGTGCTCCGGTGAACTTGCTGCTATGTGCCCTATCGACGTAAATACACCAGACAAACTCTACAATCAGCTAAATCCTATCCATTCACTGTGGAGGTCCCCAGATGCCGGATAGCCTTCTAGACCAATAGCTTCTTTCTTCGAGCTACTAGTCATTGGAACTCTCTCCCTGCTTACTGTTTCGCCGACTGTACCGACATGCAGAAATTTAAAACTAACTCTCTCTCTCTCTCTCTCTCTCTCTCTCTCTCTCTCTCTCTCTCCCTCTCTCTTTCTCTCTTTTTCTTTCCCACTCTCTCTTTCTCTCTCTCTCTTTCTCTTTCTCTCTCTATCTCTTTCTTTCTCTCTCTCTCTTTCTCTTTCCCTCTCTCTCTTTCTCTTTCTCACCCTCTCTTTCTCTTTCTTTTTCTCTCTCTCTCTTTCTCTCTCTCTGTATCTATTTACTTCTACAGCTACAGGTTAAATATAATTTGCCTCAAGCATAACGCAATTCTAAAGCTGAGGAATTTTTCACATGTATTTTGTGTGAATAAAATATATAGGAAAACGCCTTAGTGAAGCTAACGTTGATTAACATAGTTTTAGTATAATAATAATAATAATAATAATAATAATAATAATAATAATAATAATAATAATAATAATAATAATAATAATAATAATAATAATAATTTTTTAAATGATTGTACCAACCTCGGCTGATACGACACAACATTGTAGCTAAGGGTCAAGTGTGATAAAAAGACTGACGATGAACAGTACTAACTAGACCTTTACTGGAAGGGTGCGGAGAGTACTCTAACGTTGGGGAAGCTTAATGACACCCAAATCTCAGTGAACACAAATGGTCGTTGCCAGCGAGAAGTTAATGGTTAGCGGCTGTTGCGATTAAGCAAAACTATTCGCAATGCTTATCAAAAAAAATGGAAGATACTGGAAATCTGAGAAGACCTTTTGTCAATCAGACTCCAGGAAACACCAGCGGTTATTGTCAACTAGAAATCACTGATGATAGCCTGTGTGGGAACTGATAGTGAGTAAATGATAGATAGATAGATAGATAGATAGATAGATAGATAGATAGATAGATAGATAGATAGATAGATAGTCTCTCCCTTTTAGACAAGGTCAAAAAAGAGTCTCTAATCTGATAGGTCCCTCACTATCCACCAAGCTCCAGCCCCTGTCTCATCGCCGCGATATTACATCCTTGTGCTTGTTTAAAGTACATCAATGGAATGTTCCGATGAACTTGCTGCTCTGGTACCCTCTCAACGTAAATACACTCGACCAACCCAACAATCAGCTAAATCCCATCCATTCACTGTTGAGGTCCTCAGATGTCGGAGAGCCTTCTATTGCAATAGCTTGTTTCATCGAGCTGCCGGCCTTTGAAACTCCCTCCCTGTTCCCTGTTTCCTCGACTGTACCGACATGCAGAAATTAAAAACTAATGTGAACAAGCATCCTGCTGCACAGCTCCCAATTTAGGATGTCTCCCAAAACCTACACCCTAATTCGCAGTGGCCCCTTACGTCTGCCTTGTTTGGGGTCAACTAGGTTTTAAAAAAAAATATATATATATATAGATAGATAGATAGATAGATAGATAGATAGATAGATAGGGGTATCTTTTACAATAATCAGCGGAGTAAAAACGCTCAAAAAACAAATATACAACGAATAAAAGTAACTGTAGGCGATAAAAGTTATTTTCAAACTTACCTGTAGCATTTGTTTGTATTTTAAACCCGTTCGAAGTGCTATTTATTAGAAATTAAATTATTCGTCACACGAACATCGCACAAGACAAGATGGCGTCAGGGGGGGGGGTATGTAACGAGAATAAGGACCGTCCGCCATTTTCTTTTTGTGCAAAAAAAAACAAGAATTTTTTTTTTACATCGAATAAAAACCCATCTATACTACGTAAAAATACAAACAAATGTCATAGGTAAGTAGGAAAATATCTATTCTTCACGTAGGTCGCCTTTACTTGTTGCATATTTATGTTTTAAACACTTTCTCGTTCGTTTTTTTTACCCCGTTAACGACTCTGCGGAGTAAAGTAAAAGATACCCATAGATAAATATTTAATTGCGCCTGTCTAAAATTCTTCCGTGTGTTATCATTGTTTCAACGACCTTCCTGAGAAAACACCATCAACAACAAACAATTAGAAAACTATAGACGAATGCCACGTAAATCCGTTTTGTAACATAAATGCAAAACTAATGACTATTCCCAGATAACATTCCGAATGAACAGAAACTTTCCCATAGGAAATCCGTACATAAAATATCCAATGTCCATAATTGTTATTATCAAGAACCATATTCAATACTTATCCGAGAGGAAACCTATAGACGTGCATGCGTATTCGAGATAATGTCCCTGGTAATGTCCGAACAGACCGCCTCCTGTCGGACGAACTGCTTCAAGCAAATGGAGAAGGGGGCGATGAGAAACAGCTCCTAACGAGAATAGAATAACGAAACGGTCGTCCTCATAAGACGTCCAAATTCAAACGGAACAGGACAATCGTAGTGTCGCCGGTTGTTTGGTAAAGTTCTTGTAAATCGAATGAATCATTAAACGAAACGTCATCGTCTTATAGAAATTTTGTTGCAGCTGTTTTAAATTGCATTCGTTTATATTCACCTCCATGAAACCAGCCTTAATCTGCTGTAGTTACATCACACTTCTACCGGATAAAACATTGTTCACAAATAAAACAATAGTTAAGTGATTTCATTGCGTGTATATATATATATATATATATATATATATATATATATACTAATGATAATAGAATTAACGATAATTGAAGTATCGTAAAGTGATATATCGCGATACAGTAAAGCTGAATACGTTGAGTAGAGCAATCAATTTTAAAAAAAGGAAGCTGAAGATAAAAAATTGCATAAAATTACATAAAGTTACATAAAAATTCTGACGAGAAGAGTTTTATCTTTGAAAAATCATAGTTTAAGGATTAATGTAACTCCTTGCATCTGAACTTTTGATGTAATAAAATTTGTATTAATTTTATGTAACTTTATGTAATTTTCTGTAATTTTCTGCAATTTTTTATCTTCATCTTTCTTTCTTTAATATATATATATATATATATATATATATATATATATATATATATATATATATATATATATATATATATATTACTATTTCATGTATCCACATAAAATTTTATGAGATATAATTTTTTATGTATCAATTTTCAGTATTTACTTCAACAGTGCTCGATACGTAAGTAGAGCTAGGTAGTAAGCTATGAAAATATATTTATGGCGTACGTAAATAAAAAAAATATTTGAAATAATTTAATATTATAAGCACTTCCATGTAAAATTGAAAGGTGAGACCTGTCGGAAAGATTCAAAATAAACATTCAACTAACAAGTGTGATGCTCCAACTCTGTCGTTGAGTGATATTGAATGTGTAGGTGTCTATACTCGCTGCTAGTGTGTATACTCGATTGTTATTTCCCTGCGCTGATAAAAGCTATAAGTTCGAAACGACGTAGTATGTAGGTAAAAAATAATAAACTTAATTTAATAGTATATATATATATATATATATATATATAAATGAAGGAGAGTGGAAAGGAATTAGAGAAAGCAAAAGCCAAATCAAAATTCAATTCAAAAGTTCAAAGCAAGGTACATTCCGCAAAAAAGGCAATTTATTCAAGTTAAATTTTCCTTAAGCCAGGCTTTTCAAAGATCAAAATCTTATCATCAGAGGAAGTCGCTGGGATAGATAAGTTGGCAATGGCCAAGATTTAAAATTTGAAAAAATGAAAAAAATAAAAAAATAAAAGTTGTAGGGAAGGAAACGTAGGGCAAAACAGTGCCAGGGTGCAAGCAAATGTCCGATTGCCAAAAGGTCCGGTGTCGAAGAGTCCAATGGAGAGGATACGATGTAGATAGGTCGGTCGTTAGAGGCACGAGAAGTAATGAGAGAGGTTTCAAAGTTAAATTCCAAGAAGCCACAACTTCAGGTACGGCGAAAATAGAAAATCCAGGAAGGGTAAAAAGTCCAATAAGAGGTACATTCGAAGATGCAGGCAGGCGTCAGAGGAGATTAAGATGTAAAATATTCGCCATTAAAGAGACTTCCCGGGCAGAGATGACAAATGGAAAGTGTTTTAAAGTGGAAAAAGGGGCAGTGAGAATATTTAAAGTCTGCCCAGTTGAGAAAGCCGGCTATAAATGAAGAAAAGCAAAGACAGTGAAAAGGAGAGTATAATATGCGACCAATGGGCAAGGGAGGAAACGGGTAAGTGGTATGTAGGAGGAGAAAGGGACGGGTACGAGGAAAGAGAGGGGGGAGGAGAAAGGGAGCGATGCGGTGAAGGAATGCGGATAAAACTAAGAGTGTGAAAGTGGGGGGTGAAACAAAGTTGAAATTAGGATTCAACTAGAAAAGGGGAAGAAAGGAGTGGGGGTAAGTTAACAAATGTTAGGATAAGGGGTTAAAATATCAGAATATGTATAAGAACAGAGTTCGGGGGTTTAGAAGTTTAATCAAATGACCTTAGAAATAAACAATGAGGCTAAATATATATGAAGGGTAGGACTAGGAGAATGAGTTAAAGATTAAAAGAGTAAAGATAAAAAATAGAGATAAAAATAGTATAAAAAGTAGAAATAAGAAAATAGAAGAATAAAGAATGAAAAATAGATAAGATTAGTCTTGAGCTCGCAGGGAAAATTGAGGATTGACCGAAAGAATAAAAAAAATAAAAAATTAAAAAATTAAAAAATTAAAAATAAGATACTAATAATAGAATGAGGGAAAAGTCGATAAGATTGGAGCTCAAGAATGAAAATTAAAATAAGACTAAGAGCTGCATACTCTTCACAATAGGGTTTTACCTTTCCTAAAAGTTCGCTTTTAGTACACCTCTTTATATATATATATATATATATATATATATATATATATAGAGAGAGAGAGAGAGAGAGAGAGAGAGAGAGAATATTCAACTTCTTGGTACCATCTTTCTGAATTTTTGAGATGAGGATTGATAATTTATATAATTTCTATTATTCTGACTACTGTTCTAAGCTTGAATATTATCATCACAACGTTTCGACCGCTGTAACCACCGGCCTTCTTCAAGTGTATCTTTTTTTCGAACCCAGCCATATTTCTGTCGAACTCGGGAATCTGGACAGAATTTCGAACGGAACCCTTTTATTTTTTGTTATTTCCTAATGAGGCGGGAAACACCGATTTCAAAACTAAGCGTACTAAAAAAACCGACGGACATAGTCTCTTATATAGCTGCTTTGACGCATCTAAAATAAGATGCGTCCATTCAATCTGTTCGCTGACGGATAAAAATGATGTTTCAAACTGAAGCGTGACATATGGATAGACAAACTGATCGATCAACTGACCCACCGACCAATCGAGAAAAAAACGTAGCGCGGGAAAAGAATTAATTAAGTGGAATTGATGTACACAAAAACTTCTAAGAAGTCAATTAATACTGGGTGCAAATATCAACGCAGCAAATTATTTATATTGTAAGTAATAAGAAACATCAGGTAATTGCTAACGTACGAACAGATGAAGAAAAATAGACTGACTGATATATATATATATATATATATATATATATATATATATATATATATATATATATATATATATATATATACATACAGGGCGGTGCAAAAGTCGCGCATTAGTTTGTTTAGGTGATAGAAACTACAACATTTCAAGTAATTTACTAAGCTTTTCTGATAAATACTACATTTACTTGGTAATTTTGTTGCAGTAGTTTTTTAAAATAATATCCTTTAAATGCCTATCATTTCGGCCTCACAAATACGGGCTCTAGTTAGGGCATTTTCCATTACATTCCTTAGAACAACTGGCTCTAGTTCTTGGATTTCATGTCTGATATTGTTTTTAAGCTCTTGAATCATTGTAGGCTTGTTCACATATACCCTTTCCTTGAGATAACCGCAAAGAAAAACGTCAGGGGCTGTTAAATCCGGTGAACGTGAAGGCCAGTTAAAATCAGAAAATCTGCTAATTAAGCGCTCGCCAAACAATCCCCTTAAGAGTGCCATACTTTGTCGGGCAGTGTGGGCAGTAGCTCCGTCTTGTTGGAACCACATTTCTGACTTGTCCTGAACAGCTGGCCTTAAAAAAATTTCAATTATTTTTTTATATCGCTGTGCAGTTATCGTCACCGCGACACCTTCTTCGTCTTCAAAGAAATATGGACCGATCACTCTTTCCGATGTAACACCACACCATACAGTACATTTTAGTGAATGTAATTCACGCTGATGAACGGTTTTGGGATTTTCAATGGCCCATATTCTGCAATTTTGCTTATTTACGAACCCGTTCAGGTGAAAATGGGCTTCGTCGCTCATTATCAGCTTATGGATGAACTCATTTTGTTCTCTGGCTAATTGCTGAATGTGAACAGCATAAGCTACGCTTGATTGCACATCTGTGGGGTGTAATGCCTGTACCAATTGAATTTTGTATGGAAACAGATGCAATTCACGCAAAATTCTTTGAAGTAACCTTCTGGACATCCCAATCTGAGTGGCTCGTCTTCGAGTTAAAGTGTCTGGATTTTTAGCAATGATATCCTCAATGAGTGCTACATTTTCCGCTGTCCTTACTGAATGTGGTCTGCCAGATCGTGGAAGATCACTGACTGAACCCTGCTGCCGAAACCGGGCCACAAGAAGATCAATTGTGGTCTGACTGGGAGTTTGTCTGACATTATAATGCCGACGATAGGCTCTTTGGGTTAAGGTTATTGAACGATGGTTTCCGAAGTAAAGTTCAATCATTTTGGTTCGTTGTTCAGTGCTATATTTTTCCATGATAAATTATCAATGTTTATATCTGTAATATTCTGAAAAATAAGGAGAAAATTTTACTAAATGTTTAAGTTGTTACTGATTCAAACTAATGTGTGACTTTTGCGCGCCACCCTGTATATATATATATATATATATATATATATATATAAGACATATTCAATTTATATTTCAATAACGATGGTGGTTTTTATTTTTGTTTTTTAACATCTTCAAAAAACAACATTTTTGTGAAATGTATATTTACGTCTCGTTTCTCTGGAGGTCAGCCAACCAAACATTATTATATCAATATCGGCTCTGCTACACGTCAAGATCATCAGAAAAATCCACAAAAAAAGAAAGGTTCTCAAATTTAAAAGTCTTGAAAAAACGTACACTACACTGTGGTTCATTGTGCTCAAAAACAAAGAAAAAAAACAAAGAAAAAACTTCACACGAGGAAAAAAATTTCTTTAGGACGCCATTTTGAATTATTTCGGTACAAAGTTAGCCCAACAAACATACGCGGACATTCGAGACCTTTTATTCAGTGATATTCGAAATATAGTTATTTAATTTTATGATTTATTTATAAAAAGTTTTAATTCACCGGGGGGTAAGTTTAATTACCTAAAATTTCTTCATTTAAAGGTGAGAAAGGGGAATCTACTAAGCCTTCAGTCAAGAAAAACAGACGACAGAGGGAGATGGAAAACTTAAGAAATAATGTGGTTCTAGCGAAAAGGAATATCACATGGTGATATAATAGAGAGCGTCGACTGTTAAACTATCTCTGTAGGAAAGAAAACATTTTTTTTAAAATTTATTTAAAATTATTTATGAATTATCTCCCTTGAACCATTTAGATAATTTAGGAATGTTATTTATTTAAGTATCTATTTATATTTATTTTATTCATTTATATAGCTATTTATTTTATTTATTTTAATTTATTTATTTATTAAAAAGAAGTTCTCTTTGATATAAGAGAACGTTTTCATACAACAAAGACATAAGACGCTCAGCCGTTGAAAACAAAAACAAAACAGACGAGACGCTGAATTATCAAACGACACGTGAGACGCTAAGCCGTTGAAAAGTCAGTTGGTTTGATTTCATTCAACAGTTAGATTGAAATGCGATTCAGATAATCGGGCCTCACATCAGTGAGAGGGCCGATACGCAAAAAAAAAGCCGTCGAGAGAAAGGTCCTGAAACGGTGCTTATTCTCTCCTGATGACCCGACATTGTCTGGAAGCTGAAATTAAGTATTTCATCAGTAAAACAGCTGAGGAAATTTTTTTTTTTTTTTTTTATTTTTTCATTTATTAATTTTCCAACGAATGTTAAGTCTGCAATATCTTGGATTTAGTTAATTTGTCTGGGGATTTAAACTGCATTTTACATTTTTTTAAATTTAAAAAAAAATTTTTTTTTTTAATGACTCAAAGGTTCTTTAGACTATATATATATATATATATATATATATATATATATATATATATATATATATATATATATATATATATATATATATATATAAAGTGGTGTACTAAAAGCGAACTTTTAGGAAAAGTGAAACCTATTGTGAAGAGTATATAGCTCAATATCCAGGATAGAGTAGGTAGAATGAAGAAGAATGGAAAGGAATTGTGGCTTCTTGGAATTTAACTTTGATTCCTCTCTCACAACCTTTCGGGCCTTTTAACGACCTACCTATCTACATCTCATTCTCTTCGCTTGACTTTTCGACACCGGACTTTTTAGCAATCGGACATTTGCTTGCATTCGGGCAGAATTTTGCCCTGAATTTTGCCCTGTGTTTCTTCCCCCTACAACTTTTATTTTATTTTTTCAAATTTTAAATCTTGGCCTTTGCCAACTTATCCATCCCAGCGACTTTCTCTGATGATAAGATTTTGATCTTTGAAAAGCCTGGCTTAAGGAAAATTTAACTTGAATAAATTGCCTTTTTTGCGGAATATACCTTGCTCTGAGCAATTGAATTGAATTATGATTTGACTTTTGCTTCTCTAATTCCTTTCCATTCTTCTTCATTATATATATATATATATATATATATATATATATATATATATATATATATATATATATATATATATATATATATATATAAAAGGATGAAAAGGAATTAGAAAAGCGACAGAGGCACATTTTTTTTTAATTCAGTTGCTCAATGCAAGGTATATTCCGCAAAAAAAGCAATTTATAAAAAAAATTCCTTAAGCCAGGCTTTTCAAAGATCAAAATCTTATCATCAGAGGAAATTGCTGGGATAGATAAGTTGGCGAAGAGCCAAGATTTAAAATCTGAAAAAGTAAAACGAAGATTGTGGGGGAGAAAACAAAGCAAAACGCTGCCCGAATGCAAACATATATATAACAACAATATCTTCTGTTATCAGTTCGCTTCAGAGCGAGTTTCTGCTACTGTTCCGGTAGATAGTTTCATTCTAGCGATGTAAAATCGATCTATTCGGAATTGCGTAGAGCCAGCGAATACAGTGAACATGTTACATATTAAACATTTGAATTTATTTCCGACAGTATGTTACGTATCACGCTGTTTTTGTTGGCACTTGGCTTTGCGTGTATAATTCAATATGGATATACATGTATATTCATGCATGAGGATAAAATAAAAACATAATGTCTACAATTTTTTTTTTCTGAAATCAATTATGGAGAATCATTTATGTAATAAAAATGAACGTACGTGCGTCTGGCCTGCTTCAACAACCACGTATACAAATTTATTCGTATAAGTAAAAAAACGGGGGCTTAATATTTATATATATATATATATATATATATATATATATATATATATAAAATGGGTCGTTCATTTCAAAGCATTGCTGGGTCAGTATTATAAAATTGAAAATAGAAGCCTTTATCAATGCAAGATTTTTTTAAATTTAATCTTATTAATTTCGGAATAAAATTCTATCATCAGAGTTGACCAGTATTGTGTCATTTTTTTTTCGTTAAAAAACACAAAAACAAATATAAACAAACTTTTTTCTTTTTGTTTCTTTGATAAAATGTCCTTGTTATGGTGTTTTCGCCGAAAATAGACATGATTACATAACCATTCAATTAAATTTAATTTTTACTTATTTTTAGACACTCGCGTTTTACAACTATAATCAAGTTTAGATTCTAACATTCATCGAGTTCATATAAATAACAGAATAGATATAAGTTTTCAGATATTATAATTCTACTATTTCTTTAAACAAATATATCATTATGTCTATATGTGTAGACATGCATTTATGCACATCTCGTAAAGCAGAAATAACAATAACCGCGTTCCTTTCATAACATATGCTTAATACATAAGCCACAGTAAATTTGGGCAGGCACAAAACTTGAATACGTAATTTGACATGTAACCTCATATACAAGCAATAGAAATAAATGACAATAAATGCAGAGATAAAAGCAAGATATGCACTTACTGCATGCGTTTGCTTATGGTCTAAAAGTGTGGGGAGAGAATACCACATCCCTTCATGTTTGCATCTGGAATTCAAAAGGGCGCGTAAATGACAGCTGCGCATTATGGGAACTTAAGTGACACAGACAGCATTATTTGTATTTATTAATGACGATAACTAAGGATGCGATATATCCATCTATATCATGTACCCAAATAGAAACATGTGAGTGTTTAACAAAAAAAGAATAGGCAGAGTAGACATTACTAAGGTAGTAGTTTTTACAATTAAAGAAGCTGAGTTCGAATTTCACATAAGTCTAAAGGGTTATTTTGTAGTTTCAGATGACGCGCCTAATTTCCGTGACTTCGCGTCGACAACGATCGGGCATGTCGCGGAAGCGCCCGAGTGCTGACAGAATAATATATTTTTTCTTTCTTTTTATCTTTATGATTTTAATCTATGTATTTTTTCTTTGAATTTTTTCGTCTTATATTAGGGTCTGCCAGTCTTCCAGTTAGAGCTTAGCAGTTTCAATACAGGCCTTGGCTATCGCTAAGAACGGGAGCCCTAACCCTTAACCTCTAACCCTTAACCCCTAACCCCTAACCATAAACTCTAACCTAACCCTAACCCATTTTTCTTTCTTTGTTTGTTTTGTGTTAGCAAGAAAAATAAGAAAAACAGCGAAACAAATGAAAAAGAAAACATTGACAAATCACCCCCGCCAAAAAAAAATGTTCTTATACATTTGATTGAAAATGGTTCATTTGACCCCCCCCCCACACCCTACAGTTTGTTTGGTTTTTATCTTTTTATCTATATATTTTTTTCTTTGACTTTATTCGGCTTATATTATCGCCTGTAAGTCTTCCATTAACGCTTGGCATTTTCATCTCGACAACTCTCGGACGCTTCCGCGACCTGCCCGATCGTTGTCGACGCGAAGTCACGGAAATTAGGCGCGTCATCTAGAACAGTACCGTTTTTTTGACACGTTATTATAACCTTAAAGTGTAAACAGACCCCACACTCTTCTCTGACCCTGTGGGTATCGTTGGCCACTCACGCACAGGTGTTTGATATCCTGGTCGCGATGCCAAGTATAACAGGTACCCCACTCTGATCCTGCGTCACGGAACCACTTATAACATAGTTCCCTAATCGTGTCTCTGTCTCGCTGCTCACGGCTCTGGTTCTCTACATAGAGATCTTGCCAGACCGTGAACACTCTCTGGTCGATCGTCGTAGTGGCAATAAAAAAGAATATCTCTCGGTCCGGATGACGACGATGATGATGATGGCTTCGTTGATTCTGTGAAGGCGAAGGCTATTCAAGCAGAACAAAGTGAAAGGAATAATCGTCAACAACTTGATTGGGTCTTTTTGTATGAAATAGTAATTATTAACAAAGATAAAAGAATTGTTTTACTTTGAAGTAATGTCTATCGTATGGTAAATGTTTTTGGCGCTAAGCTATTTCGTTGTCTCTCTGTGCGTGTGTGCGTGCCCATTTACGATCGTATTAGTCACAAGTTGAACTAACTTATCTAGAGAAAACGATGGTGAGTTACTTTGCCACGAACGCCTGGAATCGGCGTGCGTCTCTCAGACGTCTGGCTCTTTGTTCATAGTCGAACGGGACACGACTAGCCCGTGTCGGCGCCCAGCTCGTTCTGTGTCCTGGCTCTTACTGAGAATGTCCATCGTTATCCCCCCCCTTTCTCCAACATATTCCTCTCTGCGTTTCTTCCTCTCTCAGGGGTTTGGAGCGGCGCACCTCTTTCAATGATACAGATAAATGGGATTTCCCTTTTAGATTTTATCGCCATAATAAAAACAATTACTCGTTATTTTCTCGCCGTGTGGCAGAGGCTGTTGCCCTAATTAATACCGACAGCTTAGACGATTAACTTGTCCAGCTCGCGTGGGTCTCTCGCCAAACGCTGTCTCTGAAACAAAATGGGATTTCCGTTATCTATGAAACACCACCTGGTAAGCTCATTGCCCTGTGTGGCTTTAATCGCAATTGACACCCAACACGAATTTTGCCAGACAACTCGACGCCTGACCCGGCCGTGTTTGGATAGTCGATTCGCGTCCAATATATGTACTAGTCTTATATCTCCCCTTCGCTTCTACGTAGGGTCTATCATCATCACTAAGATGCCTACTAGCGCGTAACCAGGGAACCCGATCTCCGTCGGCCCTGGCTGCTTTGTCGCAAAATAAATTACCATAACGTAAAAAACATTACATAAATATGTATAAGTAAGTAGTCTTTTTAAGGGTATTCGGCATTAGTTCTACGCAACTAGAAACATGTAACTGTTTGACCAAAAAGAATAGGCAGAGTACACATTACTAAGGCATTAGTTTTTACAATGAAAGAACCTGAGTTCGAATTTCACATAAGTCTAAAGGTTTTTTTTTTAAATTGACACGTTTTTATAAATTTAAAGAAATTACCATAACGTAAAAAAACATTACATAAATATTTGTAAATAAGTAGTCTTTTTAAGGGTACTCGGCATTAGTTCAAAGAAAAGTATGTTTTGCGTAAACACATAATTGCTAATCTTTTTTGCCAATAAAACAATTCGTAAATATATTCATCGTAGTCACTTACTCTCGCATAAGTAGCGTATATTTTCCGCAAAATTTCACAAACAGCTTCCTACGTACTAGCTATAAGGCGTTATAGACTAGTATATGTAGATCAGAATTTAAATATGTTTTAAAAATCCTGAATTATACCAACATTCAACGATTGTTATAGCGATTAGTAAATATTATAATGTAGATATTGTGGGTGTGTATTTTTGAAGTAGTCAAAAAATGTGCAAGACTAAAAATTCAAATTGGCGGTTACCATAATTAAATCGGACTTTATTTGAAACCGCTTCGACAACTATTTATACAAAACGGATGGTACTAGCGCTACCAAATCAGGCTGTCTGAAGTTATTGACTTCCTGACTCAAAATGCACCAAACATTGATGTTTTATTGTTTTTTCCTTTGCAAAACTCAATCATTTTCTGCAAAATCCAAAACAAAAAGCAACAATTTCCCTCCCTCCCCTCTTCTTCCATCTCCCCTCTTTCTCCCCCATCCCCTTTCACTCAATCAAACACCATAAATAAATACTTAAAAGCCTTCACCAAAATGGTCGAATTCAGCATTAAATGACCTGAAAAGGGTCGATATGCCGTAAAACCAAAACAACCAAACCAAAAACCATGATTAAACATTTTAACATATAAAGAACTTTAAGCATGAAAACCTTCACCAAAATGACCAGATTCGGCATTAAATAACCCGAAAAGGGTTGATATACCGTAAAACAAAACACCCAACCAAACCAAAGCAACCCAAACTAAAACGGATGGATGAAGAATTTTTTTATTTAAAAATATATTACATCTCTTGATTTCTGTTGTGTTTATCTATAAAAATCTATTTTTTTAGATACGAGAGGCCCAAATAAGCTATTTAATCATTGGTGTATAGGATGCTCCTTAATAATCTCATTAACCCTTATCCTCGAGTGGCACCCGAGCATTGATGAGTAAAAAATACAAAACACATTTTACTTAAAACTAGTAAACTTTGGGGGGCAAAATTTCAATCGTTTCTCTAGAAAACGGCAAATACACTAAAAATCAATCAAATGGGTTTGATTGATTGGATCCAAATTTCTTTAGACTTTACTGCTTTTAAAAATCTCAACTTCATTTTTAAAAAGTCCCCTAAAATAATACAATAAAATTAATCTCAAACAAAAATTTTTTTGTGTTGTATATTTGGCATATTTGAATCCATCCAAGGGCATTGGCGTAAAAAGTAAAAGTTTAACGCAGCCCGGTTATTTCGTATTTTAAAAGGGTTACAAATATAGATACGTGTGGTGTACTTTAAATGGTTATGCGTGACGTTCCTTCTCATGGTTATGTGTCAGATAGCCATTAACTCCGTTGATTTTGTTTGCTTTACACTCGTCAAAATGCCACATATAAAAAAATGGAAAGCTTGACTTATTTAATATCTGTTGGCAATTGATCATCTAGCTATTTCGGACAGTATTTCTGCCAGCATGTGAGAACAATGAAGACTCGAACTTAAAGGGAGTTTACGTTGCTTAACGTTTATTGCTTAATCTCACACTCATGGATCTATGTACCTCTGGATCCTAACTGAGAAACTCTACTGGTTAAGCAAAGCACAGGACGCCCTAGCTTCGCGAAATCAATGCTAGTCTCCATCATTTTCAAATTAGTTCACCGTATTTATCACATATTTTTATTTTAATAATAACCTCCCGACTTTGCAAAATCCCAACCCGTTAAACACCTCCGTCTTGAATTCCAGATGCGAACCTCCAAAGCTGACATCCTAATTCTCAGTAGCCCCTTACGTCTACAGTGGCGGCCTGCCTTGTTTAGGGTGAACTATAGTTTATATATATATACCAACACAAAATCATGCTCTTACTAAACGACGACAACATCTACACGAAAACTACCTCACAACAAATAACCAAAGACACACAACACTTCAAACACGAAGTAAGGAAGATTTTATCGGATTACCCTCCCTGGATTAAACTCCTGGAACATCACCCCAGAACTCCAAGACTCTATGGCCTACCAAAAACTCACAAAAATGACATCCCCATGAGACCTATCATATCGGGCATTGGCAGCACACCCCACAAACTAGCCAAAAACTTAGCAGAAATACTTACCCCCCTTCTCGGCTCTATTAGCCCCGCCCATCTAAAAAAAACTCCGGAGACTTGCTACAAAGACTCAAACACATAAACATGAATAACCTCACTATAGCCAGTTTAGATATTAAATCTCTCTACACTAACGTACCTATACCTAAATGCCTCAGATTCCTAAAAATTCATCTTACCAAATCCAAAACTAAACTCCCCCTCCCTACCACTCAAATTATCAAACTATGCCATCTAATAACACAACAATGCCACTTTACCTTTAACAATATTCTATATAAGCAAAAATTTGGTCTACCCATGGGCTCCCCCCTCGGTGGAGTCCTCGCCTGTCTTTTCCTAGAATTCCTAGAAAACGCTCCTTTCAAATCTATTCTACCCAAGAACTCTCACTACTTTAGGTACATAGACGACACACTCCTTATTTACCCTCATCACATTAATCTCCCCGACATAGTCGAACAACTCAATAAAATAGAACACATCATTTCTTTCACCTCCGAACCAGAAAACAACCACATCCTTAACTTCCTTGACATCACTCTTCATAACACCCCTAATGGCCTGGAATTCTCAGTCTTTAGGAAATCTACTAACAAAAATGACCTCATACATTTTTACTCTGACTACAACAAAAATATTAAATCCGGAATGATCATTGGATCGTTTCTCATGGCTCTTAGAATTTGCAGCCCCGCCCATCTCCACAATGAAGAATCCTATATTCAAAAAACCTACCAAGCTCTAAAATACCCTCATTCCTTCATCCTTAACGCTAAACAAAAAGCTTCCAACATCCACAAAAAAGACCGACCCCACAAAATAATCTCCTCACAAAATAACGGAAGAAAACAAATCTTACTTAGTTCTCCCCAATAACCCCATATCCATCTCCCTACAGAAACAACTCAAACCCAACATAAAAGTAGTAACATCCACCTCAAAAACTATCAAAGACCTACTCAATACGAAACCTCGTTCCCAACCACCCCCCAAAGACACCTCTCACTCTGCTGGCATCTACAAAATAAAATGCGCCGTATGTCTGATGTTCTACATTGGGGAAACATCCAGAAACCTGAGATCTCGAATTTACGAACACAAGCGGGACCTCAAGCACGACATTTCCACTAATGCTCTAGTGATACATAGGAACACTCTCTCCCACAATTTAAACCTTTCAGACTGCACTCTCCTCAAGAACGAACACTCTCTCTCACGTCGCAAATGCATAGAAAGCGCGACTATCCTCCTTTCATCACCTTCAAACTTCAACTTAAGACGCGGATCCTATACCCTAAGCAGACACTTAGCTAAAGCTGCACTAAAACGATGCAATATATTACACCACTGCGCCCCTGACTAAGTATATATATATATATATATATATACATTTTAGAAAAAGTGGTTGTGTGTGTATGTATGCGTATGGATATATACACACATATGTGTGTATATGTTTACATTTACACATTTGCGTGTGTGTGTGTGTTTATATATTTTTATATATGTTTGTGATTATTGCAAGCTCTCATTTACAATCTAACCTTTTTTAATACATCTCTCTTATTTTTCTATTTTTAAACCCATTTATATTTTTGTTTTTTCTCCTAACCTTTAACTTGTCTTTCCTTTCTATCTTCTTTTTTCACACATTTTTCCCAACTCAGCTTTTCATTTTCATGAATTGCTCTTTAAAAACCTATTGTTGACAAATTAGCTTGACCCATCCCTGTTTATTTCTTATTAATCTTTAGGTGCTAACTTTCCAATGTGTCAATTTCATCCCCACCCTTTCTGTTCACCGTAGCTAGTTTCTCTGCCGCCTTCCTCCCCCCCCCCCACCGCCTTTGAAGAATGTATCACCTACTTATCATGTCCCAATATCACTTAATGTCTCCTCACATGATCCAAGCAGATCATTTTCCCCCTCATCCCATGTATGTGCCTTCAATATAAAATAAAATTATTTTCTGTATTCTTCATTTTCTGAAGACGTTCCCCACGAACGCAACCGGTCAAAAAAATCTCTTGTTATTGTTTTTCTCCTGCATTTTGACTTGTTTTCCGTCTGTCATCTTTTCACACACACACACACACATATATATATATATATATATATATATATATATATATATATATATATATATATATATATATATATATATATATATATTGTGTGTGTGTATTTAGGCAGCATATTTTCATTTAGGCAAACATTATTAAATAACACGGAGTGGTTTTGCTTGATAAGACTTTTTATTTTCAATTTTCCGAATGGTCGATTTAGTGTTTCGGTCAAATTACTGTATGTAAGTTCCATGTGTTTCTGGTTCCATTTTCTTTCCATTTTTTTAGAGTACTTTCGATTTGATTCGTCAAATCATCTTCGTTTGAATCTTGAACGCGCTCAGAACGTAATCAAATTCTTAGCAGTTAAGCAATCAAACTTTTGAATCTTGCACGCTCTTAGAACGTAATCACGCTCTCACGTAACATCTCAATATTATAGACGCTCTTTTTAAGTCGTAAATTACTCGACGTTATAATAATAATAAAAACTCAACAGTAAAGGCATTTTTTAAGAAACCAAAACTAACACCGCCTGAAGATAATTTGACGAATCAAATCGAAAGTACTCGCGAAAAAGGAAAGAAAATAGAACCAGAAACACATGGAACTTACATACAGCAATTTGACCGAAACACTAAATGGACCATTCGGAAAATGGAAAAAATATTTTTAAAAGTCTTATCAAGCAAAAATACTCTGTGGTATTTAATAATGTTTGCCTAAATATATATATATATATATATATATATATATATATATATATATATATATATATAAAATATTACTTTTTCATGTATCCACATGAAATTTTATAAGGAGATATAATCTTTTATGTATCAATTTTAAGTATTTACTTCAACAGTGCTCGATACGCAAGTAGAGCTAGGTAGTAAGTTATGAAAATATATTTATGGCAATTAGGCTACACAGAGTATCCCGCGTTTCATAGCCTGAAGATTGCCCGCGGGGGTGAAATGCGGGAGCTTTTGTGTAGCTTAATTGCCATGAAAACATTTTCATAACTTACTATATATATATATATATATATATATATATATATATATATATATATATATGTCAGTTCATATTATATTCCAATAACCATGGTTTTATTTTATTATTTTTATTTTTTCACATTTTCAAAAATATAAAATACGCCATTAGTGGGCTCTCCCACGTGTGAGTTTTTTGCTCTTTCTTTTTGTTTTGTTTTTGTTTGTTTTCACCCTAAAATGAACTATTGTATAGTGTAGGTTTTTTCAAGACACTTTAATCCAAGAACTTTTTACTCTTTGTGAACATTTTTTCTGATGATATTGAAGTGTTGCAGAGACGATATTGACATAAAAATGTTGTTTGGCACAAGACAAATGAAACGGACCGTAAAAAATATATCGCACAGAAATTTTATATTTTTTGGAAATGTGAAAAAGTAAAAATAATAAAATAAAACCATGGTTATTGGAATATATAATGAACTGACTTATATTTTGCTCTGTTATCAATAATTGACAAGCACTGAGTTGTATCTTCAAAGGAGACTACAAAATAAAAGGAACTGATAGTATATGCTAATACATATATTGTCATTAATAATTATATATATATAATATTTTTAATGTCCATGTTTCGTGTTCACTAACAAATATCAGTATGGATTGTGTAACGGTTCCAATATAGATTTTTACTTTAGCTTGTAAAAATAAAATGCGCGCGAAACAAATCCAATTTAGCGTTCACATGCAAATGATTTATGAATAATCCCAACTACACAAATCGAACAATCGAACCCGTTTCTGAATTCTGGAAACTCTTAAAGTAAGGTTTCCCGATTGTTAAACGTCAGAAACATATGGCTTCATTATGGAGCATAGGATATTTCATTATGGATAATCGGATATTTTATTATGGATAATCGGATATTTTATTATGGATCATCGGATATTTTAGGAGTCAAGATACCAAGTTTTAAAAATGGCAGTTGGGACACGAGGAGACACAGTAAGTTTATACCCCACCAAACATAGATATAGAGTATTTTATGAATAATATTTAGTACTTAATATAAAAATATTCGATTCGTAATTGAATTAAATATAACAACAATCTGATAACACTTCTTTTTATCGTAATTATTTCGTTGGAGCTATACAAAATGGCTGTGTTTATTTTGAATTTCTTAAGATTTTCGCTAAATTAAAGTATGTTTTCACTCACAATTTTTCTTTCAATTTTCCTTTACGTAATATATATATATATATATATATATATATATATATATATATATATATATATATATATATATATATATACATATATACATACATATATATATACATATACATACATATATATACATGTATATATATATATATATATATATATATATATATATATATATATATATAGGGTGGGCCAAAATAAGGGTCCTATCTTTAAATTTGAATAACTTGAATTTGAATAACTTCCACAAAATAAAAGTTAAACTCACCAAACTTTATGTGTGTGTAGACTGACCCTTCCGAGATTTTTTGAAATAAACAAAACAAATTTTAGCCGAAAAACACTTCTTAAAACTTACAAAAACTAAAGTATTGTTTTTTACACTGTTTTGAGTTTTTTAAGCAAAAATAATGTTTTCTAAATGAGGGTACGTTCCTTAGGGCTAATACGGCTCATGCTTGCTTCGGAAGGGGTCCTTTACTTATTCTAAAAAAAAATAAAAAAATCAATAAATAAAAAAGTTATGAATTTTTAAAAATAGGACACTTATTTTTGCCCACCCTGTATATATGTATGTGTGTGTGTGTGTGTGCTTGTTTTCTTTTTCCCGCAAGAACGTATAAATCCTCAAGTATAAGTGAATTTTTGAATTTTCCACATATGGTAATCAATTTCTTTTTTTTCCAAGTTATATATATATATATATATATATATATATATATATATATATATATATATATATATATAATTCTTTGTGAAATAGTAGGAAAATCCCCGCAGAGTGCTTAATTAATTAAGGGAATCAGAATTAAGAGCTTAATATTTGTTTATTAATACAGAAATTTAATACAACATATGGACCAATGGTTTCGAGCTACCTGATCACATTATTTTTATATTCGTTTAACGGCACACACGTGAGCCCATTGAGAAAGTATTGAGGGGAGGACTTGAATGCCTACAGGAGAGGACTTGAATGCCTACTAGACACCACCCTTGGGTGTCTTCGGTCTCTCTGTACAGGGTTTGTTAGAGACTCTGACATGAGGATACTTTTTACTTGAAATAAATCCTGACCAGATTTTTTTTTTTAAATGGTGTGCTGTCTCCTCATTTCATCAAGCACGTCTCCCGAATTGCAGACGGGGGCACCCCCTCTATTAATAGAGGGCAGCTTGAATAAAGAATTAGAACCCGTTGACAATGAGGAAATGAATAATAAAAAAAATATGAATAAAAACAAAAATAAATACTGGCAGGCCGGCACCCAGGATAAGAAGGGCTTATCAACCCGTTCATACACCAGGTGGGAGATGTAAGCAATGGTGTAAACCTTCCTGTCTCTGGAAATGGTGCTTCAGCCAATACAGAGGCCAACCAGGGTCAGCCATCAGGCTTTGAGACAAAAGGTCCTGGCCCCCTATCTCCATCAAATACAGCAACAACAAAAAGAAACATAAAGGGATTAAAAGCCCAACCACGGACTGTTGCACAAAAAAGGTGCTATTGTTTTGCTACCACTACTCAAAGTTTGAAAAGTGGAGCAAAACATCCAATGAGATTCTAGCTGATAAGATCCAAGAATCTACTTTCCCCGAAGAATATATATATTATATTATATTATCATTTCTTCACCAATTACGGATGAGAGCCAGAGGTTTTACCTTCTGTGCTCGAAATTGTTGGTCAATATGTTGTATTAAATTTCTGTATTAATAAACAAACATATATATATATATATATATATATATTTATATATATATATATATATATGCATATGTGTGTGCTTGTTTTCTTTTCCCCGCAAGAACATATAAATCCTGAAGTTTAAGTGAATATTCGAATTTTCCACATATAGAAATCAATTTATTTTCTTTTGTCCAGCTTAACCGTCTATTCCACACCAAGTGTTTTCTGTTGAGCATTTTTAGACAGATTTAATTGGTTTTACTCGCATCCGAAATGAATATCGTCAAATACAAAAAAAATTAAAACATTTCTTCGATTTATTATTTTTACGTAGTTTGATTTACTTCTGTTCGGATTGAAGGAATCCGACAGTTAAGAACGTCATCCAAGCACTTAAAGCTTACACGATCCGCTCGTCCCCTCATAAACAATAGTAGAAAAGGCATGTTTTATTTATTTATTTGTTTTTTTGCCCATCTCTTATTTTTAGTAATAATTCCATATCATCTTTTAATGTGCGGAATGTTGCAGCAAAATCCGACACTTGATAAAAAGAAAACGAAATATGCAATAAAAACAAAAGTCATATATGCAGAGACCCGACTATTAATTTTGCAACGGTTTAATATTACATTATCTTTCAATGCAACCGCCGCCGGCGGAGACGACCATATTAAGTCGGAGGCGAAATGAGTCACACACTTAGGGGACCGTGTCCTTGTCTATAGTGTCGAACGCCTCCACGATAGCAGCTCTCAGAGAGTCGACCGTGTTGTACCATGCTTGTTGGTCTTGGCCTCGATCACGCCCCAGACGAAATATTCAAGGAGCTTGCAGTCGGGTAATGAAGGCGACTACAACCTGGTGACCAGTGGTGAGGAACATTGCTGAGCAGTCAGGCCTGGGTCGTCTTGGCTTTGTCTGCAGAAGCGGAGTCCTGTTAGAAGACGTGTGGGGTCCGGCGGCGATCTCATCCATCCAGGAATTTACCACGCTCCTCAGCACCTCCTGGTATTCCGTCAATTTTCTGATTTTTTGCAACACCCTGTATATATCTATATGTCTTTTTCACACATTCTGTCTTCACGGTATTTCATTTTATGATAGTTCGTGCATTTTATCCTCACATATATATATATATATATATATATATATATATATGAGGATAACTCATTCCGTTTTTCACTCACATTTTTAACACTGCAGTCCAATGAAACTTTCTCATTTTCCAAATATTTCAAATATTCCATACCCACCTGTTCAATTAACTCCCTCCTCCCTCTCCTCCACCCTCCACTCCCTCACTCATTGCCATCATTTTCCAAATATTTCAAATATTTCATACACTATCACAACAAATCCCCCCTCTCCCCCTCACCCATTCCCCTCTCAACTATTCTTTTCGTACCTTCACTCTTCCATACCCCCTTCTTAAATCCCCTAATTTTCTCAAAACGCTCTCTAAGACCATAACTTTCGCCCATCCACCAAAATCACAGCCCCCTCCTTCTCTACCCATCCTCCTTTTCTCTGCATACACCCCCACACACAAACATTCCAACTTACTTTTTCCCCTTCAGTCTTGACTGCAGCCATCTGTTCAAACACCTCCTTCCTCCCTCTCCTCCACTCCCTCTCTGCCATGCACATTATTCCTGCTCATCCCCCACCTCTTTCTCTTACTACCAGCCACAGTAGTCCTTGCTCACCCCCATCTTTCCAATTCTTCCCCACTCATTTTTATCAACATTCATTTTTCACTCCTCACGAAGTACGGACGTCCACCCAGTAGTGGCCATTATTTTCTTCCTTTCTCCCAATATGTCAACCCTACATGTGTTTGTACTTGCATGACATTTTTCTCTATATTATCATCCTGATGAAGTCTTATAAATAAAGACGAAACGTTGATGTACACATAAAAAACATCCATTTTTTGGTTTTCCTTTTTCATTTTCCCATATATATATATATATATATATATATATATATACGGCAAGGAATACAGACGTTTGGGACATTTTTTGGGATGGAATGAAAAAAAGGGGGAGGGTCACAAGTTAATCACATTGAGTCTTAAAAGCCACTCCTTTTGTTTACAAAGGGAGGGTTTGACTGACTTAATATATATAGTTTCCAGAACTTTGAGGTGGAATAAAGAATGTGATCTACTTATGACAGAAAACTAGTCACTAGTGTCAGTCGACGCACATTCGGCGCTATTTATAAGATGGTTAGCAGTAGCTGACCCGAATGTGTTGACTAAATTATTTAAATTATTAATTATTAATGTGATCAACTTGTGACCCCCCCCCCCAATTTTTCTCCTAAACTTGTCACTAGTTTTCATTATACTTTTTTAAGTTTTTAGTCGTATTGAATTACTTCCACGTAGATACTCTGATGAGTGTGGACGAAAGCCGGCTCAGTATTTCAGGAATTTCTTTTAATTATTACCTTTCGTTTTTATACTTATTCAATTTCATTCCACCCACAAAAATGTCCCAAACGTCTGTATTCCTTGCCATGTCACTTTGTTTTTACGATCCCACATGTCGTATATGTGTCACTTTAACAACGCATTGTTATCGCCTCCAAACAATTATTCTTACACTATACACAATGCTCCAAGCAAACTACAACATTCTTCTCATATATATATATATATATATATATATATATATATATATATAATCCGTTAAGTTTAGAGTAGCTGAGCAGAGGTTTTGTTTCCACGAGTTTTGGCGGATAACAAACAGTGTCCTGAACAAATGCGTGACCTCTATCCCAATCATCATCAATGGTCCTGGGGTGATTTCCTCAGCATCCGACAAAGCCAAGCTTTTTGCTAAGAACTTTGTATCAAACCTTTGTGGTCAGGGCCTTTGAATTTCCCCCTAAGATTGAAGATACTCTGAGCGACATCCATATATCATAGTGCTTAAAAAGCTACAACCGAGACTAGCTCCCATTCTTACAAAGCTGTTCAAACGTTGCTTAAACGAGAAATACTACTCAACACCTTGAAAAACTGTCCAATATTTAAAAACACTTGCGATCGGTCTTCTGCATCTCAGTACAGACTAATCAGCTCCCTATGTGTTATGAGTAAGTTGCTTGAATCTGTGATAAATCGAGAAGTTGTCAATCACCTCAGCAAAAATCTTACTCGGTGACAAGTAATATGGTTTTCGTCCTGCGAGATAAACAGCTGATGTGCTGACTGTAATATCACACAGGATAAGTGATTCTATTGATGGTGGCGTCGTTTCTAGAGCAATAGCTCTTGACATATCAAAGGCCTTTAATAGAGTTTGGCATAATGGTCTACTTCACAAGATTTCTAGCTATAAAATATCGGGGAATGACCTCTCAGCCATCAAATCATTTCTATCTGATAGATTCATAAAAGTAGTCGTTGGTGGGCAGAAGTCCGAAGCTCATTGTATCAACGCTGGCGTGCCTCAAGGATCCATTCTTGGCCCAACCCTCTTCCTGATCTTCATTCACGACCTCCCAAATCACATTCTAAGATCATTCGTCGACATTTATGCATACGACATCTATGGCAACACTTCGAAGAGCAGCAATGACCAAAATCTTTTAGAATCCTTCTCTTCTGACCTTGAGCACGTAGTGCAATGGGGGTAAAAGGTGGATGGTTACTTTTAATGCGTTCAAAACCAATTTTCTCTCTTTTCACCACCAACGCTCTGGTCCCCACTTATCAACAACTGAAATGAATGGCTCTCTTCTTGAGAGAGGACCCCTGCTTTGACAAGCTTCTGGAACCGAGCTTCACTCCAGACTTGAAATGGAAGACTTACATCAAATGCGTTGCCAAGGTCGCTGGAAAAATGGTTTCATCATTCTACCACTCTAGAAGATATCTCACTCCTGGCGCAATCCCCTCTACCTGTATAAGAGTCAGATACGTCCTAAAATGCGGAGGTACTGTTGCCACATTTGTGGAGGTACTGCTCAGGGCACCCTTTCCTGTACAAAACCGATCTCGAAATCTAATGACCGATGTCCTTTTCTCCTCCTTACTGCCCCTTTCTCACAGAGGAGACGGTGTTAGTCTTTCTCTACTCTATCGTTATTTTCATGGCAGGTGCTCACCTGAACTTCAATCCATGGTTCCCCTGTAAAACATTCACGACGGGAACTCGTCTAGCTATAACCACTGTGAATAATGTCCCTCTCTCTCTCTCTCTCTCTCTCTCTCTCTCGCTCTTCTTCTCTCTCTCTCTCTCTCTCTATATATATATATATATATATCTATTTGTCTCTCTCTGCCTAAAAGTAAACCAAACTTCTATGAGCAAAGTTTCTTTCCTAGAACCACCTATCTGTGAAACACATTACTGACGGGCTGCTTCCCAGGTCACTACAACATTGTCGTTTTCAAGTCAATGTAAAATAGTTCTTGTTGAGCTTAAAACGTCAAATTCTGCCAAACGTCCACAATCATTATTAATCACTACAGTGCTGTCTCACCGTTCACCTTACATTTATTAACCCTTATCCTCGAGTGGACACTGGGCCTTGATAGCTGGTAACTTTGTAATAAGATATATATATATATATATATATATATATATATATATATATATATATATATATATATAGGTATTATTTAAACTTTTGTTTTCTTATGAGAAAGAGAAGTTGTTACTCTCGAAATATTTAAAGTGTCTACTATTCCGGACCTTTAAATATTTAACAGTAAGCCCAACAATTTAACAATTTACTGTCTTTATATTTAAATTTTGAAATATAAATGAATTGATCTGAGATTTACCGTCTCTTGTCATTTATTTTGTTTATTCCATCTTCCGGTTTTTCAACATTGCATTACTTCTGCCTCGGAATTCTCACCTTCATATTTACATATATATATATATATATATATATATATATATATATATATATATATATATTTAAAATAAATTAATTTATAAAAAAAAATAATTAATTGAAAAATATATGTATATATATATATATATATATATATATAGTATGAATTTTTATTTATGCAAATATTTTGGCTACATATTTGGTGATATGTTTCGGCTAGAGACTCGCATAGGCTGAGCATCTTCAGGCCAAGTTTCTAATAGAAGAACAAAAAGATAAGCAAATGTCATATCACGGTAACTGATTTAATTCTTAACTTAGAACGGAAAAAGTTGCAAATTATTCGACTCGTTTGCACGTAAAACGAAAATTAAAAGCATAATATAATGGTAGTAGTAGCAATAATCTTAATAATAAGAAAAGGGAATATAAAATAAGTAGGAATAACTTCTGTTACGTGATCATCTGCCTCGTATCATTTTCTTTTTGTTTTCTTACTAACAAATGACATGAAGACGCTAAGCCTTTTGGCTGTAGCTCAAACATATATGTAGTCAAAATATTTGTAGAATAAAAAATATACCCTAAATATACAAATGCAATTGTTATTTAGCACAATTATATAAACACACACATCTATATACATCATTTTTTTTATACAAACATTATTTGGCTACACATTGGCAAAATATTTTTCGGTCACAGCTATAGAAATCTAGACCTTATCAAGCCTAAACGTTCTCTTGGTTTTTAACCATGTGAATGCTAACTTTACCTAGATTACTATATATATATATATATATATATATATATATATATATATATATATATATATATATATATATATATATGTGTGTGATTATTTTTATTTACACAGACATGTACAAAATCTGCGACACTACATGTACATGTCCGTGTAAATAAAAATAATCATATATAAAAGCTCTATTTGATATTGAGCACTTTTATAAACCCGGTTGAAATTCTTTGGATCACTACCCTGTTGATGTTTTACATTATATATAGAGAGAGAGATAGATAGATAGATAGATAGATAGATAGATAGAGAGAGAGAGAGAGAGAGAGAGAGAGAGAGAGAGAGAGAGAGAGAGAGAAAGAGAGAGAGAGATAGAGAGAGATAGAGATAGAGAGAGAGAGAGAGAGAGAGATTAGCATGCAGATTCCACCGGGCACCAAGATTTACTAAAGATGTCTAAATCTGCCCTTTTGGGTGAAACCGCGGTAGATTGCTGAAATATGTAATATACAGTATCTAAATAAGTTATATTAGCTCTCTTATATGATCGAGCACTTTATTTGATTTCTTTTTATATACAACCTGACACACTATATATATATATATATATATATATATATATATATATATATATATATATATATATATATATATATATATATATATACCAGTATTAATTTAAGTAAATATTAAATTATTTTTACTTACACACGCTTTCGCTCTTATCAGTGTAGGGAATGATAATCTCAGATGGTCTTTACAGAATAACCCTAGACTCCGTAAGCAAGCGTCA
This sequence comes from Sepiola atlantica, assembly GCA_963556195.1. NCBI lineage: Eukaryota > Metazoa > Mollusca > Cephalopoda > Sepiida > Sepiolidae > Sepiola > Sepiola atlantica. The sequence continues at coordinate 39,930,379 of OY744529.1, read as the reverse complement.
TAACCAAATTGCCACAGGACATTACCACGTCAAGAAAGAGAATTTAAGTTCTATTTATACGAGGGGGAACATATAGAAAGGCTGTCCAGAATGTTCGACGAACGTTATCGGAACATAATATATATATATATATATATATATATATATATATATATATATATATATATATATATATATATATATATATATATATATAGTAAACTATGAAAATATATTTATGGTAATTAAGCTACACAGAGGCGTGCGCTCATTTCCCCGCAGGGAAACGCAAAGTTAAGTGCACAGATAGTTTGTTAGTACTATACTCTATTATTGTTGAAGTAAATACTGAAAATCTTTACACAATATATTATATCACTTTATAATATTATACATGAAATAATAATAAATTTTATATATATATATATATATATATATATATATATATATATATATATATATATATATGTAAATATATATGTCGAAAAGGTCATTATTACATAGATGAACAAAAGGCAAGAGAGACATAGAATAACATTCTTCAAAAATTGGCTATATCGTTAAATATATAAAGAGTTCTTCCTGCTAGAAAAAAAAACACCATATATAACATCCAAATATCGAAAAATAATACACATATGTCAGATAGGAGTAAAAACGAAGAAACTAAAATAACCGGTATTTTAAAGGAACCACCATTACGGCCCAAATATATGTTGGCATTCTCAGTTAGCTGCTTCTATAGTGGAGAGCTCTGATTCAAGGGGCGTAACTGGGTTAGTTGTTCAGCCAGCCCAAGACTTACATTGAAAATATTCATAAATTTAGCAAGAAATGAATTAATAGGTTACAAAATAAATTAATAAGTTACATCAGGCTAACCAAAAAATAACTCATATAATTAAGGTTGGCATTATGTTAACTTATTAAAATAACTTTATCTAAGAAAGTATTTAAATTTATTTATAAAGTCTACGTTACTTAAAACCGGATGTAAAATACGTAGAGTAGTCACTAACAACAAGAAAATGTTCAATCCATAACTATATAACAATTTCCTACTGGTAAATTATTGATTGATCAAATAGTTATTATTTAATTCAATATAATATTAATTTTATTATTTTAATATGAAATTATTTCCACTTTTTTTCATAGTCCGTAAATAGGTAAAAAGTAGAAACGGAAAATATAGGTATTTATATAGAACGTAGAATTAACATCTTAGCTAAGTCCATAGCACATATAAAATGAATAGAGTAAATAAAATCAAGCTCAACAATAGTTATATTAATAATTTGGTAAATTAATTAGATAAATTTACCTGATCATAATGCAATAAAATTAATAAAATTCTATTCATTGAACTTATCCAATATCTAAGTAGGAAGAAATGATTTCAGATTATCTATTTAGAAGATTATAATCAAATTTAATAACAGTTTATAACTCATATATACTAAGTTTATAAAATTTTGAGCCGGATATTCCGTTGACAAATAATATCTATCTATCTATCTATCTATCTATCTATCTATCTATCTATATATATATATATATATATATATATATATATATGTGTGTGTGTGTGTGTGTGTGTGTGTGTGTGTGTGTGTGTGTGTGTGTGTGGATGTGTGTGTGTGTTTGGTTAAACAGGAGCGCCAGCTTCTGTTTGTTTATTTTTTGATTCGTTTTTTCGATTCGTTGCACGACCGATTTGGTATTGTCGTCCATGTTGTATAAAAAATCGCCATATTTTCGCGAACGTTTTCGACCGACGTCGGTCATCTTCAGGCGGATGAATGAATATGCAAAATAAAAAATTGGTGAATTTATTAAGAAGACGCTTTTAAAAACATTTCAATACCACTTCAACAACACTTCAACATACCTTCGCCCCCCCCCCCCTCATAACGAGCATGGTTGATACTAAGTTTATTTACTTGAATAAACAACGCTTCCATTATGGGGAGACGAATACTGCAATGTGAAATCGCAAGAATGGCGTATTCTTGGTTTAAATATTCCTGAATTCATTTTTGGGGATGCTATGTGTTATCAGGTGTTGGTAAATGGAACTTTGAGGGGAGGCGAGATGGCAAGTTTGTAGGCGTGATATGCTAGTTCTAGTCATACCGATATACGTGTTGTTTGCAGAGACACATTCTCTGATAGGGCATTTAAATACGTATATGGCATTACTAGTTTTTAGTAAGCTATTGTCGGCCGGGTTATTTTTTATTAATAAACTTGTGGTTTTAGATTTATTGTAATAAATAATAAATCTAATTTTAAAGTCATTATCTACGGGGCATATATGTTTGTGTATAATATTTTTAATTATTTTTTCATCGACTTTATAGTTGGGATGCATTTGATTGCAATAAAACAAGTTAATATTATTATTATTAATATTGTTGTTGTTAGATTTTTTATACAACATGGACGACAATACCAAATCGGTCGTGCGACGAATCGAAAAAACGAATCAAAAAATAAATAAACAGAAGCTGACGCTTGTGTTTAACCAAACATGCATAAGAGGAGGAATGCTTCCTAATTATATATATATATATATATATATATATATATATATATATATATATATATATATATATATATATATTAAAGAAAAAAAGATGAAGATAAAGAATTGTACATAAATTAATACAAATTTTATTACATCGAAAGTTCAGATGCAAGGAGTAACTCCTTGCATCTGAACTTTCGATGTAATAAAATTTGTATTAATTTATGTACAATTCTTTATCTTCATCTTTCTTTCTTTAATATTGATTGCTCTACTCAACGTATTGAGCTTTATTTTATCGAGATAGATCACTACGATATTTCGCTTATCGTTAATTCTATTATCATTAGTATATATATATATATATATATATATATATATATATATATATATATATATATATATATATATATATATATATATATATATATATATAATCTCATGTAAGAATATATTATAGGGATGTGTTACACTATAATTCATTTTTCAGATTTTCAACATTGGTGTTATTATTTATTTGATTATATTATTTGTTCAAAAATAGATATCTCTGTTCGCAAAAAAAAAGAATCTAATTGTGTGGTAGATTCAAATTTTGAAATTAATCTCGCCAGTAAATCTCCGCTGACAGCAGAAATATTTAAAAACTGTCATTCGACTAAGGCACTGTTTATGAGAATGACCCCCAGACGGAGAAGTCTAATGCACAGACACCCAATATTATAAAACAGAAAACAATCGATACATTGAAAAAAGAATAACTGATATATTCCGATCGATTTTTCTTTTCAGTTATTCCTAAAATGTTTATAGCGTAATTATAATTTTATTAGTTGGACAGTATTATTATATTCTTTAGATCTATAATTTTTTTCGCTATCAAATTATGAATACTTAGTTGTACCTATCCGACGTTGTCCGGGAGTCTTTTTACTTTCATGTTTGTTTTCTCTCTTCTTACTATGTCGTTCGTTTTTTTTTAACCAACTTATTGTTCTTTTAAATAGGGGTTTAAGAGTTAAATTTAATTATTAATGCATATTTTGGTCAATAAATTATTAATTTAATGGCATTATTATGAAACTATAACTAATTGTTGTTTTATTTTTTGTACTAATGCATGACCGCTTATCAAGGTCTAAAAGCCACGCGAGGATAAGGGTTAATTTATTTATTCGATGTAAATAACTTTCAAAGTATTCAATCTGTTAATGCATTTAAATTTTATTCTAACTTTTTTTACTGTTTAAATTCTTCTACGTTTTGTTTCAAATTTCAAATGGTTTGCGAAATAATTCATTGTTTTTTTTTTCAGCTATACCCAAAAAATAAAAATAGCTGACTTGTTAAAAAAACGAAATGCATTCTGGTGGATAAGCAAAAAGTTTAAATAGCTAACTTGTTTATCACTGAGACGAAATACGCCACGTGAATTTTATTTAGTAATGAAATTATTTTTAAACAGGATTTTTTTTAAATCGTTTTAATATTTTACGCTATGGCATTTATGTATTCAATAAATTATCGGTGAATAATTAAAAAAAATAAGTCACGTAAAGACGAGAGACACACATACACAAACACACAATATATACATGTTTTTGCTTAATCTGTACGTAATTATTTTATACGGAAGACATTTTTTACATAATATCAAAAATTTCACATGTATACTTAATGTAATTTATGTTATAACGTGACAATAAAAAAAATACGCTTTTTTAACATAAAAATATCACGTTTCTGAAATTGTAAATATTATGTAGAATTTAATTTGGACGCCAGCATTCGTCACCAGCGTCCCAAGCCGCCTGGAAACCACACCAACTGATTTCACGAGTAGCTCATTTTAGCATGTATCTATAAATCTACCACTACTCACAGTCATCATATTTCTGTATACGTATGTCTTATACCTATAATAAAAAATGCGTACTTATAAGTGTTGTATCGGACAGGAATAAACTTACTTGACATAGACACGCACCCGGCCGGAAGAAAAAACACGGTCGATTGGCGGAAATAGCAGATTATTGATTGATTCAAAACTACCTGAAAAATGTATGCTATCTAAGAAGATTAGCTACAGACGAAAATACCCCGTCGCAAAATAAACGCCCGAGGGGCGTTGCTACGTTGACAGCGAAGGCGAAATCCCAGAATGGGTGTTAACAGATAGATAAGTGGGTGTCACAAATTATTATATGAACTAAACCAAAATTGAGATCGATAGTCGACTGGCGATCGGGTCCGAGAAAACCTGTGCGTGCGTCCCCCTTCCTTACTACCCCGCACCCGTTCACCGCCACCGAACAATAAACATGTTATAATATTTCTATACACCAATGTTTGTCGTCATTCTTTTAAACACAGCAGAAATACATCAATGTGTGAGCGTGTGTGATTCATTCTCTTTCGGTCTTTTGTCTCTGAGTTTCTTTTCCTATATAAGCCAGCAAACAATAAACCGTAATTTCGATTTGATTTTTTCGAAAACCCAATCCTACGACCGATTCCCCGATGAATGCAAATACCGTTTACGCCGCTTTTCTCGCCGATTCGCGCCATATTTGTAAAATTCAGGCGAAAATCGAATTACTAAAGTCGGCCGAAAACAGAAAATCGGAAAAACGGATAAATTGATTTTGCGCTATTTTTATGGCAAAAGTAATCATCTTTTATTAGAATTATGTTCACACGATGCGCTTTTTTTCAAATAGTTTTTCAATTGTGAAATGTTCACCAACTTTTGCAAAGTTCGAGAATTTTATTTCTAAACAAGATTAATGTAAGTCTCTTGTCTTGTTTTATTTTAAAACAGCCGATAATCAACATTAGAGAATGAATTTTGTTTTGTTTTCTGGTAAGACAGGAGGGAGAGGAGAAGGAAAAGAGGGGTGTATGTGTGACAAAGTCAGAGATAGAATGGTCAGTGCGAGAGATAGATAGAGAGAGAAAGAAAGAAAGAAAGAAAGGAAGAAACAGAGAGAGAAAGTGTGGAGGATAAGTGTACGTGTTAGTGAATATGTGTGTGAGAGAGATAGTAAAAAAGGACGAATAAGACCAAGAGAGAAGGGGATAAAAAAAGGGAGTGCGTCTGTGACAAAGTGAGAGAATGAAGTAGTAGTGTGTGAGAGAGAGGGGTGGAAAGGGAGGGGAAGAAAGAGTGGTGCATGTGTCACAAAGTAAGATAAAGAATGGTCAGTGTGAGAAAGAGAGAGAAATAGAGAGAAAGAGGGAGAGAGAAAGAGTGTGCAAGACTAGTGTGTGTTTGAGTGAAAAGATATAGGAAGAGAGAGAGAGAGGGGGGTGGATGAGTTTCAGGGAAGAAAAAGGAATACGTCCTTGACAAACTAAGAGAAAAGAGAGGTGTTACTGAGAAAGATAGGGTTCGCGAAAGAAGTGTAGGTGAGTGTTTCTGAAAGATATAGGAAACGAGAAAGAGAGAGAGAGAAAGGAGCAATATATAGAGAGAGAAAGAGAGAGAGGGAAGAAAATGTAATACGTCTTTGATAAAGTGAGATAATGAAGACGCAGTCTGATAAAGAGAGAGAGAAAAAAAGTATGCGAGAGAAGTGTGTGTGTGGGGAGGGGTGTAAGTGAGTGTGTGTGAAAGGTATAGGAAGAGAGAGAGAGAGTGGGGGCAAGATAAAGAGAGAAAGAGAGAAAGAGAGAAAGAGAGAAAAGGATAGAGAATGGGGAGGAAAAGGAGTTCATCTGTGACAAAGTGAGACAAAGAAGTGGTAATATTAGGGAGAGAAAGAGTGTGCGACAGAAATGTCGTATAAATGTGTGTGTGTGTGTGTGTGTGTGTGTGTGTGTGTGTGTGTGTGTGTGTGTGTGTGAACAAGATAGCGAACGGGAGCCAGCAAGAGAGAGAGGGAGAGGAGGAGGAGGAGGAGGAGGAGTTTTAAGTTATCATAAAACCTATACTTTCTAAAAGTTCTTTCTTCAGATTTTAAGAGATTTTTTAGATGCGTCCGAAGGGGCTTTTTTCTCAACGGTCAGTCGTATTACCTGTCACATTTCCATTTGAATTAGAATTTTCATCTGTCTGTCACGCTTATGCTGGAAATAGCATTTAAGTGTATCCAGGAATCGAAGTGGCAGTTACACTTAATATATGTTTATTACGTATCGTATAAAAATTAATTTTGTATGGATAGACTTAGTCATTTTTTTTCATTTAATTATGCTCTATCCGCTACAAACTTTTAACTGTCCGCATTATCACGGCTATAATCCCGTAGACACACAAGTCCACGTCAGATGACCTAAGTTAAGCGACGTTGTACCTGATCAGTATTTAGATGGACGACAATTTTTGAATACTAGATGTGGTATGTAATAACCGGTTCTAGTGACTTTGCAAACCGATGGCTGGACAATAAGCTGCAACTTCAGAAATACCAAAAATGTTACCCATGATATTTATTAAATGTGTAACTGTGCGTTGCCTGCACAACTGGGTATACCGTGCCAAATTGTTTGTAACTCTGACCTACCCTCTCTTGTCACGTACTTGATTTATGCTGCGATGTCCTCTTCAGTTTAGAAATAGTCTTGGAATTGTTTTAGTAAATTATCGTAAAGATAATCCTACAAATAAAAATATTGTGCGATTATGGTCCGATGAGTCAGGAGCACAGTTCTTCGTACTGATGAGACGATCGCTAAAGTGTTCCTGAAGCCATTGCAACGTGTCATTTAAAGTGTATGGAGTTGCTCCATACTTTTGAAACCACCGTTCATCATTATCAACAGATCTTCGTCTGCGCAAAATGCCCCAAACCCCATAACTACTACTATGTAGTTTTCTGTATTTATCCACACAAAGGTGCATCTTTGGGGCATTTCATTGGAATGCGATAAAACAAAGACTGTTAGACATTTATAACTGAAACTTAGTGGTCAAATCGGACATAGACCGAAGCTTATATGAACCTAATTTGGTTGGATCGCAGAAAGGCTTGTGAATTTTATAAACGATTCTATTTGTAGCATTTTTTTTGGTATTTGAAATAACATTTTCATCACTAACGGCACATAATGAATGGGCACCTAATGGCACATAACGGCACATAATAGCACATAATGGGCACATAATGGCACATAATGAATGGGCACATAATGACTGGGCACATAATGACTGGGCACATAATGGCACATAATGTCACATAATGAATGGGCACATAATTAATGGGAACATAATGAATGGGCACATAATGAATGGGCACCTAATGGCATATAATGACACATAACGGCACATAATGGCACATAACGCATAATGGCACATAATAGCACATAATGAATGGGTAGATAATGGCACATACTAAATGGGTACATAATGAATGGGTACATAATGAATGGGCACATAATGGCACATAATGGCACATAACGAATGGGCACATAATGACACATAATGAATGGGCACATAATGGCACATAATGACACATAATGAATGGGCACATAATGGCACATAATAACACATAATGAATGGGCACATAATGGCACATAACACATAACGGTACATAATGTATGGGCACATCTTAAGAATATCTCTTTTGTTTTTTTCAAGAACAGCTTCATTGCCAAAATTTTATATCAAGAATTTTCTATTTTGATTACTAAGGAAAAACCTTTTGAATTTCAAGTTTGCTTTTTGAAGAATTGCGATTCGTTTCATTAGACAAGAAACATTTTGGAAGAAAATAGACTTTTTACGGGCGGAATTACAACATTTTATTATATGATTCTGTATAAATGTGAAGGTTAACAATTTTCTTGTAAATAAAAAAGTTTAAGAAACGGAATAAAACCACCTTTTTATAAGAAAGCAATATATTTGTAAGCAATCTGTTACACATGGTTCAGTCCTAAGATGGAGTACTGTTGCCACATCTGGGGAATGCCGCTTAGAGTACTCTTTCCTGACTTGACAGACTACACAATCGACTTCCAAACTTAACAGGAGGTGATTCCCTCTCTTCCTTACAGTCCCTTTTCTCACAGAAAAGACCTTGCTAGTCTTTCTCTACTTCAATGATATATAGATGAGCAACCATTATTCGAGATTAAAAGCCGACCGAAAATAAGCGTTAATCAGATTTATAGATTGTCACGTAAACGATGAACAATATTATGAGAGGCTTGAAAATGATAAATTGAATAAATAACATTTCATAACCGTTGAAATTGTCTATGACAAGTGTTTATTAGATTAAAAGAGGATCATGTCGTAGCAATCTTGTGACAATGTGTTCAACGGATTTGAAGTCCTTGGAATGAAACTCTGTTCATGGAAATTACGTTTAATGTAAAAAAACACGACGGAAGAAAATAAAATTATTTACATTGGTGGTACATAGACGAGTTCTTGTCGTAAAAGTTTTACAAAGAGAAAACAAAAATTAAAGCGCAGACGAGCATTTTCTATAGAAAAAAAACTAAAGAGTAGAGAAAGACTAGCCAAATCTCTTATGTAGTAAAAAGGGCCTACAGAGAACGAAAGAGATTTCGAAATCGATTTTATTCATTCAATTAAATACTTTCAATCCTCTCATCATATTCATCATCATTCAACTGACAATCTCTCTCCCTCATTAAACCTTATTCTCAAGTGACTTATAATATTTACAAGTGGTGACCAATTTGTAAAGAAATAAATATTTTCGGAATAAGTTGTGAAATCAAATTAAGGATACCAATTGCGCAGAAAATTTGAAAATGTAATTAGATGATTTCAGATATAATGCTAGAACATATGATGGTAAAAGAATATAATGGTAAAAGATATAATGGTAAAAGAATATAATAGTAAGAAAATAAGATATGATGGTAAGAATATACTGGTAAAAGATATAATGGTAAAAAATATAATGGTAAAAGAAAATAATATATAATGGTAAGAAAATAAGATATAATAGTAAAAGAATATGATGGTAAAAGAAAATATAATGGTAAAATAATGGTAAGAGTGTAATGGTAAAAAGTATAATGGTGAAATAATGGTAAAAGTGTGATGGTAAAAAGTATAATGGTAAAATATAATGGTAAAATAATTGTAAAAGTGTAATGGTAAAAAGTATAATAGTAAAATATAATGGTTAAATAATGGTAAAAGTGTAATGGAAAAAAGTATAATGGTAAAATATAATGGTAAAATAATGGTACAAGTTTAATGGTAAAAAGTATAATGGAATGGTAAAATAATGGTAAAAGTGTAATGGTAAAATGTATAATGGTAAAATATAATGGTAAAATAATGGTAAAAGTGTAATGGTAAAAAGCATAATGGTAAAATATAATGGTAAAATAATGGTACAAGTTTAATGGTAAAAAGTATAATGGAATGGTAAAATAATGGTACAAGTGTAATGGTAAAAAGTATAATGGTAAAATATAATGGTAAAATAATGGTAAAAGTGTAATGGTAAAAAGCATAATGGTAAAATATAATGGTAAAATAATGGTACAAGTTTAATGGCTAAAAGTATAATGGTAAAAGAAAATGTATAATGGTAAAAAAAGATGATTTCAGATATAATAGTAAAATAAATCTTTTGAAGAATTTTGGGTACTATCGGATGAAATATTTAACAAAGTTTTATGTGTGCATAAATAGTGGATTATTAATGTTAATTGAGAATATAGTTAAGAGGGTAGACCAAATCGGCATAACAGACAAAATGCTACAAGTTAAACGATGGTTACCGTTCGTCTCTTTGTAGCAAGATTAGATGTGGGTATGTAAAAATAATAGTAAAAACGGAATTTTCTTCATAAGGCTAGAGTAAGGAAAAATTGGAAAATTCTATTAGACTTTAAAGAATATGATTAGGCCTACGTGTACCTGAAGTTGCGTCATGGGATGAAGTACGTGACAGAGAAGCTAGATAAATCCTCTTTCTAATTTTCTGTAACTTCTAATCGAAGTTTCCGATTTCTCTTTAATCTAGTTCTTTTATGTAAACTTCCGCTTTAACATAAATACATCCATACATAATCTAGCTAGGAGAGAACTTGAATGCCTACTACATACTGTCCTCGAGTGTGTAAAGTTTCTCTCTGGACAGTGGTTTGTCAAGACCACCTGACATGGGGATACTAATCCTACATATAATCCCTGACTAAATATTTAAAATAACATAGTATTCTTAGCTCAAACAAGATACCCTCGGTATGGCAAACCTACACTGGCATATACGAGGAACGATATACTTATTTCAAGTGAGGTTGCCTCTAGTAACATCACTCAGCTGGATCTCCACTAGACTAGATGAATTCTTCACCAAGAAACCACAAGAAATATATACTATAACATAGTTAACTGGTCAATCGGGGAAGGGTAAATTAATGGTCTTAACTTCTTTATTAACTCAACGTTTGACAGGTAAAGTAGAACTTTAATGGAATATTCGAATACCTATGTTCCTTATATAGAGATCAGGCGTTGATTTCTAAGAACTTCGAATGAAGTAAAATGAAACAAAAAATAGCTACACATTACGAAAATAAAAACTGTACTTTTCATAAAAAAGATATTGTAAATATCAATTGATATTAAAACACAAATACTTAATTCCATTAGATATTAAATAGTAGAATTAGAGCTACGTGTACGAGAAGTTATGTCATGGAAGGAAGTACGTGGCAGAGAAACGAGATCGATTTTCGCTTTAACTTTTAATGAAATTTCATGATTTCTTTTTAATCTAGCGTTGTGTGTAAATTTCGTATCAACTTTACTTTTACACATCCATATATATATATATATATATATATATATATATATATATATATATATATATATATATATATATATATATATATATATATATATATGGATATATATATATATATATATATATATATATATATATATATATATATATATATAGCTACATATTAATGAAAGAAAAACGATACTTTTCACATGAAGATGAAGTGATATTGAAACATGAATTGTGTCGATGACATATATTTTCACTTGTCAATTAGATTATTTTCGCTGTAAAATCGATTTACGAAAAAGAGAAGATTGAATGCCGATTAAAACATGATTTATGATACAAAAATACGATGCTTCTTCAGGATGTGACAAAACCGAATAAAAAAAATAATGTTCCGAATGTAAAAATAATATTTTTTTAAAATAATGGATAAATTCGTATCCGGAAGAAAACGTAAAATTTCTGATTTTTTCTTCGAAAACTTTTGACATTTATTAGATTCATACGTTTACTGTTACATAAGCATTTTATTTACCCCCCCCCCCTCCAGGAGTTCCGCAACAAGGTCAGGTACGGATTTTGAAGAAAGTGTATCTGTGGAATGAACTGGTTTCGAACCCGACATACTCAGGTTCTCAGTCAGTGTCGTCAACCACTAAACCACCGTGCCAGCCCCTATATTGCATAAGTATATAAACATTTTTTTGAGAAAACGAGAATAGGAATTCTTAACGCACACCCATTTAATCTGCGCCTTAAGCGACGACAAAAACTATTTTAAAATTTCGCATGACAGAAGAAAATCGCTTATTATTTCTAATGACTCGAACAAAACTTGAATCTATCGAACCAAATGTGAGTTAGATCGTCAAGAATATTTTTCCACACCAGCGTGTAGTTTATAAGATGCTAGAAATGGATGATTTACTTTATAAGATGCTAGAAATTGGGGATTTAGTTTATAAGATGCTAGAAATGGGTGATTAAGTTTATAAGATGCTAGCAATGGGTGCTTTAGTTTATAAGATGCTAGAAATAAGGAGTTTAGTTTATTAGATGCTAGAAATGGGTGATTTAGTTTATAATATGCTAGAAATGGGTGATTTAGTTCATAAGATGCTAGAAATGGGTGATTTAGTTTATAAGATGCTAGAAATGGGTGATTTAGTTCATAAGATGCTAGAAATGGGTGATTTAGTTTATAAGATGCCAGAAATGGGTTATTTAGTTCATAAGATGCTAGAAATGGGGGATTTAGTTTATTAGATGCTAGAAATGAGTGATTTAGTTCATAAGATACTAGAAATAAGGGATTAAGTTTATAAGATACCAGAAAAGTGTGATTTATTTAATAAGATGCTAGAAATGGGTGATTTAGTGTATGAGATGCTAGAAATGGGTGATTTAGTTCATAAGATGCTAGAAATGGGGGATTTAGTTTATAAGATGCTAGAAATGGGGGATTTAGTTAACAAGATGCTAGAAATAGGTGATTTAGTTTATAAGACGCTAGAAATGGGTGATTAAGTTTATAAGATACTAGAAATGAGTGATTTAGTTTATAAGATACTAGAAATGGGGGATTTAGTTCATAAGATGCTAGAAATGGGGGATTTAGTTTATTAGATGCTAGAAATAGGTGATTTAGTTCATAAGATGCTAGAAATGGGTGATTTAGTTCATAAGATGCTAGAAATGGGTGATTTAGTTCATGAGATGCTAGAAATGGGTGATTTAGTTCATAAGATGCTAGAAATGGGTGATTTAGTTCATAAGATGCTAGAAATGGGAGGCTTAGTTTATAAGATGCTAGAAATGGGAGGCTTAGTTTATAAGAGGCTAGAAATGGGTGATTTAGTTTATTAGATGCTAGAAATAGGTGATTTAGTTCATAAGATGCTAGAAATAGGTGATTTAGTTCATAAGATGCTATAAATGGGTAATTTAGTTTATAAGATGCTAGAAATGGGGGATTTAGTTTATAAGATGCTAGAAATGGGTGATTTAGTTCATAAGATGCTAGAAATGGGTGATTTAGTTCATAAGACGCTAGAAATAGGTGATTAAGTTTATAAGATACTAGAAATGAGTGATGTAGTTCATAAGATACTAGAAATGGGGGATTTAGTTCATAAGATGCTAGAAATGGGGGGTTTAGTTTATAAGATGCTAGAAATGGGTGATTTAGTTTATTAGATGCTAGAAATAGGTGATTTAGTTCATAAGATGCTAGAAATAGGTGATTTAGTTTATAAGATGCTACAAATAGGGTATTTAGTTCATAAGATGCTAGAAATGGGTGATTTAGTTCATAAGATGCTAGAAATGGGTGATTTAGTTAATAAGACGCTAGAAATTGGTGATTAAGTTTATAAGATACTAGAAATGAGTGATTTAGTTCATAAGATACTAGAAATGGGGGATTTAGTTCATAAGATGCTAGAAATGGGGGATTTAGTTAATAAGATGCTAGAAATAGGTGATTTAGTTCATAAGACGCTAGAAATGGGTGATTTAGTTTATAAGATACTAGAAATGAGTGATTTAGTTTATAAGATACTAGAAATGGGTGACTTAGTTCATAAGATGCTAGAAATAGGGGGATTTTGTTCATAAGATGCTAGAAATGGGTGATTAAGTTTATAAGATGCTAGAAATGAGGAATTTCGTTCATAAGATGCTAGAAATGAGGGATTTAGTTCATAAGATGCTAGCAATGGGTGATTTAGTTGATAAGATGCTAGAAATGAGGGATTTAGTTTATAAGATGCTAGAAATGGGTGATTTATTTAATAAGATGCTAGAAATGGCGGATTTGGTTTATAAGATGCTCGAAAAGGGGGATTTCGTTAATAAGATGCTAGAAATGGGTTGTTTAGTTTATAAGATGCTAGAAATGTGGGATTTAGTTTATTAGATGCTAGAAATGAGTTATTTAGTTCATAAGATGCTAGAAATAAGGGATTTAGTTCATCAGATACCAGAAATGTGTGATTTATTTAATAAGATGCTAGAAATGGGTGATTTAGTGTATGAGATGCTAGAAATGGGTGATTTAGTTCATAAGATGCTAGAAATAGGGGATTTAGTTCATAAGATGCTAGAAATGGGGGATGTCTTGGTTCACGCATTCAGCTCAAGTTGAATTAGTGTGCAAAGCCAGTTAAATATTAAAACATAAAAAATAACGTTTTTAATTACTCTTACTGTTCGGTCTCTCTCTCTCTCCCGTTCGCTCTCTCTCTCTCTCTCTCTCTCTCTCTCTCTCTCTCTCTCTCTCTCTCTCTCTCTCTCTCTCTCTCTGATTCAAACGAAAGAGAAAGATCACCCTTGCTCATTCGGAAAACCAGTCAAATATATAAAAATATAAAAATTAAATCTTAAATTAGTCTTTCTGTTCTTTCTCTCTCTCTCTCTCTCTCTCTCTCTCTCTCTCTCTCTCTCTCTCTCTCTCTCTCTCTCTCTTTCTTTCTTTTTCTCCCCCTTCTCTTTTCGCTTTCTTTCTCTCTCTTTCGCTCTTTCTCTCTCTCTCTCTTTCTCTCCCATTTATGTTTTTCGCTTTTACACTGTCTCCCCCCTCTTTCTCTCTCTCCCTCTCTCTCCCTCTCTCTCTCTCTTTCTCTCCCTCCCTATCCCCTCTCTCTCTCTCTCTCTATATATATATATATATATATTTAGTTATGAGTTAAATAATATAACTACCCTGTTGATATTCCCTTTTGTTTATAATAGAAAATTCTTTATTACCTTCGGCTGTTAATAAACAGAGAGAGAGAGGAAGAAAGTGGGTGTGTGTGTGGGGGGTGTGTGTGTGGGGGGGTGTATGTGTGTGTGGGTTTTTTGTGTGTGTGTGACGAAAATAAGACAGATAGATAGATACCGTATAAAATATATAGTGAAAGAGGGTGAGAGTGATAGACAGAACCCTTGTCATTAAATTGATTAATTGCAAATCGCGGCTAATAAGAAGTATTAAAATTGATTTTTGTATTAAATATAACTCAATCAAAGAAAAATGTTAACATGTATTTTGTGTTATTAAAATATGAGAAAAAGTGTCAGGGATATACACGTTTCTATTAACATTAAACAGACAACGCTAGGTTAGAAACACGAACGAAGACGTCTCCATGTGAGGAAAAATCTAGGAAAAAATTCTGGAAAGGATTATTTGAAACGCTATTGCAAGAAATTGGAAATCACAACATTTCTTTTGATCTGACATCATTAGTTAAATCCACAATGATAAATAGGATTGCATCAAATAATTCTGAAACGGAGTCACTTAAATTAAAAAATATCGTTTCGGAGATGGAGCACAGGGACTGACGTAAAGCTGAAACAATCAAGCGTTACATTAACTCGGGGAAAAAAAGAGGGAGAGAATAGCGCGGGTGACTACACCAAAGCTCTATGCATAATAAGTTAAATAAACACGGCCACCATAGCACAAATTATAGGGCCGTTATAATTGATTAGAGTTGAAAACATTGTCAATTTTGTTATCAAAATAAGAAAACATTTCTGTATTTGTTCATACAAGAAATAAAACATTTATAAAAAATTTATAAAGGAAACGGTGGATGAATGTTTAAATGGTATCCGTTTTCCAATGTAATTGAAGTTGGATGTGATAGAAAGCCATCTGACCCTGAGCTAATAGGAATTTAAAAAACAGCTAAGTCAACTTTTACAAAGAGCGCTACGCTCTTTGGTAGATTTATAATATCGCAGGCGAGTTGGGAAAACCAACGACATACACGTCTTGCTCATACGATAACTAAACTCCAACTCTTTAGCCGAAGAAAAAAAACGGATAGCGTAGGTGGTGTACTGTAGCGAAAAATGACGCTAAAAGGCTGACCAACAACGGCAACTGGCAGAATGAAACGGAAAATAGCCTCTGTAATTGTGGATAGAGGGGGTGATGCAAAAGACTGCCGGTGTTGCGACCTCGGTTTAGTAAACGATGCCAAGGTCTGGTAATAAGTAAAGTAACAGGGGTCACACTATGACCTACTGACGGTTTCAAAAGGAAAGTACTGTAATGAACAATTACGACTAATTTCCCTATTCTAAATTATCTCCCCTTTGTAGAACTCTCCTGTTCGTCTTAACCATATAAATAGCAGCACTAACATTGTACTTGCAGTTTATGCCGAATAAAAGTTTTTTAAAGTTACTACTGTTCTCGTTTGTCAAACAGCCACAAACAGCCATTTTTATTTAGCCAAAAGGGTGTCATGTGATCACTATGCAAATTTAGGATGGATAAAAAAAAACAATCCAAACAAGGCAGCTGTTTCCCCATGACTCCACTAGAAGCCATCGGAAGGTAAGGACACCTTTTCTTGACAGCACGTAGTCCAACAAATGCCTGTGCCCTTACGCCAAAACCTTTCATTAGTTGGTGGGCAAATCACTTCGTGGTAAACATGTCTATCTACAGCGAAGGGAAATAGTACATGAAAGTATATATCAGCTACAGATTTCTTTATTAATATATTAAGCACAACATTTCTCTTACATTTTTCTTATTCGTCAACAACAGAACTCAACTCAAGGGAGATTAGTTCGAATAGACAAACGAAAGTATAAATCGGATTATCTCCCTTATATCAGTTTCGTTCGAATGCCAAAGTTAGTGGGTCTTTGTACTTACGTTACAACGCTACACATTGATAAATCGGCTTTATAGTATAATTAAGGTCATGACTTATTGAATTAAAGATTTAGTCGAGAAGTTCTTCTGTAGTCCCCAGAGGTTAACCTTTTGGAACAGAATATAGACCTATCGGGATAATTGGAGCTTCTGGCCTCAATAAGTGAGTGAACATGATAATATACGAATTTTTTTAAATGTTTCATCATCAATGGATGGATGACCCAAAAAGTAGCGAGAAGTGATAGGGCGAGAGACAGATCGACTTAGAGTCACTAATGGATGCTAGGACACATTTAAACATATTTTGATATAAGAGGTTTGTGTAGTTAGCTTGAAGTATTGTGAGTAATATATATATATATATATATATATATATATATATATATATATATATATATATATATATATATATATATATTCAGACTGCTGCCCGCCCCGTCTCCACATCCATTGTCAGCCAAGCTTAGATATGACATATTTTGACCCAGACAAACTTCCCAGCTAAAAATAGGCATAAGCTAATAAGTCGAAGCCATCAATCCCATTCATTTCGCGTCATTTCAATAAGACTACTTGTTGATAACCCCATACTTAAAATCATGATTTTCATTGTCTTTTTGTTAACGTCAACAACCATGCCGAAGTCTGAACACTTTCTGACAAATCAAAATTAATATTCTGTATCATTTTTCTACATTGTTTCTTCATCCTGAGGAATCTTTCAATAAAGACGAAACGTTGATGAAAATATAAATACCATAGATTTTAGCTTTCCTTTTTTGATTTTACATTATGTCGGATCATTTTATCCCCATTTTTCTTCATATATATATATATATATATATATATATATATATATATATATATATACATATGAGAAAGGAAGGATGAGAGTAATCCGACGTAATGGGAAATGAAAAAAGAAAAACCAAGAGATATTTTTTATATATTAATCTAAGTTTCGTCTTTATTTGTAAGACTTCGTAAGAATGATAATTTTAAGAAAAATGTAATGCAAGTACATCGAAATATTGGGTTGACATGATGACCATGCTTTCAAAGTTGAACAGGCCAAAATCACCAAACAAAGCTCGGCGAAGACTACTGGAAACAGCACTAATCACAGCCTCCAACACCATCAGACAACGAAATGGCTTCTACAATCTATTCCCCTTAATAAGTAAAATTATTCTGACCGAACAAAAACTAAACCTAGATCATAGCTAACCTTTCTTCTCTTCGTTCTCAATTATACTTATATACACGTCCCCGCATACACACTCACGTACTAACTCCTCCTCACATACATTTTCATTCACTACGAATCTAAACCACTTAACCACAAATAACAGCCTTACCAACGAACACAATCTAGACATCCTCACAAATATTTAGATATTTAAACCCCTTTTGCCCTCAATTAAATTTAAAACCGTCAACACAGCCTGCACAAAACTACATTTCACCTATTTCTCGCCAAAATTAATATAACTTTTCTCCTTCTCTTTCTTTCCCTTCCCTTTATTGTCATGTTCACGGCACATTTCAACACATTCCTTTAAACTCACTTATATTCACACATTCCTGACATAGCAAGCTGGTCAATACTCCTACAAAAATTTCACACCCAACCACAACAAAAACTCCCCTCTCCCCCCCCGCCCCCTCACCCATCTAACCCTTTTGACTATTTCTTTCACACTCTTACTAACCCACCCCGCATACTTTCAAATTATCTTAATTTCTTCAAATCTTTTTCT
Source organism: Sepiola atlantica (assembly GCA_963556195.1). Taxonomy (NCBI): domain Eukaryota; kingdom Metazoa; phylum Mollusca; class Cephalopoda; order Sepiida; family Sepiolidae; genus Sepiola; species Sepiola atlantica. The sequence goes on along the minus strand of OY744529.1, from coordinate 39,911,713 downwards.
AAAACTATGATACTACCCACATACCAAAAACGCAGATTTCCCCTCCTTCCCTCTTCTTTCCCCAGCCCCTCAAAGTCCATGCTACACCTCACCACGACAAAAACCTCAGAACCCCCATTCCCCTCTCTCCCACCCTAATACAAATTCACTAACACTCCCACCCCTCCTTTTTTTCACTCACAGCCATCCACATTCATTTCACTCTCTGCCACTGACTGACTTCTGTCAGCCCGGGCCTTGGTCCAGCGCTCTTAGTAGCAACGGCTACTACTTTTTCTCATCAACCCATCATTTCGATGTACTTTCGTGACATTTTTTTTAAAATTATCATCCTGGGGAAGTCTTGCAAATAAAGACGAAACGTTGATGAATATATAAAAAATATCTCTTGGTTTTTCCATTTTTCATTTCCCAAATATATATATATATATATATATATATATATATATATATATATATATATATATATATATATATATATATATATATATATATATATTATTGAATATAACAGACAACTCATGTCTAAATATCATTTGGTAGACTCTTTCAATAGTCCGAATCAGGATCTTAGTTTCGGAGGGGAATTGGCTGATGAATTTGCTATAGTTGGCATTTTTTCCCAAGTACTTTCAGATCCATCCGGGTCCATCTTCAGGGGAATGGGGTTAATCGGGTACAGACCATGTGTTAGTAATATAGAAGGTTTTGGCGGGAATTATGTAATAAGTACGAAACTATATTTAGAACTATAGACATTTTAGTATATTATGACTGATATTAAAGTTAATTCTATTAATTCGTTTTTTTTTTATATATAGGGCTTCTAATATATGGAGTTTTTGTTTGTTAGTACTATATTCTAAGATTTGGGTATTTTCTACTAAGAGTTTTTTTTAAATTCCGATCGGGGGTAGAAGTGGCCGTTAGTTAAGTGTTGGGCTATGGCGCTAGTATCAGACAAATGCATTGTCAATCTTCTCGACAAAGTCGTGGTAGTCAAACCTAGGTATATGTTTTTTCTTGGTTGTCGGAGACACAATCTCCCAAGGGACATTTAAACTCATAAACAAGGTTTGTCTTATCCAAAACTCTAATCGAGAGGGGAATTATTTGTGATAATAAGGTTAGCGGTTTTTACTTTATTGTAGAAAATGATCAGTTTTCTGTACCTGATTAACCTCATTCCCCTGAAGATGGATCCGGATGGGTCTGAAAGTACTTGGGAGACAAATCCAAACTATGGCAAATTCATCAGCCAATTCTCCCCCGAAACTAAGATTCTGGTTCGGACTATCGAAAGAATCTACCAAAGGATATCTGGACATGAGTTATCGCTTATATTTAACAATACTTGCTTGCAAGAGAAGATGCTACCTAGATATACATTAAACAATATATATATATATATATATATATATATATATATATATATATATATATATATATATATATATATATATGAAAACGTTCTAACTTTTTCATGTGTCTTCTATATAAACGTTTTCATCAGTAATGTATGTGTAGAATCCCAGGTGTGAGATGGCAGATGCATATTTGTGATATGGGGATGCTTCAGTAGAGCGGTTGTTGCAGCATTAAAAGCATGTTACACAGACGTCGCTTAAGGTTGTGGATGGTAAGATAATATTGTATTGTCTCTGAACAATCATTTTTCCACTATTTACCTAAAATTAAACGGAAATTCCATAAACCTATGGAACGCCCTACTGCGGGACTGCTTCATTACAGACTGCAACATGGTTGTTTTCAAGTACAATATCAACAGATATCTGTCGAGTCGTCCTCTGAATTAATCAAGCATTGTATTCAATTCTATCATAGTATTGTTCCATCATGCAACTGACAATCTCATTTACCCTTTATCCTCGAATGGCTTGTAGACTTGGTAAGTGGTGGACAACTACAGTCCGTACTATTCCTGTTTTGTATGATTTGTATTATTCGGACTACTATTCACATCTTGATTGTTACTTTAATAATGTTTCGGTCGACGTAAACTACGACCTTCTTGAGGTGCGGGATTTTGAAGTTGGGAACCGTTTATTTAAATTTTGGTGACCTTCAATTTTTTTTTTTTTTTTACAACAAACGATTTTAGCGGTAATTGCAGGGAAGCGTTTGATGGATGCAGGAATTATCTGTGACTTTTACAAGTCTGAAACGTTTTCGGGTAGAGACGACTGATCAATGATTGCTACTCTAGACAACGTAGACATCGTATATCATTAATGTCCGAACTAATCGTGAATGTCTACCAAACTGTAAGCACCAAATCGTGTGATGAGTCAATGGCATTCAGCACTTGTTCTGTTTTGATGTATCAATCGCAAAGGAGTGACACCCCTAGTCCCTCTCTACTCTACCGTTATTTCTATAAAAGTTGATCGACTGAGCTCCAATCGCGGGTTCCTACTTCTAAGATATTCACAGTAAGAACTCGTATTGCTAGCACAACGAAAAAAAGAATTTTCGGTACTGATATCGATCCCGAACCAGTTTTCGTGAGGTTCGACTCGGAAGCGTTCGGCTGTCCTACACAAACGCCCGAGAGTTGACGAGCCGATTTGTACCAGACGACAATTTTGATACGGCGCTGCGTCCTATGATAATAATGTTTTGCTTGTTTTGTTTGTTTTTTTGTTGTTAGGGTTAGGGTTAGGGTATACGGTTTGGGTTAGGGTTTGGGTTAGGGTTTAGGGTTAGGGTTTAGGGTTAGGGTTAAAAATATTTATTTGATAACAGTAATTTCGCTCTGTTTTGCTTGTTTTATTTGTTTTGTTGTTTAAAAAATTTCTTGCAACTATAACTAAAAATTATAGGACGCAGCAACGTATCAAAATAACAAAAAAATACTTATTTGATAACAGTAACTTCGCTATGTTTTGCTTGTTTTTTTTTGTTTTGTTTTTTGTTGTTTCTTTTAGAAATTTTTTTGAAAATATAACTTACTATCACAGGACGCAGCACCGTATCAAAATTGTCGTCTGGTACAAATCAGCTCGTCAAGACTCGAGCGTTTGCGTAGGACAGCCGAACGCTTCCGAGTCGAACCTCACGAAAACTGTTCCAGGATCGATATCAGTACCAAATTTCCTTTCTCCCTCCAGGCAGAATTTTTAATGGACAGAGTTTCTTTGCAAAGGCTTCCCGCATGCGGAACACATTATTACTTCGCTGCTGGTTACAACTTCGTCGTCTTCAAATTCTTGTCCGCAACCGCCCCATAAGTAATCAAACGCAGTTTATGCGATTATCAATGTTAGTACTCCCATAGTGTTCCTCATTTTTGGTCGATAATCATTCGGTCGCATTAATTCTTACCCTCTTATCCTCTTTTAAAAGTGGTGGTGAGCCAGAAATGCCACGGGAGGAGACAAATTACCCGTATACTATCTCTATCTTTTATTGTTTATATGGGCTCACTGGATATTAAGAAATTGACTTTATTTTCGATTATTTTATGGGGCGTTACACTTTAAAACATTCTTCGTATTTTACGAATCCACGCGGGAATCAGAATTTTCACAATCTATTACAGATATTTGGCATCTGTCTCTCTGAATCCAAAACTATACTTTTACTTCGATGAGGTGTACTATTGTAATATCTTTTAATGCTCAATTCAGTGGGGGTTATTGTAATATCTGTTCTGTTGTCATCACACCATCCTCCCAGGCATCACCTACTCCGAAACTATACTATTACTTCTATTAATTGTACTATTTCATTATCTTTTAATTCTCAATTCAGTTTACTATACGATATCATACTAATGTACTATCTTTCAATTTGCTGATGAGCCTTATGCTTTCGCCTGTTAATGAAACATAAACATGTCTGTGTAGAGTACTTGGCATGGATATATATTTTCAATACTACAAATTATATATATATATATATATATATATATATATATATGTATAGAAAGAGAGAGAGAGTAAAAGAGAGAGAGAGTAAGAGAGAGAGAGGGTTAGAGAGATAGATAGAGAGAGAGAGACGGAGAGAGAGAGGGGGAGAGAGAGTAAGAGAGAGGGAGAGAGAGATCGTTTTCAAACTTCTGCGTTTACCAAAAGAGAACAATATACACAATATAATCCGAAGGCAAAGGAATTGCAAACGTAGCTTTTCGAAATCTTGCCATGTCTGCAATCAATTTCGACATGTTGAAGTGAAATAAATGTAGCCAACCCCAAATTATATCTCATAGTTAGTCACGGCAGGCCGCATGACTTGGCCGCACACGACGCCACATTTAAAGCTTAAGTCTAACAAGTCGATTTGCTTTATAAGCATTGTATCCTCTGTTTTGTTTTTCTCAATTTTACAACAGCCCAGAAATACACAGACAAGTTTTATGAAATCTATTAAGTAATTGTGGAAATGTCAAGAAAGTTTCTTTTTTCATTTTTCAGACCGCTATTTTTGGATCATTACTCCTCACTTAAGCAACTGTAGATGCGAAACGACACGATTCTGGCGTGCATAATTAACGGTAATTTTAATTAACTTTTCGGAGAGTTGTTCACACCGAACGCCAAGTCGTGGCCGCCATGGGACGCAGCGAAATATGTACCATAGGCGCTTTCGTCTCAATAGAAGAAAGGCCGCATTCACTATAGCAAACTTACAGTTATATATATATATATATATATATATATATATATATATATATATATATATATATATATATATATATATATATATATATATATATATTAAAAGGCTTGACGTAATGCGATTTTGTTCTGTTTGCCATCCAGCGTTGCTGAATTTAAATTGTCAACGACTTCCTGGAACAACGCAAAAAAACCGTTCTATGCACGTTTCTCCGCTGTCTTTTAAAACTTTTCTTCTCTCTCCAGCTTTTTTGTTCATTTGCTTTTGAAACCTGGGGGATGAGTTGACGATGATTGAAAAAAATATAAAAAGGATTAATTAAACAGACGAATTCTCTTATTTTTAACAATGTTTGCATACACACACATATACATATACATATACATATATATATATATATATTAGTAGAAAATACCAAAATATTACAATATAGTACTAACAAACAAAAACTCCATATATAAAAACCAAAAAAAACATAATTAATAGAATTAACTTTAATATTAGTAATAATATACTAAAATGTCTATAGTTCTAAATATAGTTTTGTACTTATTACATAATTCCCGCCAAAAGCTTCTATAATACTAACACACGGTCTGTACCTGATTAAGCTCCTTCCCCTGAAGATAGACCCGGATGGGTCTGAAAGTACTTCGGAGACAAATCTAAACTATGGCAAATTCATCAGCCAATTCCCTCCGAAACTAAGATCCTGATTCGGACTATTGAAAGGATCTACCAAAGGATATCTAGACATGAGTTGTCTATAATATTCAACAATACTTACCCACAAAAGAAGATGCTGCCTATATATATATATATATATATATATATATATATATATATATATATATATATATATAATATATATATATATATATATATATATATAATATTTATAAATAAATATTAAATTACTTATACCTACAGACGCTAACGTTTCAAGCTTATTGCTCTCATCAGTGCAGGGAAGTAACAATTTCAGACGGTCGGGAGGCGCGAACCCGGTACACAGAGTCAGCCATATTCACTCGGCCCACAGAAACTGTCACGTAATTTAGGGAAATTAATATCTATATGTACCTAGAAGCGGGCACAGATAGAAAAGCTAGTCGAGAGTGTTCGACGAACGTATTCGGAACTTTGCATTAGAGCTTTTTGACAGTCTATTTTTAACTTCCCCGAGAGTGCTCAACTTTAATTTCTTAAAGGGGCTTAGTATAATATTTATAAATAAATATTAAATTATTTATACCTACAGACGCTAGCGTTTCAAGCTTATTGCTCTTATAAGTAATGCTACATTTATTGCTTATTATATCCGTGCTAGGACGCACATTTTACGAGTATATATATATATATATATATATATATATATATATATATATATATATATATATATATATATATATATATATGTATACTCGTAAAATGTGCGTCCTAGGACGGATATAATAAGCAATAAATGTAGCATTACTTATATTTTTTTTGAAGGGTATGGTAGTGTTTCAGTAACACCCTTTTTAAAATATTAATGTACCTACGTTACTCACCTTGTTTCCTAGAATACATATTCCATAATTCATAATGATGAATTCAATAGTTTAAGATTTTAACAGGCACATACATATTAGTGACGCTCAAGCTTATAAATATATAATATACATATATATGCATAAGAAATCACACAACCAAAAAGTAAATAAATTTGGCAGATCGACGAAAATGCTATTTTAAACTTAAGCGTCATAGAATAACTGAAAGTAAATGGTAAATAACCTGTGGAATCTCCTGTGACTGTGCATGGAATCTTTTTGAATCTCTATGAATCTTTATGAATCTTTGGAATCTTTTGGGGGAATCTCGTGGAATCTTACAGAATCACCTGGAATCATTCGGAATCTTCCTAAATACTCTGGAATCATTCGGAATCGTCAGGAACCGTATGGATTTATTCGGAATCTTTCAGAATCTCTCAGAATCTTTGGGGATTTTTTCTCCATTTTTTTTTCGGAATTGTATCATTTTATTGAAAAATAAATGTGAATTACCTTTGATTCTGAATAGGAAAAATCGATTACGAAATCATCGTCAAAATGGCCTCCTTAAACCACCAGACCATCACCGTCGCAGTCTTTCTTCTGAATTTTCTTCATCTTTCTTTAATCTCATTTATAGAGGTCTAGAGTAAACGAAGTCACAAATAATGAGATACCTCAATTCCAGTGTACGTGTTTGAAAACGTCTTTTGTGTTTGATTGAATGAAATCCTTTATCGACTATAATTCAACCCGGAGACATTAGAGTGTTTAAGCAGACAGCGATTACAGGTTCGAGAGTTCATTTATAAATTAGTCTTTTCTTGTCTTTTTATTTATTGAGTCGCCTACAGAGAAACCGATTCAGTTGATATTTTCAGAGGCGGAAAATTCTTTTCAGATGATACTTGAAATAAATAAATTCTAATAAACATAATATGATACAGTCTTCATATGATATCGTTTAACATGCATACTTGGTGAACCTTAGTCTTTCTTAATATGATTCTTCAGATATAATGTGAAGGGTTTTTTATCACCGATATTTTGACGATGATTGTAACTAGGGAATTCACCTGACTATTCTATATTATTCTATTCTATTTAATTAATACATATACATACACTCAGATTCTGCACTTTTTTCTCTTTCATTCCAGAAGTTGACTCACCATATCCGTTTATGATACGGTAATAGAAAAACCAAAACCCTGGTCACTTGATCTCGGGGCAATATGCCTTACCTATTTTAGACAAGTAATACGATATCAAGTGATAACCTAAATATAGATATATAAGCATATATAGATATACATATACGCACACACACACAAACACACACACATATATATATATATATATATATATATATATATATATATATATATATATATATATATATATATATATATATACTTCTTTGTAATATAGTAGGAAAACTCCCAGCAGAGTGCTCGATTAATTAAGAATTAAAGTTAAAAATTAAGAGCATAATATTTATATATTTTGGTACAGAAAAATTAGTACAACATTCGTACCGTCGATTTGAAGCACGGAAAGACTTAGCCATCCGGCTCTCCTCAGCTTCTGTTGTCATCTGATGACAACAGAAGCTGAAGACAGCCGGATGGTTAAGTCTTTCCGTGCTTGAAACCGACGGTACGAATGTTGTACTAATTTTTCTGTACGAAAATAAATAAATAAATATGTATATATATATATATATTTATATATATATATATATATATATATATATATATATATATATATATATATATATATATATATATAAGATAGATGAAAGAAGAGTGATAAACATGTACGAATGTCCATATTTATTTCAACTTCGATTGTTCAATGCAAGGTATATTCGGTAATAAAATTATGTACCGAATATACCTTGCATTGAACAATCGAAGTTGAAATAAATCTGGACATTCGTACATGTTTATTACTCTTCTTTCATCTATCTTTATAATTGCTCTATCTCGTATATTGAGCTTAAACCGCTTCACTATAGGTTCTATCTACTAAAAGTTTATTTTTAGTTTTATATTTTATTGTATGTATATATATATATATATATATATATATATATATATATATATATATCTGTCTAAAACGTATCCGACCTTAGGGGTTGGGATTCTAATCCCCTTCAAAGTAGGCCCCTTGTGTTTGCACACACTAAGTTCACCAATCCATCCACTGCCGGAAACACCTCTGGAAGTCTTCGTTTGGAATGGTGTTCATCTCCGCCGTCACGTTAGATTCAACAGGTGTTTGGAGAAGATGCGATGTGTAACACTTATTTGTGGTTCAACCGATTCAAAAATGGCCGCACATCAGCGGAGAGTGATCAGCATTCTGGCAGGCCCCAAACTGCTCGGAGTGCAGCTTTGTTGAGAGGGTGCAAAAAAAGAGATAATGTGGAACGTGATGGTTGATAAACACCATTCAAAATTATGCTTATTATTGGTCTTATTATTACATACAAACGCTCACCTTAATTTGTTAATTAATAAAAAGGAAATCAATGTTTTCAAAATACAAATGAAAAGAAAAAATTCCACCTATAAAAATCAGTTTGCTTTTATTATGTGTTAATAATTGTTTGTTAATTTGAAATGTATTTAAATTTTGTTAATAATTAATAATTAAACTATTTGTAAATAAATATTTTTTAAATAATTTCGTGATTGAATACCACTTTTTAAAAATACAGTTTGATTGTATTATTTCTTTAGTAATTAATAATTAAACAATTTGTTTTTAGCAAATTAGTATTTGAAAGAAAACCGGCAAAAATATAATGAGGGATTTTTTTGCGGTAACACCGGTTCAGATTTGGCCGCCATGACACAATGGCCAGTTTTAATTTAACCGATTCTTTATATTTTCAACGGTGTTTTAAGCTACGTTTTAGTGAATAATTATCAATTTTAAAATGAAGTAAAACATTTTATCTTTTCTTCAGTTTTTTCTATTTTTTCATTCACACAAATAGAAATTAAAACAACATTAAGTTAAAAAATGTTAAATTAATGGCGAAAATGTAATATAGTTAACAACGAGAAAGGGGTGAAAAAAAGAAATATACGCCAAATACCGGTTATCAAGCTATAGAAAATTTAATTTTCTATCGGCCTGCATAGTTTTAAACCTTTGAAACTGCTTGTAAGTTTTGTTATTTTAAAATGTTTTTCGTTACTTTCACTGAAATGGCTGTGGATTTTTTTTTGGGGGGGGGCGGGGGTGATCGCTGATTTAAGGCTTCAAATATATTTTTTTTTAAATAGGCTTGCGGTACGACCAGCCTTAAGTCCGAGGTGGTTTCTCGTCAGATTGGAGTAAACTGTTTTCTATAATCGCCATCTTATTAGTTATTTATTGTATATTTGTTCCACCCTTTTTTTGTTGTTAACTATATTACACTTTTGCCCAATTAATTGTAGTTTTATAAACATTTTGTTCGATTAATAATTTAATTACAAAAACATACCGTAATAATAAAATTTAACTATGAAAATCTTATTTAAAAACAAAAAGAAAAAAAAGCGGAACTAAAATTAAAGTAAAAAGACTCCCGGCCAACGCTGGATATGTTAAGTCATCAATGAATAAAATAATAGTTATAAAATTTAACATTTATTAATTATAGTACTTCCAAAATATGTTTCAGGCGAAATTGACTTTAAACGGTCCCTAAATATGTAGTGAACGTTTCTTATGAAAATTATTTTAAAACATGTCTACGTGGGACTATGTACCATTCAGAAACGTGTGACAGCATTGATTCAAATACTTGTATGAAGGTAGAATCAACGAAATTTGATTGCCAACTGAAACATAGGGTAAGTGTTGTTGGTCATCGAACGGCATAATTATGTTTGTATTTTTTTTCTGAAAGAAAAATAAAACAAAAAATGCTCTTCGTTAACCTAAATACTAACGGTAAGTTCGGTATAGCGATGCGAAAATATAATTATGGGACCGTTAAAGGTTAATTTATAGTCAAAGTGACCGTTAAAAATCAATTCATGGTCAAGGTATCCATAAAAAGTTAATTTATAGTCAAAGTGACCGTTAAAAGTCAATTCATGGTCAAGGTATCCATAAAAAGTCAATTTATAGTCCAAGTGACCGTTAAAAGTAAATTCATGTACAAAGTATCCGTTAAAAGTCAATTTATAGTCCAAGTGACCGTTAAAAGTCAATTCATGGTAAACGTATTAGTTAAAAGTCTCATTTTTATAATTAAACCCCTTAATTTGAAAACTGAATCATATAACCCCTATAATAAACCTAACCTAAAATTATTTTACGACATCTTCCTTCATTTAGGCGTGAATCGATTTATATATCTATATATACATTTTAATATATATATATATATATATATATTAAAATGTATATATATATATATATATATATATATATATATATATATATTCTTTCCAAATATGATCTGAGGGAAGAATCAGATTTACTTTCCGCCTGATGAGATTTCAGTTTTTAACAGCTGTTGATCGATAACATCAGTATGAATAAAAAATACATATATATATATATATATATATATATACTTGTAATTTCAAAAATGTTGGCCGAATGAGAACGTGGGGGGAATTCTGTATTTGCCTCGCAACTGTAACAGAATCAAGAAGGATAATCGAACAGTATTTTTAGTAATCGATCGCTTAAGAAGAAGAAGAAGAAAAAGAGGACTAAGAAGAAGAAGAAATATGCGATAATGGGAAAGTGGACGAATGCTGCGATAAAAAAAAAGAAGAGAAAGAAAAGGTAGAAGACTGAAGAAGTATAACAACAACAATGCGATAAAGAAGTAGAAAAAGGAGAAAAAGAAAGAAAGGGGCAAGGAATCCGTCTAAAGAAGAAGAAAAGAAGAAAATTCGAAGGATAACATCAACAATAAAAACAATATGGATGAGAAGAAATATAAGGAAAAGACGTAGAAAGAGAAGAAACACGAAGAAAAAGAAATAGTTCTTATTCTGATAGTCTGAAAACTTAATCAATGTTCAGTCGGGGTCGTCGAACGGGATTGATTAATTCTTAAGCAAGATAAGACGCATACATCAAGTTTGAGCAACGCCATTTTCTTCCAATTCGGTAAACTATTAAACAGAGATATCAATTATGGCAGCCTATCGATAATCGTTGCCAACATTCATTCAAAACATAAGGCAACTAATGTAGTTACCCTTTATGACTTTAGTTATTTCGTTGCAGCAGGCCTGACTGAATGCAATTTTTTTACGAAATTTTAACAAGAAAATGGACGATTTGTAAGGTTGTAACTATTGAAAGTTCCTTGAAAGTCTTTAAACCTATTCCACTTACGCGCTTTTCGCGTACCTTAATTCTTTTAACGCGTATGTGGGCGTGTTCCTTATAGGTGAGTGCGTGTACAATCATTAATTCCTTTAACGCGACTAATTATTTCCTTTAATTCTTCTCCTTAAAATCTTTTACGCGTGTGCATGCGGGTGTATATTCATTCATTAGTCTCTCTACCTTTTCTTCAAGCGACAATCGACAACCCAAAATGTCCATATTAGTGCGTAATTTACCTTTGTTTCGCTGTCATTTTAATTCTTCCATTTCCCCCATTATTGCTGACTGACTGTGTTGACTTGTTTCGTCGTTTCTTTCTCCCTTCGTTGTCGCCTGGACTCTTCGTCGCTCCATTAATTTCTTCGTCTTTTCCTTCTCTGCATGGCCGTTGATCGTCATCAGTCGATCTAGATAATAAAACGTTTCGTATTACAAGAAGAAGACTCGACGACTTTCGCTTGGAGTTCTTATAGGATTTATTCTGGATAACTTATATGAAAGAGACAGTAGATTTCCTTTAACTGTCTACTTTATCTTATTAGGGATAAAATAGTGAACGCGACGAACAGATATCTTCGAACTACATGTCGCTCTATGTGACGATCTACACTCCTCACAAGTATTGCAGCATAATTATTTCACGTCAGCCTTGCGACTCCCACACGGAACTCTTCTAAAAAGACTTTCTTTTCTCTCATCGACAAAAGGTGACGTCATTCGTAATCTCTCTTTTGTGTCTAACCCAACTTGTCCTCAAACTTTGTTTTTTAACCTTCGGGTCATCCTATCTGATGATGCACTCACTAGGAACAGATTCATTTCCCAAAGTTTGTGTCATCATAACCCGTACTTAGATCGACCCTTGTCAAAATTCATACTAGTTGACTTACTTTTATCCGGCATAGCGCCCTACATAATGTAACAGATTCAAATAACGAAATAATAATAATAATAATAATAATAATAATAATAATAATAATAATAATAATAATAATAATAATAATAATAATTAAAAAAACAAACATGAATGTCTGGGGAAAGCAGCCCACTGGGAACTATGAAAACACCTGCACTTTGAACATAAAGACAAATGGTACAGACACACACTGGAAGCAGTATTGGAAAATAAAAATCATAATATACTCTAGGACATGGAAGTAAAAACGGGCACACTTATCCAAGCAAGGAGGCCGGACGCGATAATAGTCAATAAAAAATGAAAAGCCGACCAAATAATAGATTTCGCCGTCCCAGCAATTCTCGGGTGAATATCAAGAGACCAAAAATCTTAACACATATATGGACTTGCTAGAAGAATGAAGGAATATGGAATACAAAGGAAGTTTCTATAATGCAAATAATTTTACCGGCGTTAGAAAGAGTCCAGATAAAAATGGGATAAAGACTAAAAAGATTGAAATGAAAAGAAAAGATTGAAACTACACATGATGAACACAGCTGAAATATTGAGGAAAATCTTCGATTGCGGAAAGTAACGGACATAAACAAGCAACACTGATCGTGTAAGTTGAAATAGAAACAGAACAAAAAATATAGAAATAACATTACACGTAACCAAGGAGACTGAAACTACCAGAAATCCTATAATTTGACAATCTGCCCAGAAACACTCTCTCTCTCGCGCACACACACACACATAATTATTTAGGGTTGTCTATCACCATTTTCCGTATCCAGGTGGCCCAGAGGAATGGCGTTCGATACATGATCACCCATACGCTTGCTTCTTATCTTACCAACGGTGTATTTAACTAATTTGAATTCCTACTAGACACCATCCTCGAGTGGCTGCGGTCTCTCTGTACATTGGTGTGTCAGGACAACCTGGCATAAGGATACTTCACCCTACAAGTAAAGTTGACCTTGGGTTTACTTTCGGCCGCCTTGTAACTCTAGCTTCCCTTATTTTGTCCTTTAGTCCTCACATTCCATGAGTGATTTTCTGACAAAGGGGGAATAATCGCTGTTTTCTAGGTCAGAATCTATCCATCTAACACTTATTGTTGGCTAGGTTTTGACGTTGAAGTAGTATTTTTGTTAAGCTCCTTACATCAAGTAGCTTCATGCCTTGTCTGGAGCTATTTCCATTAAAAAAAGACCTGACCAAATATTCAAAATAAAATATGCAAAGCTCAATAAAATGGCTCATACGATGGAATGGTGCACCTTCTCCTAGTGATGTCACCTCAAGTAACAACACTTAGCTGGATACTCCACCAGACAAGATGAATTATTGCCCTGGAATCCGGCAAGACCTAAAACAGACGACAATAAAGATAAACTATACCATACTTAAGTGGTCGATTTGGGAGAGAGAAAATTGGTGTTATTCATTGCTTTACTAACTCAACGTTAGAGAAGAATCTTGATTGAACACTCGGATATTTATGTATCTTATCGAGAATTCAAGTGTTTACCCTCAAGAATGGGCCCGTACTTTCAAAGAGCGAACTGAAGAAAAATCTTTTCCGAATTATTATTCCTCATCCCCTCTTTAGTATTTCGTAACCATAACGCGCGAAAACACTTACTTCTTTATGTTTTTGGTATTCTAGCTTCCAGGTATAAATGTTAGGATTTCTGTTTAATGTAGAGTTAGTTCAGAATTCTCTTTCTCATCTGAGACAAACACATAGTCCTCTCCAATGGTCTACTGCTTTCTTTTTTACTTATATTCACACCAAACACGGCACATTGACACGGAAGGGGCTATTGTTAAAAGTGGGGTGGGGGCATATTAATAGTAGCATTCTTTGTGAGGAGTTATGCAGCGAGATATTTGTTCATATTACATTTAAATTTCTGCATGTGTGTACAGACGAAAAAAACAGGGAGCAATGAAAGAATTCCAGAGGCAAGCAGTTCGGGGAAAGGAGCTATTAGAGTAGAATGCTATTTGAAGACCTCTGCAGTGACTGGATGAGATCTAGATGATTGTCGCGTTGGGCGGGGGTGTTTACGTTGAGGGCGCGCGAGTGCTGCCAAAAAGTAAGCAAGTATCTGAAATGGGAACAACGATAGAAATGGCTTTTCCATGCGAGTGTCAGCGGTAAGAATTAAACGCATCTATTTTTGTAATTCTTTATTTAAATTCCGATTTTTGCAAGAACTGAAAGTTTACCTCTTTTTTATATAAATAATAGCCTAAGATTTTAATGATTTTAAACTTTTAGTTTTAATTCATTTTATGTTTAATTTTATCCTTTGGGCTAATCGCAGCATGTATAGAACGAGAGAAGGTTCTCCCGGGGTCGTTATAAGGATGCCTTGGAGATAAAAACCGTTCATAAATAGCGCCGAATCGACACTGTAGCACTACGAGGGCCGATTTTTCGAACCCGTAAATTATCGGAACGGCTGCTCATCACGTACTCAGCGTGAGTGTTGTTGGTTTGATGACACGTAGCAGCTGTTCATTCTCTTTCCTATTCTTTTTCGTTGTCGCTCTGTTCGTGTGTACCAAGGCTTTCGGGTGTTTGCTTTTTTCTTTTCTTACCCTAACCCTAACTCTAACAGTATACATACATAATACTCCCAATTCTTCTCTTATAGAGTGGAGCAACTGCTATCCAAAATCCCAACCGCCCCCTTATCTCTCTCTCTCTCTCTCTCTCTCTCTCTCTCTCTCTCTCTCTCTCTATCCAGCCTTCCCCTATCTCTATCTCTCTCTGTATTTATCTATCTATCTATTTCTCTTTCTCTCTTTCACCGCCTATCCCCCTTTTTCTCTCTGTATTTATCTATCTACATATTTCCTTCTCTCTTTTTCTCTCTCTCTCTCTCTCTCTCTCTCTCTATCTCTCTCTCTCTCTTTCGCAGTTCAGTAAAAAGAGAAAGATTTTATCAGCTCATCCGCTACGTGTCTATGGTAGTTTCCAGTCTATGATGGGTTATTCTGAGACGTAGTCCTAACTCTAAACTGTCACTTCTAGTGACATTTTTCTACTAATCTAACCTCATGCTTACTCTAGCCTTGTATTGAAAAATACCGTTTATGAGATTATTTTCACAGACTTAACACTAACCTTCAAGTAAGTTTTGGCCTTGATGTATGGTGAATCGTTGGTAAAAAAAAACAGAAAATCTTTTTACATTTGTTGGCCCCTGCTTTGCTCAATAAATACATTATATTATAGAATATATCGCAGAATATAGTCTCGAACTCATGTAAAATCGATTACAGATTCCTGTTTTTCAAAATGACAAATGAAATCGATAATCGAATAAGCTATATATGTTTGTTTGTTGTTTTTAAGTGAAACAAAGTAGACATTGTATTTTCCAAATCTACAATACCATCTTAAAAGAAAAACAATAGAATAGAGAGATTTGGGAGTAGTGGCTTCGATAGAGCCACTTCTTTCCCGTAGTTATAATATAACGAACACTTTCTCTGTCTGTCTGTCTGTCTGTCCGCAAGAATTTTTGTAAGCGTAAGAGCAGGGGTAATTACTATTTTATTAATTTTGTCAGCGTTCATAATCTTTGTATAACTTTAGAATTCGGAAACTATTAATTAATTAATTTAAATTAAATAAGATTAGATAATATTTAAAATTCAAGATCTGTTCATGGGTTTGTTCTGTTTCATTTTATTTTTATCCTCGGTTGCTGATACTCAAACATTTGTTAGGGTTGAAACATGAGTAAATTTGAGTAGCGAAATTTGTACAAATAAAAGTTATATATATATATATATATTTGTATATATATATATATATATATATATATATATAGTGTGTCAAGTTATAGTTTTAAAAAATATCCATAAAGTGCTCGATCGCAGAATTATGAGAGCTAAATACAAATAATTTATTTAAAAACTATACGTTACATATTTCAGATAGGTACCGCGGTTTCGTCCAGAGTGGCCGACTTTTTAAAGTAAAAAAAGTCTATACAAGCGGAATCGTCAGCGTACTTAAATGAGATCATTGTGTTTTTGTTCTCATTTCAGTACACTGACGATTCCGCTTGGCGTATAGACTTTTTTTTTAATTTAAAAAGTCGACCCATCTTGATGTAACCGCGGTACGATTCTGAAATATGTAAGGTATAGTTTTTAATTAAATTATTTATATATATATATATATTGTGTGTGTAATATATATCCTGTGTATTTAGGCAGCATTTTCTCATTTATGCAAAAACTGTTAAAAATAACAGAATTCGTCTGTTTGAGTATACCTTTTTTATTTTATTTTTTATTTTTTGGTGGTCTTTTTTGTATTAAAATCAAAAACAATAATAAATATCGCATAGGTTTCACGAACGTTTTCGATTCTTCGTCGAAACATCCTCAGGTGTCAAAAGCAAATCGACAAAAAAAATATGGAGAAAGAAGAGTATTTTTTAATAGACGGCGGAGAAACGCGCTTAGAACGTTTTTCGCATCGTCCCAGGAAAGTCGTTGACGATTTAAATTCAGCGACGCTAGAGCGGAATCACAGAATAAAATCACATTACGTTAAGCATTTTAAAATGTTGCCACTGGTTTCATACGTGATGTTATTAATTGTAGGTATGGAACTAGTGGAAACATTTTAAAATGCTTAACACAATGTAATTTTATTCTGTGATGCCACTCTTGCGTCGCTGAATTTAAATCGTCAACGACTTTCATGGAACAATGCGAAAAACGTTCTAAGTGCGTTTCTCCGCCGTCTATAACTACCATTCTGAAAAACAAAACCACACATATAGGAAAAAGAAAGTTTAGAAAAAGAAATATATATATATATATATATATATATATATATATATATATATATATATATATACGTACATCGACCAGAAGAAAGATATATAGAAGGAAAAGTTTCAGTTAAAAAGCATAATCATTCAAAATTGATAAACACCTACCCCCACTGAGATCTGCTCTAAAGGAAAACTATTCAACTGCTTTTCAAATATCATTTAGACAAACATTTTTTTCTAATCGGTGAAAGAGCGACAACTCCTATAATTCTTTCAATTTTGTAACATTTATTAAATTTGTTGTACTGGTAAAACTTTCTTATAAGTCGATGCCACATTCCCTAACTAGTCAAAGTTTACAATATTATTCTAAAATATATGTTCAAACAAAACTATATTAATTCTCACATTTATCATTTAATACGATTTTAAAAAATAGTTTTTAATAGGAACATTTGAACTTTATCTTATAGTGATTTAAGTTCTTACTTGCTTTTCTATAAGGGAAAAGCTCGACAGAAGCCTGCTTTTTCATATTGGGAACCTCAATTTATAAAAAATATAAACTAAAATTAAATATTTTTTATTGACTCGAGTGATAAACATACTTATTAGTTAATTCGATTCATATCCTTAAATAATATCATTTAAGTGGCCACGGTGTTCTATGTTATTTTATAATGTACAATATTTTAATTATATATGGTATCACCAGGGTAAACTATACACTAGGCCGGCCTAGGATGCAGGGGAACTTAACTTTAGAATTAAATAATTAAATAAAATTAAATTAAAATTAAAATATGTTTACATGTTAATTACAGTAGTGTTAAATATACTTATTAATTTTTTAGATGTGTACTTTTAATCATTTTTATAATAATTCATTATTATTAAATTTAGATCATTATTTACTAGTGTTTAATCAAATGGATTTTATTTTTATTCTTGCAGTTTCTTTATGTGATATAAATTAATAGCCCTTTATATCTACTGCCATTTTCAAATAATCAATTCTTTTTATTATTATAGGTATATGGTTTCTTATAGTATTTCAGAGAATAGTTATATGTGAACGTGTGTAGTTTTAGAGAATCTCATCTTTTTTGTTTATTAGCTTACCACTATCTTTAATTTTATATAACGATTCTTCTAAGCATAAGTTACAATATCTATCTAATGGGATGTATGTCTTCGCTTTTTTAACTATGACTTCTTTAATGTTATGTGGAATGTTTTGCTTCTAATTCCCCATATCTGTTTAGATAATTAATTAAATTAAAGTGGTTCAGATTCTGTACAGCCGAGGTAAGATGTATTAACATTATTTATGTCAATTTTGTTATCATTATGGGAACTGTTTTGGTTATCTATTATTTGTCGGTTTATAATTGATATTGATAGTATTATTATTGCTTGAAGATATATTGATATTAGAGGGAATTAAAAGAGAATTTTCCAGACGTATTTTCAGGCGGTCTTGGAAGGTGTACGAAAGCGGTAGCAAAGTTTTAAGTCAAAGCAAATGAACTGCCTGTGTTCAGAAAGAAAAGAAATGTTCCATACACCGCTATGGAGCAAATAGACGGTGAATTAGAAAGACTTGAGAACATGGGTGTCATTTCAAAAATTGATCACAGTGAGTGGGTTTCACCTACAGTTTATGTTAAGAAAAAGAACAAGGAGATTCGGGTTTATGCCGACTTCTCCACAGGTTTGAACAAGGCATTAAAAGATCACCATTACCCTCTTCCAAGCCCTGAAGAAATATTTGCGAAACTGAGTGGAGGAAAATATTTTTCTAAAATCGACCTCAGCGACGCTTATCTTCAAATCCCTGTCGATGAGGAGTGTTCAAAACTGCTATGCCTCAATACCCATAAGGGATTATACAAATTTAACCGACTTCCTTTTGGGGTCAAGGTCGCCCCTGCGACTTTTAAACAAATTATGGACATGATGTTAAATGGGATGGATTTCGCAGTAGGGTACCTGGACGATGTGTTAATGAACAGCGTTAGCAAAGAACAACACAAGGCTCATGTAAACCAAGTATTCAAAAAATCCAGGATCATGGGTTTAAACTCAAAGATGAGAAATTTACTTTTTTCATGGAAAAAATAAAATACTTAGGGCAAATCATCGATGAACAAGGAAGAAGGCCAGACCTATATAGGGCAATGGCGATAAGGAACATGCCTGCTCCAGAAAATATTGCGTCTCTACAAAGCTTCTTAGGGTTGGCGAATTACTACAATGTGTTCGCACTAAACATGCATAAACTAACATCACCCTTAAATGAACTGTTAAAGAAGGACCAAAAATGGGTCTGGACACAAGAGTGCGAATAAGCGTTTCAGAAAATTAAAGATATCTTAACGTCTGACTTGTTTCTGGCACATTATAATCCCAAGCGTTATACTGTAGTTGCAAGCGATGCAAGCAACTATGGCATAGAGGCATTCATATTGCACAAAATGGATGATGGAAAATTAAAACCCATAGCCCATGCATCCCGGACACTTCTACCGGCCGAAAAAAAATACTCTCAAATTGAGAAAGAGGCTCTAAGCATTATATTCGCGGTAAAGAAATTTCATCGTTTCCTGCACGGTAGACAATTTCTGTTACAAACAGACAACAACCCCTTATTAAGGATTTTCGGATCGAAAAAGTGACTACCACAACACACTGCGAATAGACTCCAAAGATGGGGTACCATTCTTCTGAACTACAATTTTCAAATGGAGTATGTACTATCTAAGAAATTTGGTCATGCAGACGGGTTATCAAGGTTGATACCTAAGCAGACAGAACCATTTGAAGATATGGTGATAGCAGCCATTCAAGCGGAAGCTGAAGTAAAAAATACGTTATGTGACACAATAAGAGAACTTCCAGTAACGCTTGATGAGATAAAGAGTAAGGCAGAGGTGGACGAATTTATCATAAGCACGAAAGAAAAAAATCAACAATAACCAACTAGATGAAGGAATTTATTCAATTTGCGACAACATCCTGTTATATAGCGACAGGGTTGTAATTACTATGACATTACAGAAAAGAATGATCAAGGAATTCCATGTAGGACATCCAGGCATATCGAGAATGAAAAGCCTTATTCGCTCTTTCGTTTACTGGACAAACATGGATAAGCATATCGAAGAAAAAGTAAGGGAGTGTAGAGGATGCGCTTTAGCTATGAAAGCTCCTCCGACTCAATTCGGATCGTGGACTAAACCGGACGACCTTGGTCTAGAATTCACTTGAACTTTGCGGGACTACTGGATGGGTTCTACTATCTCATTGCTGTAGACACCTTAGCTAAGTGGTCGGAAGTACTAAAATGCAAGAACCCCACATCCGAGGCAGCTATCAACTTCTTATACGAACTATTCGCTAGGTTTGGAGTAGTAGACTGCATTGTCACCGACAATGGTACTCAATTCACGTCTACTGAATTTAAACACCTTTGTGAGGATCATCTTGTCGAGCATATAACAATCCCTCCATACCATCCAAGAAGTAATGGACGGCAGAGAGATTCGTTGACACATTCAAGAGAGCTCTTAAAAAAGCTAGTGGATCACCGACGGATAAGTCAATCCAACAGTTTCTGCAAGTTTACAGAGTCACTCCGAATGCAAACATCGAAACGTCGAAGACACCTGCTGAGGTCATGTTCGGACGCAAGGTTAGATCGATTTTCCACAAGTTGTTACCAAACCAGGATAGGGCAAACCTAAAAGAAACGATAACGAAAAAACGGTATAAAGTTGGCGAAAAAGTTTTTTATAAGATTTACAGAAACAATAGGACTTTCTGGGAGTCCGGCACTGTGGATAAACAAATAGCCAACATGGTCTATACGATTAAGGGACCAGATTTCGTGCAAAAACGTCACACTAACCAAATCCCGAAAAGATACTCGAACAGTGAGTTGACCAGATCGCCCAAGGAGGACATCATGGACACAGTGTTTGATACTTTTCAGGTGCCCATACCAAAGACTTCTCCTGAGATTAGGATATCAAAAAGAAAACGGAAATCGACTGAGTTTATGATGGTGATTCCCAAACAAAATCGTTATTAATCCTCAGATGGGATATTTTCAAAGGGAGTGTTACACCGGCGGTTCTAACAGAAGAGAAACTACACCGGTTCTCACTATAAATAGTGCGCGTCACCAGAGTCACGGGAGAGAGAAAAAGGACAGACTTGTAACTGTCTAGCCAAGTGCCAGTCAGTTTCCTTACCTTGTACCTTTTATGTTAATACACTTGTTATCTTCACCCAACCTCGACTTGACTTCTTCTTTTTACTGTTGGACTACTTCATAACAGTTAGCAAAAGTCCTTTGCCATTATTGTTCTTTCTCTTGTCTTACGAAGAAACCTCTTTCTTTACCTTGACGGCGGTTGATTGTCGACTCTACCCAACGTAGGTTATTTTCACGAAAACCAGGCAGAGTGATTTACCTTGCAACCTAGAGGGAAACACGACAATACGTTCTGTAGCAGTCTGCTCCCGGAATCTAGGAAAGGCTTGTGATCCCCACGCCAGTTGTTTACCGAGTCGTTTTTTTACGTCATACTCCGAACTGAAGTCGTCGACCTTACACACCTGGGCTCGTTCAAAGGTCATCGATTCATTTCCGTTGTTCTTTTAGCCTAATTGACAATCTATCTAGTCTTCGGCTTTTCTTCATTATTGCGGGGTCATGCCCTTTACCCTCTCCGTGATGTCTTATGCGTTATAACTCAACATGTCTGCATCATTATTTTACATTTGTACATTCTTCAATTATGCATTTATATACAACATTGTAATGCATTATAATATATACATATATAATATACAACATTATGATACATCATTATTTTACATTTGTACATTCCTCGATCATGCATCTATATACAACATTATAATACATTATAATATATACGTACATACATAATATACAACATTATAATATGTATACAATCATTTCCTGACGGGCAGTTTGTTTATCCAAGCAGTTTCATTTGGTGCCCGATATTTTATACATTTTATTTGTATTTGATCCTATTATATATTGTTCGAGGTTTGATACTGTTAAGTAAGATAATCTAATTGTATTTGTATCAAATAGCTTACTGAATTCATGTGAGGTTTTAAAGTTGTATTCAATTATTTCATAGAAGCATCTCGGTATGTTGGTCTTCACTGTTTTTCGAAAACGACGGGTTAAACCAAATTATCCGATTATATTTACGTTTATTACATGAAACGACTTGTTTGTTATAGTCCAATGTTACATCTTGCTTCAGGGTTAGCTGTTTGATTTATCTTATTGCTAATTTTACGGTTTATTAGTCATTGCTATGTTGTGGGTAGTTATATTCGTGTTATTTGTTTTTTCTTCTAACATTATTATTGTTGTCGTTATTGTTTTTATTAGGGTAGCCATTGTTATTTTTGAATTTAATTTTGGTCAGCCTACCTCTGAATTTCTCAGTACATTCTTATTTTATATTTGTCTGTAAATTGTTTTATATTTGATTTTTAGTAATAAATATCGCATCTAAACATGCTTTGAAGACGTTTGGCTTCATTTATTATTTTAAATTCTTTAAAAGATGCTTATAAAAATATGAACTCTCCCAATTTTATACACAGCCTGCGCGTCGTCATATTTATTTTTTTTAAATGAAAAAAAAACGTAAACACCAATGTTCATTTTACATCCTGACAGACTACCATCAACACCACTAAGGATTGTTACGATGCTCTGATGAAGCCAGAGATATCTAGCGAAATGATTAGTAAAAAGAAAAACAAGAAGAATGAAAGAAAAAAATATTGATATTAAAAATCTGGTCTGATTTTAATAAATAAATATCGCATCTAAACATGCGTTTAAGGTGTTTGGCCTTATTTATTGTTGTTATACTAATCTCTGTCTATGTACTAAGCAGGTACGTAAGCGTCGAAAAAAAATAACTATGTGTCAAATTAGTGAGAACATTCCGAATTTTCTTTCCAATATATATATATATATATATATATATATATATATATATATATATATATATATATATATATATATATATAATTATTAATGACAATATATGTATTAGCATATACTATCAGTTCCTTTTACTTTGTAGTCTAGTTATTCGAATATAATATGAACTGACTTATATATATATATATATATATATATATATATATATTAATTTAAAGCGAAAACCACCCAAAAAATCAAAAGCCAGTTTTTTTTAAATGTCCTTGTACCAAACTTGATGAGACGATTCCTGAGTGGAAGTTTTTTTTATGTATAAAACATTGCCATCAGTTAATCAGTCAGCTGAAATGCGAAATTGTTCAAATCGTTAAAAAGCAGAAATTCATCGGATGTTTTCGATTGGTTTTTCAACCGATTTTTACCGAGAATAACCACGGCGACCTCCAATCTCCATGCCGCCGGTAGATCGGTCACGCTTCAGTTTTCAATAGCATTTTCGTTGGTTCGTCACGCTTCAGTTTTCAATAGCATGTTCGTTGGTCCGTCACGCTTCAGTTTTCAATAGCATTTTCGTTGGTCCGTCACGCTTCAGTTTTCAATAGCATTTTCGTTGGTCCGTCACGCTTCAGTTTTCAATAGCCTTTTCGTTGGTCCGTCACGCTTCAGTTTTCAATAGCCTTTTCGTTAGTCCGTCACGCTTCAGTTTTCAATAGCCTTTTCGTTGGTCCGTCACGCTTCAGTTTTCAATAGTATTTTCGTTGGTCCGTCACGCTTCAGTTTTCAATAGCCTTTTCGTTGGTCCGTCACGCTTCAGTTTTCAATAGCCTTTTCATCGCTAAACGCGCAGATTGAATGGACGCATCTTAAAAATACACGTTTTTGTCAATTGTAGGTTTTTTTTAATAGTTACATTATCTCGTTGTAAGTTGTGGACAGGTGCTACTTATATATTTTTAGGGTCGCGTCTGCGGAAGTGACGGTGGTTAAGTGGATACCGACACGGACTGAAGACCTGGGAGTTCAAGTTTGAATCCAGTCAGTTCTACAGTACCACTTTCACTTAGGGATATTGGCAACCTTCTCGTGGTCCTTCCCGTAAGTACCCGATGTTTTTCCAGAAAGGTTTTTAACTAGAGAAACATCGGGGAAACTAATGCAAACGCCAGAATCATCTGATTCATACGGTGTCGCATCTGTGGAATAACCATTATTATCTATCTCGCCTAGACGGTAGAAGAACACTTTGCGCATTTAATAACGACTTCGAAACGTTTTATTTTAAATTTTAAAAAAACACGGACATCGTTTTTCTTTAAATAGATAAACCCAAACAAATTAGGGGTTTCGGGTTGAGATATTTTGTTAAGTGTTTTTCTTTCATGGAAATCGCTCAAGACAAGGTATGAAGCCAATTGATGTAAGGAGCTAAAAAATACTACGTAAAGGTCAAAAACTAGCCAACGATAAGTGTTAGATGGATAGATTCCGATTCAGAAAACAGCAATTCTTCCCCTTTTGTCAGAAACATTGCTCATGGAATGTCAGAACTAAAGGACGAAATAAGGAAAGCGAGAGTTACAACGCTGCCGAAAGTAAACCCAAGTGAGTCCTTTCTACTCTCCTGAACTTTTTTTACCCTTACCGCCACGAGAAAATATTTGGGCGAGTGTTCAGTATAGTTAACAAGAAAAAAAAGAGTGCAAAAAATAGACAACAAATAACTGTTACTAAACGCAAGAAAATGTATATCTCTACCTACCTGCATCATGTTCACGTGTGTTTACTGATTGTAAAAATTATGATCTATTCAATTGTTGTCGTCACTTTTAATCTATCATTCAAGTCGTATTCCTACATGGCACCCGATTTTTTTAAAGCTGCTTGCTAATTTCAGGTTAAAAAAAGGTTAGTGGAAATGTAAGCCTAAGTCCGAGGGTGTTGCCAGTCGGATTATGGTAAGCTTTTATTATGATTATTTTTAAGCCTGGAATTAGCAAACAACTTCCAAATAAATCGAGCGCCGTGTTTGAATATGACTCGAACGATAGATTAAAAGTGGCGATAATTCGTAGATAATATATCGTACAATCAGTAAACACACGTGAAAATTACGCAGGTAAGTAGATTTTCTTGCGTTTGGTAACAGTTATTTGTTGTCTATTTGTTTTGCTTTTTCGCCCCTTGTTCTCTGCTTAACTATACTGCACAATCGCTAATATTTCATTTTCAGACAAATATTTTATTGCTTTTTGTATAGTATTTTTATGGAAATAATTTTGCTTCTAACCATTTCTAACATAATACTTGAAATTCTATTTTGAAGAAACCAGACGTCCAAGTCAACCAGTATATTCATTGACCATATACTAAAAAGAATTACTGTGTAGCAGGTATACGTTTTACGATTTATTTATTTTTTGCGCAGACTTACACTCTTCTACGCAGAGTGATCGATAGATTATCCAATCAGAACCCTTTGCGTGGGAAGCGCTTTCGTTAAACTGTTTGTACACCTTCCCCCCCCCCCGCTTTTCACCAGTCAGAGGTCATGACGTCAGGCTGCAGAGACGTGAGTTGTTCCTGTCTGAACTAAAAACAAAGACTTGACGTGCACGAGACAAGTGGATGCAAGACCTAACTAATTGTACAGATGTAGGCCCGCCCGCCCGCCGACTTTGTGTGCTTGGACTACGTAACTCTTTCATGGTCCCTTGCTTTTTGTTGGTTAAACTATGTCTCAATACGTAGCGAAATCCCTCGGATAATGACGCTACGAAGGTTAGGAAGGGCTTAACTCAGAAAATAAAGTCACTACCAAACCAAACACCGCCAACTGACAGCGATAGAGAAAGAACAAAAAAAACTGTGCCTCTTGTATCTGGATTATCAGAAATTGGTTTTACGATAAATTTCCGGTTTTGGCACCTTAGTTTAGTGATATCAATACAAAGATCCGATGAATAAATTTTCAAAGATCAAAGGAGATCAAAGGTTTGTGTTAGGGTTAATGTTAGTGTTAGGGTCAAGGTAGTTCGTAAAGTAACTAACGTCACGTGTGTAGGAAGAGAAAAAATCACGAACAGAACTATAACAACGTGACTCGTTGATGATCAGTAAAACCAATGACAGCAAAAAATGAGCTTTTTTTTATTTCAGCTGAAAACGTGTCACGTGACAATTTATACACGAATGATGTAAATTTAAAGTAGTCCAAACAGTCTAGTGTTTTTTCATGACTTTTCTGCCAGAAACCGCTGGAAAGTAAGTACCCAACTTTCCTGACAAATAAAACTGATTTTAAATGCTGGCTGAAGAGTTTGTCTTTATAGTCGCGGTAACCCCTTCTTACAGAGATAATAACTTGACACTTGCGATGTTAGTTGTGTCGCCAACTTCAGCTGCGAGTCAATTCAGAAGGTTTAAATCGGGAAGAAACTCAGAATGACGAACTTACTTGGAAGAGTTAGTACGTATGGCCGAATCCGACTGAAATATAAATGTTACACAAGAAAAAGGTCACCATTCTTCCTCGAAATGAATAATGGCTCCACGATGTCAATATTTATTCATGGGAACACAGGAACAAAGGAGAGATGGTACAATGGGCTGATTCATGTCAGTTAGAAAATGACACATCCTGGAGTTCGGCATCTTGTCCGCCGGTAACCAAAGCAGAACGAGATCAGGGCGGAAATACGTCTTGTCGACTTGCAGAAATAATGCGAACTTAAGTTAACGTCGCGTATTGTTCTTTGTGCCAAAATGTTTGGCGCGTATGAATCTCGCTACACGTCGAAGCGTCATACGCCACGTAGTAAAGAGGCAATGATTATTACCATCAAAGTTGAAATTAATGTACATCAATGCAAAATAGTTCGCTCATACAACTGCTGATATCATGCGTCAATTCTCGACGTGTAACGTTTTCTATTTTCAATATACGAGATATTCAGGTCCCCGAATAAATAATCAAATATTTTTTTGTGATTTTTCTCGCTAACTTTGGCAGTTTAAATTTCATTAGCCGATTTTTTAATTCCGACCTCTTCAAATCAAGAATCATGGAGGAAATTGTACAAGATGTTATAGACGCAGCTGAACTGTATTTCTTGAATACAGGATGTACTTAAGGAAACCTATGGCAAACCGAAAATATTAGAATGGTTGGCCTGACATGGGTTAATTTGAAATAAACAAATGTGCCACAAGTGTCCCCGGCCTTGGAGGATGTATCTGCAGGCCAGAGATGAAAGACGTGTTCATGATAGCTATATTTGGGTTTGCCCAACCTGTAAAAAAAACTAAATCAGTACGGGTGGGATCGTTCTTTGAATGTGACGATATAACACTTAGCCAAATAATACACATAATCTATTAGTGGTCGTTGCAAGAGCCGTAAGTCAACGTAAGCCGAGAATGGCCCAGAAATATAGCGAATTGATCTCTAATCACATCTGTGTCTGTTTTATGCGTTTAGAACGTTCTTACTCGTCGCGCTTGGTAAAAAAATCAAATTGGGTGTAGACAAGTTTACTTACCTTTTCCGGTGGAACGAGGTTAATTGATAAGTTCTTTAGTTCATGTCTTGAATTTTCAATGAAGATTTTAATTAAAAATTGAACTATCGTCGTTTTCAATACATCTGCGGTCGTTGATTGAATGGAAAAGTGTTTAAATTGTTTTTATGATAATTTACGAGTAGATCCTTGACAGTCTGCTGTTGTGTTTGGAAGATGAATTGGAGATTTATTACGCGAAATCAATTACGTCTGAGTCGAGTGACTTTTTTTATATCGATTCATAGAATAAACTTTTAATTAAATACAAGAACAGGTAATTGTTATATGCCGTAAACAATTTGTGTGTTTAAAATGCTACTTCAAAAACAGACGCGTGACCGACCGACGTAAGTGCCCCCCCCCCCAAAAAAAAAGATTTGCAGATGGCAGGATAGCCTGCACCTCAATTTATGAATACTAGTTTGCGATCTTGTGTTTCAGTGCGGTCATTGCACATGCCGTGATCGTCAGTTGTTGTTTTCGTCCGAATTCGGTGTTTTATTTCCGTGGGGGCGGGGGGGGTGCAATCATGTGGTGTCGCTCACTGTTCTGACAAAAGTATTTTCCCTAAAATCAAAATCTATACTCAAGTTTAAAAAGGTACCGATGTTCTATTTTGAGAGGTTCAATGATACTTGGTTTCATTGCCGAACGACAGACGTGCAATCAGAATAAACATGTCTACCATCCGAACACAAATTATCCCTCCGCTTAATGTCTTAAATATATATATATATATATCTTGGAAGTTTTTAAACAATTAAAACTATATATAAAAAAACACTTTTAGTTCCAAGTCCTTCCGTGGAAAATTACATTACTTGTAAGTCGGTTTACTTTTTACAGTCACTATATAAGTTTGCTTCCAAGAATTTACGCTAGTCTTAACAGTATTTAAATGATCATCATTAGTTTACAGTGAAAAACTGTTTCGGGAATTAAAAAAAACAGTATTTTATCTCAAGGCTTCCCAGCAGAGTTGATCAGACCCCACTTGCCTTAATTAGATCAAAGTTTTGTTCCAGATTTTGCTAACTTATATATATATATATATATATATATATATATATATATATATATATATATATATATATATATATATATAGTCTCGGAAGTTTCTCAACCATTAAAACTATATTTTAAAAAAAAAAAACTTATAGTCCCAAGTCTTCCAGTGGAAAATCACTCATGTAAGTCAATTTATTTTTTACAGTTATTATATTAGTTTGTTTCTAACACTATTTTAAGGGATCATCAGTTGTTTACCATGAAAAACTGTTTCGGGAATTTAATATATATATATATATATATATATATATATATATATATATATATATATATATAATGTGTGTGTGTGTGTGTGTGTGTGTGTGTGTGTGTGTATCCTCGAATTAGGAGTAGGCCACACAGCAAGAGCCTTTGAGAATAATCGGCTGTTTAATCTATGGGCATAAAACCCTACTGACCAGAGTGTCTATTATCTGGATTGAACATTAATTATCAGCCTTAAAGAGACAATTACTTTTCCAAGTCAGTAGGTCAAATTTTAGGCGTTCAACCCCGAGCAAGATATTCAACCTATTATTCATTGCAACTCAACTAAATGTGCCACATTGTGTATATTTACAAGCTAACCTATCCCATTCTACATGACCATTTGACAAAACTGATTAGCAACGATTTCTCATCTTGCATCTTGGAATAGGTCAAACTCTAACAAAACTAATGGATTTCTGGGCAAAAAAGATTAAAATGCGGTTTTGTCAAATTGCTCCGACTCCAACACTCTTTCCTACCCTACTACCTCACATTTTGAGATTTTCCTACACCCCATCAGGGCAATAATGTATAATTTTGACTCTGTTAATCTATCATGTTATTCTCAGTGAAGCACCATCTTTGGGACGAAATATCTAATCAAAGAATGTCTCTGTTTTTATCATTTTTTACTCTTTTCTGCTAATGTGCATGTTTACCTACATATTATCATTTATTAATATCCCTCATACACATATACATACATATATATATATATGTATATATATATATATATATATATATATATATATATATATATATATATATATATATATTTCTCCTGCTTCGATAACCAACTATACGACCTAAATAAACAGAGCGTTCGCTTTCCCATCCTCTCTCATGGTTTAAATAACTCCGACTGCTACCTAGTTTTTCCCACACAAATCTTCTACAATTGACTTATTTTCTCCCACTGCTACCATCATTTTCTGCCCATAATTTATGTTCTCATAAGCGACCATTTTGGACTTACATCACGCACGCACACCCCCTCCCTAATGGTTTTGATAACTCCGACCGCTACACCCCCACACACACTTTCCACAGTAAACCCAATTTTTCCCACTGCTACCATCTATTTGTAGCTCATAATTTATCATTTCATAAGCGTTTTTTTTAGCTTTTCTCCTCCTACTGCTACTGTTTCAAATATTTGTACTCGTGTGTTATTTCTTCAGAACAATCAGCCTGAAGAAGTCTTTAAATAAAGACAAAACATTGATAGAATACATAAATAATAATTTTTTTAAATGGAGAAAAAATAAAGAATTGCCTTCGTTTACGTGGATTTTTATTTCTCAGACTGAGACGAGAACAGATGCTATACTTTGATGATAATTGTTAAGCAAAGAGGAAGGGTTAGTCTTACAAACATAAGCATAACACAAACGGTAGTCATTATTATCATCATCATCATCATCTTCTTCTTCTTCTTCTTCTTCTTCTTCTTCTTCTCTGTCCTTATTTCCCTTTTCTGTTACACTCATAGTCCCTCTTTACTATTCGTCTTCTCTCTTTCTCTCTTTCGCTCTCTCTCTCTCTCTCTCTCTCTCTCTCTCTCTCTCTCTCTCTCTCTCTCTCGTTCGTGTTTTATTATGTTATATGCGTTGTTCACTTACGACAAAAAATGGCGTTGCCCCTAGATTTATCTACGATTCCTTATCTAATGTTGTCAACAAGAGGATAAAATCTCAAAATGGCGCCGGGCTGATTCGACCTTCGAACTGATTCATTCAATATATAAAGCCAGTTGACAATCTACCCAACAGTTTACCATTGCAAAATGTAGCCCGACATTCAGCCACACCCATTTCTTTGATGTTGGCTATTTATTTAATAGCATAAACGTACATAAAGAGAACCCCAAATACAAATACAAAGACATATATATAGTTAGAAGTTGGCGCCGCACGTTGACAAGTGAAATACACACCACTATTATTCGCTTTTTAAATAAATTCGGACATGTATCTAAGTGTATAAGTACGTGTATTACAATTCTGAGGATGGGGTCTACCGTATCGGGCGCTTCTGATGATCGGGTCTGCTGTGTAGTAAAGCATTGAGATAATCCTCCTAATTATTTTTATTTATACAGTCATGTCGATGTTATTGATCAATAGTTATAGACGAGGGTCCAGGCTGTGAGAAGTCAGTCAGTAGCCTCGTCCAGCGCTCATAGTAGCCACGGCTACTACTCTTCTTTATCAACCCATCATTTCAACCCAATATTTCGATGTACTTGCATGACATTTTTCTTAAAATTATCATCCTAAGGAAGTCTTAGAATAAAGACGAACAGTGGATAAATATATAAAAAAAAATATCTCTTGGTTTTTCCTTTTTCATTTCTCATTACGCCGGATTACTCTCATCCTTCCTTTCTCATATATATATATATATATATATATATATATATATATATATATATATATATATATATATATATATATATGAATTTGAAAATAGGTAAAATGCTATAGAAACCACGAAAAAGATGCAAATCTCTTTTATCAAAAATCATTCTTTTTTTCTGTTGTCTTTAATGATTCTAATAAATTATTCTTCCTCTGCGAATGGAATTGTTCCATAATAAAGGTAAAAGTATTACCTTTTTTATAGTTTATAAAGTGTCGTTTTTTTTATTTTCATGTTGTTATCGAAATGTCTGCCTATTGTCTGTGGCACGGTTAAGAAACAGCTTATTACATATAGATCTTATAGCACGTGGATGGCGGTATAATCAATTTCAGTACAATAGCGGCATCCACATGCTATTAGTTCTGTATAAAACGAGCTGATTCTAAACCGTTTCAGTGACAACATATATATATATAAATTGTGGCCTCTTCACTGATAAATAAAGATATGTTTGGCTACTCTGGTGACCCCTCGACGTAAATTCACTAGACCAACTCGACAATCGGTGTGAAAATCCTTACTTAAAGACATTTCCCTTGAGAATCAACAGGCGTCCATTTTTAATTGTAACTTAATATTTTTTTAACGTTTCTTTCGACTTCGATCGAATATATTCTTCCAATTTCTATCCTTTATTTTATGCATACATATATATATATATATATATATATATATATGATTATTTTTATTTACATAGACATGTACAAAATCTGCGACACTGGCATGTCGATGTTATCGATCAACAGCTATTACAAACTGAGATCTCATCAGGCAGAGTTACAATCCGATCTTAACCTTATATCATATTTGGAAAGAATGTGTAAATAAAAATAATATTATATTAAAGCTCTATTTGATATTGAGCACTTCTTATAAACCCGGTTGAAATTCTTTGGATTACTACCCTGTGGATGTTTTACCTGAATTATATATATATATATATATATATATATATATATATATATATATATATATATATATATATATATATATATATATATATATATATATATATATTCTACTAGCTTGTAATTCCTTGCTTTTGAAAGACGAAAATTTCAGTGCTAATTGGCTATGAGCTAAAACCAAAATTATGAAGATTGAATGTTTACTTTCCTGTTACCCTGTTCTTTCACAGCGTCCAAATGGCTTGTGTCGTCAGTGTGAAAATCATTACTAAAAAACTCAAAATGGCGCCGGGCTGATTCGACCTTCGAATTCATTTATTCAATATATAAAGCCAGTTGACAATCTACCCAACAGTTTACTTTTACAAAATGTAGCCCGACATTCAGTCACACCCATTTCTTTGATATTGGCTATTTATTTAATAGCATAAACGTACATAAAGAGAATCAACATGAGTCCATTTTTAACTGTAAGTTAATATATTTATTTACACGTTTCTTTTGACATCCATGGAATGTTCTTAAGTGGGTAACTCTCTTCAATCTTTCCGGAAGGGACACAAAACTTTTTTTAAGCAGATACTTAATTTTTTTCTTTTACCCATGCGTGGGTGTAGGAATCAATAGAAGAACTCAGGCGCAGCATACCCCTCTCGATGAGATGAGCCCGTAGATCTAGTCAGATCATCTATCTAGGAGAAAGGAAAACTGATGTAAAACCTGTTTACTGACGTCAAACGTCTAGGCACCTAACCACTAGGTGAGGGGGATTCTTAGTTCTGGTCGACAATCTACCTAGAGCTGGAAACTCGAACAAAAATATTCGGTTTTCAAACCTACAATTGCTTACGGAGTAGATAGGCTCTGTCTATCACCGAGCTTTGCACTCTTCTTTGTCTATTAGCCAGGCCATATGTACATTCACAATGACACACCAGAGACACTCAGTGCTTGGTTTTGTTTCCTGACTATGAAAATGAATACCTTCCCATTCATCTCTATTTCTATATTTTGGCCACTTGACGACAGATTTCTTGTCACTTAGTCTCATATTACTAGTTTGGGCCGCTCTTATTCTGACAGGTTGAAGGTACAGGTTTGACAGATTGTCAGGCTGCTGTTTCTGACTGATAGTACAGGAGCCCTAATTCTTATGTTGTGCTAAGAGCGGCTTCTCTATCAACAGTTGTACAATATCGGGATAACTGTAATGCTATGTCGCGCATGGAAAGGGGGCCTGCACTTATCTCGGGTGGGGTTTCTCGGGGTCACCATCCCATAGGCGAGGACTTGGCTAATAGTCTACTTGTGTGAGTTTACTTCATCAAACAAACACACACTTTACATAACCTACTCTACCCTACAACAATAAATGACATTTCAAACAAATATTAAGTTCAAACTAGACGCCCACCTAAAAAACAACAAATTCGCCCTTTCCCTTAAGGGTCATGTTAACAAATATCTGATGGCTTCGATCATTTCTCCTAGTAAACTTCCCGGGTATCCTTGCCCTAAATTAAATTAACCCACACTTTTCAATGTCCTTGAAGCGCTTTACATGACTATAAACCTCCCACTCTGCTGTAAGGACTCTGATAAGCATATGCACAGACTTGGAGTCTATATTTTTAGCACTTTCCTCTTGAACATAGTCAAGAATCAGATAATCAGACGTTCATCTGCTTTTTATTAACCTTGCAACACAGCGTTAGTTACTTATATTTCCTCCACCGTTTTCCTTCAACCCAGGACTGTACCCTGCTCAATTATATCTCTGATAGTATAGATACAGCACTCTCTTTAGATCCAAGCACCCAAATACATCTATTCGGAGATTTTAATGTCCGCCAGAGTAATTGGCTTAGTGTCTCCAGCTATACAAACGCAGCTGGTAACAGCACGCATGAACAGCTTAACAAATAAACACAATTTACACATTCTTACAAAGTTTTAGATATTTCAACCCTTTTTCTTCCAATTTACTCTCAAACCATCAGCACATCCTAAACGAAACCATATTTTACTTATCACTCCCCAAAATTAAAATAATTTTTCTTTCCTCTCATGCCCCCTCGTCTCTAGCACACTTCTACACATTCTTTCTAAGACACATATGCTAACACATTCCTGACATAGCCACCTGGTCAGTACCCCCTCTCTCCCTCCCTCCCACCGGCCTCAAAAAATTTCATAGTTTCTCTATATCAAATTCATTTTCACAGACTGTCACTTTCCCGACGCGCCTCCCAGATTGTGAGTATCAGTAAGTCTCATTTCTTGATTTATTCGCGACTTCATTGCCCGAATGATGTGTGACGGGCAACACCGGTTCAATCAGCTAGTGTTATAGATAATTAGACCAGATGTTGCCCATTTCGGCCCGTAATATAGTCGAAGAAGCTGAAATGTTGGAAAACTCCTTGAATATTGTCCTATATATATGGTTTACATTTTATTAACATCGGATATACGTATTTGATATTTTAAGGTGGTTCTGCCTCCATAGTTCACTTAGATGTAGATATTCAGCACATCGAGATTAACATAGAAATTCGGGAACACTTCCATTGTCTTCTCCGGGGAATTTTGTACATATGATTTAAATTTCATAAAAATTGGATATATTTTAATTTTAAAAGGTGTATGCCTACACAGCCTCTCTTGAGAATCCACTTAGATATTAGGAAAGACTTCCACTATCTTCCCCAGACAATTTTATACATAAGATTAAAATTTCATAAAAATAGGATATATCTGAAGTTTTTAAGAGGTTTATGCTCTCACTATCTTCACTTAGATATTCTAAAACACTTCCATTGTCTTCCCCCGGTAAATTTTACATAAGAATACACTTTTAGATGTTATATAGATTCTCTAACCTGTTTTACTAGAGGGAACACACAAATGTCGCACACATACACACAGGCATTGAATTCATATATATATATATATATATATATATATAGAGAGAGAGAGAGAGAGAGAGAGAGAGAGAGATAGTTAGATAGATAGATAGATAGATAGATATAGATATAGATATATAATAAACAAAACCAAATATTTATTATATATATATATATATAATAAATATTTGGTTTTGTTTATTATCTATGTACGTATACGTTTTGTCCTTTATAATCGGGACTTATCAGCATATAGACATGACTAACCCGACTGTTCATGCGATTCGAAACCCTGGATTCCGAGTGTTTTGCAACTCAAATCCCGACGTCTAGAACCAATCGACCAACGCTTAATAGCGAATAAACACTGATAATACTAACACTTTATCCGGCGGCCTAACGTCATAATAGCGTTCTACTAAATGAAAGAAACGATGCACATGTAGCTAGCGACGTCATACTGTGTTAATACTACACTTACAGTGCCCATCTAAACGGGTTTTCTAGGAGCTACAAATAATATATATATATATATATATATATATATATATATATATATATATATATATATATATATATATATACATAATGTAACGTATAGATTAGTAAATATTATCTTCTTTCTGGCTATGATTTCAAATCCATCGGACGTGCTCTCTCTCCCTTTCTCCATATATATATATATATATATATATATATATATATATATATATATAACGTTTGCGGATGAGTAACATATACATAAGTAGATGTGTGATGGTGATAAGATAATGACTATTAAATGCAGCGACTAATTACGAAACTTGCCGGCATTCTATAGCTGTGTTGGTAAACTAGAATCGGTAATTTGATGTTGAATATCGATCGTTTCAAATGATCCACTTCATTATATCCATTGATTAATTAATCAAGCAATTAATGAATGTCACATAATGTCTATTATTGTCTCAATGGCGACGGGTAATTCGCTTTTATTATTGTCTGAATCGATACTTTCCGCTCCTTTTCCCGCTTAGATAATAATTCAACCTTGAAGCAGAACAACCGACATATTATCGACATCGACAAAAGAGAGAAATTTCATTACATATTTATGTCGCGATTGTCTAATATCTTATTTGATGCGGACGTATTGAAAACCTTTCTGCTCGGGGTCACCTATATAGAACAGATGACAATATACAAAGAAAGAATGCTAAAGTCTATCCATGCATAAATATATACACTTTATTGTGAAGACAACCAAAAGTAGTGTTAGTAGATAAAGAAAGTTCAGAGAACACAGGAACGTTCCAAGTGAAGAAAGGGTTGTTAAGTGCAAGAATAAGTTTAATAGCCATGTTTGTTTCGGATGTTGGCGTCTGAGTCCTGTGTTTGCAAAATTAGATAGGCATCTAAGATGTGTGTTTATTAGCTTTTCTATTTTTAGTTTTAACTGAATCTTTACAGATCAGCCGACGGAAGAACCTCTTGATGAGATAATTAAACGCATTCAAAATAAGATACAGTATAAAAGACAAAATCTTTATTGTAACGTTTCACAATATTTAAATATTTATAGCGAGTTTGAAATAAAGAGATTATCCCGCATTAATTACTGGACAAAATATTTACGTTTTGGGGTTGAGGATTGGTAATGTGTGTTCGTGTGTCACGCTTACATCAAAAGCTCTGTGCATGCGTGCCGCACCTAGATTGGGGAAAGCATTCAAGTCACCTAATTTTCGTAATAATTTCAAGTATTTCCCTTTGGCGCAATGGTTTTTGACGTCGGATTTTGACGTCGGTTTTTGACGTCGGTCAGATTGGTTTATAGTTCGATCCCAACCAACCTCTAATATTTTTTTCTACGCCGAAGGGGGGAGGTTGGGAGGGGACGACCGGAAAGACACATATTTATACGATAGCGTGTGTGTTATTTTGTGTGTCACGCTTACATCAAAAGCAACGATCTTCTGAATCGTTGTATGCTACTCATGAATTGGAGCCAAATTTAATTTAATCTAAAGCATTTACAAAGTAAGGTTTAGTCGTCGAAATATTACCTTCACTAGAAATATTGTATATAAAAAGTTTTGTAAATCGTTTCATGTATTGTTCATTTTTTAAAATAAATATACAAGTCAAATCTTATCATATTTCATTACAACATGTATACCTATACATGTTGTAATGAAATATGATAAGATTTAGTATTGAAAACATCATTTCGTGTAATTTACATTATTATTTTATTATTATTTGTGGGATGAAGTAAAAATAATAGACAGAGAAGAAAGGTGGAGAGCAGCACGTCTGAAAGAATCAGCGCACGTGTTTGGCAACAATGGCCTCCTAAGTAGACTGAGTATAGAATTTAATTCAATATGGGAACTATTAATTATAAATAATAGATTAGAACAGCATTAATATATATATATATATATATATATATATATATATATATATATATATATATTGTGTATTTAGGCAGCATTTTCTCATTTATGCAAACATTGTTAAAAATAACAGAATTCGTCTATTTAATTATATCTTTTGTTACTTTTTCGATTTTTCTGATGGTCTTTTTTGTATTAAAATCTAAAGCATTAATAAATGTTCCATAGGTTTCACGAACGTTTTCGATTCTTTGTCGAATCATCCTCAGGTGTCAAAAGCAAATGAACAAAAAAGCTGGAGAAAGAAGAGAATTTTAAAAAGACGGCGGAGAAACGCGCAGGGAACGTTTCTCGCATTGTCCCAGGAAAGTCGTTGACGATTTAAAGTCAGCAACGCTGTATGGCATCACAGAACACAGTCGCATTACGTTAAGCATTTTAAAATGTTACTATTATTCCGAAACCAATTTTTATTTAAATAAAAATACTGGAAGCTATCTACATTAAAAACACAAAAACCTAAAATTAATAACATTACATATGAAACCATATGGGCTTGAAACAGAATTTATGTTGACAAAGAAAGTTAGTAAATTGTCAAGTCTTTTGTTCTGTGTAAAAGCGATAATAAATTGGATTTCTGAAACGCGTGTATACATGGATACTACTGTTGAAAGTGTACATTTATGGAGCATGATTACATCATATAAAAATGTGCTAAATACGGTATTTTACTCAATTAAAAATAGATCCCCCCTATTTGATATTAAGTGTTGAACATTCAGCTGAATATAATCAGCAGTATAATGTCCGGTGAATTTGTAATATTTTATTTGTTTTATAAAATATTTATGTTGTGTTATTTCCTAGAGATATATGACAACGTTCTTGGATCTTACGAAGTATTTAGGGCGATTAAAAACGCTAGTATACATTTCGAAAACTGTACTGAAGAAATTGAAATGTATTATTCACACGAATTATGAAAATAAAACTCGCGGGGAAAAGAGTTAGAAACTCCGTTAGCGGAAATCCCAGGTGCGACCCGAGGAAAGGTCAAAAAGGAGTCAGATAAGATTAGCATTTTCATGAGTGCAAAAATGTCAGCCAATCGAAACTGGGTACGCGAGAGAATTCTTGTTCAACGCAAACGAGGGTTGAGTGATTAACATGGCTAGTCGCACCTTGAGGGATGGGCCGAGATAGCCAGCGACAAATTAGATTGGTTTCAAGGAATCACTGGAAACTCAAACCGCACAGGTTAAAGATAACAAATTTGAACTTCTTTAGTAATATAGAAGGAAAAGTCCCAGCACAGTGCTCAATTAATTGAGAATTAAAATTAAGAGCGTAATATTTTTTTGGTACAGAAACATTAGTACAACATTAGTACCGTCGGTTTCAAGATCAGAAGAACTTAACCATCCGGCTCTCTTCAGCTTATGTTGTCTCCTGTTTCAGAAATGTGAATTCACGTGTCACTCTAGTTTGGATGCGTTATTTGTTTTAGAGTGTTATGTATATTTGTTTAAAATTAGTGTTAGGGAGGTGTAATAAGGATTGAAAAAAGGGGGTCTGAAATATAACAGTTGGGATTTCAAATAGGAAAAAAAATGAAAAATCTTTAAAAAATTAAACTAGTAAATGAGTCAATGTTTATAAAGGGCGTATATTTGGCGTTATTGTTTTGAGGGTTAATTATGTGTCTTCTAAAGAATGTTAAAGAGAGAAAATGGGTTTAAGGATTATACTTACGAAAAAATAAAAAGGTTAAAAAACACACATTAAATTCAAATTCAAGGCCTGGATTAAAGGACTTTAAATCAATCCAAAAGGAATTTGAACTAAGATTTAAATCGGGTCCGGTCTTGGCAGCTGTCAATCAGTCTAAGAGCAGTAACTCTACAGGGTTTTTGAATGATTCTGTGTCGGGATTTAACATTATTAACTAAGGTATAGTGAATGCTTATGAGAGTAATAATAATGTTATACTGGTTTAGAGATAAGAACAAGGATTAGGTCGGCAAGATTGAATCTGTTTAGGAAATATAGGAGGTTTAACATTTTTAACTAAGATATAGCGGAGACTTATGGGAGTAATCATATTGATGTGAAATGGGGGTGTTACCGTCTAAATGACTGGAAAAGTCATTATTTCATATTTACGTGACCGATTAAGATATTTTTCCTTTTTAATGAGGGGTGATAGTTGGGGGGATATTCCGGAGTGGAAGTCGGTATTTAGTAGGGAAATTTTGGGGGTATGTATTGGGCAGCGGAGGGACTCGTTTCTAGGCCTTTATGTGTATCGGTAAGTCCAATTTATAAGTTCTTGTCTCCTGTGGATCATTCTTTAAAAATGTCATCCCTAATGTTCAAGCAGATTGTATTTGGGTCAATAATGGCCCTAAATATATGGTATTTTTCTGCATCACACAGAAGACATCTATTTATGGCGGAAATAAAGGATGGTCTTCTCTCTATTACTTTCTATTTGATGGTGAATGGTGTCTTTTCATCTTTAAGTTGCCATATCCGGGTTGCAAGTGCCGTATTTGCCTTGTTTTTGTATCTGAAATTGTTTCTGTGTGCGTATATATATATATATATATATATATATATATATATATATATATATATATATATATATGAGTGTACATTATTTTCAAATTATAAATCATAAATTTCTACATTCTCTGTAAAGAAGTTATTTAAAATTCATGAAAACATAAGAATTAATAGATCTAACATTTCACTTTGCATTTTTTTATTTAAGAAAAAGCTAAAAATATTATTACTGCCATTTTATTCGGATTTTTGTAAGGCATATAAAATGATATTTTAAACAAAGCGTGACAGACCAACAGATATGATAAATCAAACGTGACAGACAGACAGACCGACGAAACTGCTAGTTATATCTTAAGCGTTACTAACTGGCAAAAATGCTATTTCTAGCTGAAACATGGCAGACGGACGTTACACAGTATCGGAGATGTCTAGGGCATGTAAAATTATAGTTTTATGGAAATCGCTCCAGACAAAGCATTAAGCCACTTGATGTAAGGAACTAACAAGAACGAAAGATGTTTATCGCAAAAACAGGGGATACCTATAGGCCTTAGTCTTGAAAATACTAAGGTTATAGATATGATGAAAACAGTCAGC
Organism: Sepiola atlantica; assembly: GCA_963556195.1. NCBI lineage: Eukaryota > Metazoa > Mollusca > Cephalopoda > Sepiida > Sepiolidae > Sepiola > Sepiola atlantica. The sequence goes on along the minus strand of OY744529.1, from coordinate 39,870,791 downwards.
AGGAAGAGAGTTCCGCAAGCCTGTAGTTCTTTGAAAAAAAACTAGGTGAATAAGAAGATGTATTACAATTAGGTATCAAAACAGCGAATTGATCGAGACAACTAGACCACCGAGTCAAACGAGCTGAAACAATTCTACTTGAAACTTAATCGTGACAGCCCAAACGAACAGGCTATTGGAAACCTACACGTGACAGACCAATATAGATTTTATTTCTAACTGAAGCTTTACAGATCAGCCGACGGAAGAACCTTTTAATGAGATAAGTGGACGCATTCAAAATAAAATACGTTTTTATACTGACGGACCGAGCTTCCTTTAAAGATTCTTGGACGCATCTAAAATTCCTCCTAGACAAACAACAAATGCATAAATCCTTTTTTTTTTAATAATCTGTCATTTGGTATGTTGAAGAGCTGGAGGCAAAACTGGAATAAAGTGCATTTTTCTCCATCAACTGCTTTTTATGGTTTCCTTCCATTATGGGAAATTAATTGTAGCCTTAATCGTGACTGCGGGGAGATTAGACGGACAAGGCTGAAATCTCCATCATCGGATATAATTGGTGTCGCCTACAACGAACGGTGGATATAAGGCAAAGGATGAAGATACAGAGAGTGAAGAAGAAGAAGAAGAAGAAGAAGAAGAAGAAGAAGAAGAAGAAGAAGAAGAAGAAGAAGGCTGAAGGGGGGTGAGAAAGAGAAAAAGATGAGGATAAGAGGATGGTGAGAAGACGAATACAGGAGGGGGATGAGACGAAGAATACAGGAGGGGGATGAGAAGGAGAAAAGAGCAGGAGCGGGTGAGAAGGAGAGAAAACGTGGTAGCAGAAAGGGAGAGGATATGAAAATACAAATATGACGAAAGATGAATTGGAGGAATTGGATTTAATCGATGTAGCGGAGAATCCTAGTTAAAGATATAATTCACTATTTTTCAACATAACACATATTTTCATGTATATGGTTTTTCCGACGATTTTATCTTCATATGAGTTTTGTAACGAATCATGTGAATACTTACTGTGTTTATATGCCAGTGCTGAGTAACAAGGAGTCATTATTGGCTACATATGTCCATACATGTTTCAGTTACCGCAATGTAAGGCTATGCTACATTCCAGTGACCAAGATTTTATTCAAATTACTGATTATCGTTTCAAAACAAAAACTTTGGTACATTTACGGACCGTTTCGTTTACGGAAAAACATCCGTCATTTGTATGTCAATCTCGGATCCTTCCTCTATGGACTCCTCAGAAACAAAAAAAGAGTAGATGACAATGAAGAATGTATTCAGGATGTATGCAAATTAATAATAAAACCATAAAAAAAGCAAAATCATAAACTCTTCATTGTCATATATATATATATATATATATATATATATATATATATATATATATATATATATATCACGTATAACTAATATTCTGCAGATCAACTTTTTTTCTTAATCACAGTCACTTGTAAGGTTTGTCACTAATTCAGTTTCAAACAAAATTCGATGCGGTTTTTTGTTGCAATAAATAATGACTTATTTCTGGCTAGATTTTGTTATTTCTTTTTAAATTGTAAATTGGTAACAAAAGATATTGGTGGTAATCTATAGGTAGGATAAGGTACCTCATTGACTCGTCATAACCTTTTTAATTTGATAACGAAACTAATAAAAATTTCTACCGAAACACAGAAAACAGCACTAGGAATCTTTTGGTGTAGATATTTAAATGATTCGGAAGAATATAGAAGCGTTGCGCGTCTGTAAATGATTAAAATACCTAATCAGTAACGAACTCTGTTGACTCTGAGGCAACATGACATTTTAAATATATTTAGTTTATTAGATAGCTATAACAATATATCGGGCTATAAGAAAGAAAATTTTTAACAAACTACAATAACACATAATTCAATAACGCACGTGCCTAACATATAAATGGCGGCAATAATAAAAGATCCATATAATTTTTATATAGTACTAACTTTCAAATGGCACGTGTCAAAAATTTAACCCAATCGGATAATTAGTTTACAAATCGCAGTTATTCAAGTGAAGATACTGTTGCAAATGTTCAAAACCATGAAAAAAATCTAAATTTCGTGCGTTTATAAAGCATTGCTTTCTGATGAGAACAAATACAAAGTAATAAAATGATAAGTTGTTATTCGGACTCTATTTCGTGGAAAACAACGCTCAATGGGTTGTATGATGACTTTAAACGCGGCCGTAAGAGCACAAATAGATGCTGAACTTGTTTTGGTCGATCGTAGAATTAAAGTTGCGTAAGATGGCAAAGAAGTCGAAGACATCAGAAAGCAGAGTGTTCACCATTTTGCACGAACATTTGTCAATGAAAAAATCTGTGTTTAGGGTGGGCGCCGCATTTGCTCACAGTAGATCATAAACAACAAACCGTCTAAGATTTAATGTGTTGTTTGCAACTTTTTCAGTGTAACAGAAAGAATTTTTGTATCAATGGATTAAACATGGATCCACTAGTTTACTCCGGAGTTAAATCGGCAGTCAGCTGAGTGGACAGAAGGTGAAACCGTCCAAAGCGCATAAAAATGCAAACATCAGCAGGCAAGGTTTTGGCCTCCGCGTATTTGGGATGCGCAAGGTATTTTGTTCATCGATTACCTTGAGAAAGAAAGAACCATGAACAGCGAATATTATATAAAATTATTGGTGCTTTTGAAGGAAGAAAGCAACAAAACAAATGAAAAAGAAAAATTAACTGTTTCACCAAGACAATGCACCGTGTCACAATTTAGTCGCAACGATAGCAAAACGACATGAATTGCATTTCGAATTGCTTCTGCACCCACCCTAGTCTCCAGATCTGTCCCCAGCGACTACTAGTTGTTTGCAAACCTCAAAAAAATTCGCAAGAGAAAGAGATTTGGCTTTAATGAAAATCGTTCTACAAAATAGACACTGAATTGTTAGAGAAGAGTTTAAATTTGTGTATCAGCCGAGAATGAGACTATGTTGATGAACAAAGTCGAATTTTGCTAAAGAAGTTGTTGTTTTATTAGTTAGTCCCGGCACTTGTGAAGTAATGTGTTTTATATATTACACGCAATGCTTCAAGCAAACTATATCACCTTGTATATTTTTTTTAATTTTAAATTTAATTTCATGCTATTTATATCACTAGATAGATCTCCATGGGCCATTAAGGCATATAAAACGAAATGTGCGATATTGAGTGATAAAAATAATGGTAAAATAACGCTACTACGTTTTGAGTGCGAGTGGACCCGAGTTTAAATCCTGGATTAGTTCGACTTTTTTTTTTCTAAATATAAAATAAGCATTTTAGATGTTGACTGATGAGTTATGTGTTCACTAAATTGTAACTTTGAATCCAAACAAGTCTGGCTGAAGACTACTGAGTCTTCCCCGTCTTCTGCGTGTTTTTATTGTCTTCTCGACTCTGCGAACGATCTTCCGGGTTTCTGGATGCAATTGATGCATTATTTATCCATCTTGAACACTTTCGATCTATGCGATCGTCTTCAGGCGTTGATGTTCAATTGCTAGGTCGTTGTTTTATTTAGAATTATTGTTTTTCTGGAGAGAAAATAATAAAGCGTGAATTTATCTGTTCGTCGTTTATTTGTTTACTAGAATGGCTACCTGGCGTTGCCTGAAACCATAAAAAAAACTAGAAGCGGTTAAAAAGTGTGAGTGACATTTTTATAATAAAACTTCTATCGCTCTACTTCTTTCTATATCCTTCTCTCTATCTTTCTTCCTCTCCCGCCTTCCCTTCTCCTTCCTCCAATCCCCACGCCTTCTTGTCCCTCTACCATTCATCTCTCTTGCTTCAATGCATTAAAAATAATAATAGAAATGTAAGAAATTCACCTGCGCTTTCAGTCATAAAGTTATTGCCCCCTGGAAAACACCGAGTTCCTGCCCCCCCTCTCTCTCTCTCTCTCTCTCTCTTTCTCTCTCTCCCTCTCTCTATTAGATAGTGGCCCTATGGGAGTGGACGTGTCTGTTGGAGATCGAGTTTGACTTGCGTGATTTGTGGTGAGGTCGTCTCGTGCAGGTTTAGTGCAATGTTGTTCTCACGATCGCGGTGACGGGTGACGAGATCTTGAGTTCAAAGGTTAGGTCACACCTGTGCGTCGATCACGAGATTTCGTGACGTCACAGTTTTCTCGCCTGGAAAACTGAAGTGATATTATCAGTTTTTGACTGGCAGCCAACGAGAGAACACGCTTTAGCCATGTAGCGATTACAAGCTAGGGGATTTCGGATCCCCCGAAATAGAGCCAGACGAAGTCCCCATCTTCCTTCCTTTGCAAGTAGCTAAGTGATTAGGTGATTAATTTAGAAAATTAACTAGCGTAAGCCTATCTCTCTGCGACAACGAACTTGCCCAGTGTCGACAAGCAGTATAGTAAATAAATGGCTCTAAAATTAATAAAAAGGAGAATCCTTGTTATATTTTATCGTGTACGGGGAGATTTGGTTTCAGTTACAGAAAGAAACCGCCGGCAGAAAGTGTAACAACAACAGAGATATCAAGCTGCAGGCGACAAGGTTAGTACGAATAGTTGCATACAACGGCGAACCAATGGAGAAAGAGAGAGAGACAAGGTTAGTACGAATAGTTCCCGGGCTGTTGGGAAATGCGAATCGAGAAACGACATATCATCCCATTAGTAGCGCGTTCGTTCGTTCGTTCTGGATCAACAAGGAACAGCTCTACGACGACCAGAGACTCCGACATTACGAACGTATCATCAACCTGTTATTTAACATCTCTCGCACTTTTCTCTCTCTCTCTCTCTCTCTCTCTCTTTCTTTCTTTCTCTCTCTCTCCCTCTCTCTCTCTCTCTTTTTCCCTCTTTCTCTCTCTCTTTCTCTCTCCTCCCTTCTCTTTCACTTTTTTCTCTCTTTCTCTCTCTCCCTCTCTCCCTCTCTCTCTCTCTCTCTTCATAATATAATAAAACATATTTGTTTTAATCTATTGTTGGTTCGAATGTTTTTGATTTATTTTTTTCTCTTTGTTTCCTTCTTGTGTCTTGTATAATGATTAGTTAGTTATTTGTTATTTCCGTGGAAACTTCCATGGTCGGAATTATGGTTCCCATGTGTCCGTTGTCTTGTGAGTCTCGGACATTTCTTCCTCGGTTTCGGACAGTTCTCGTCCGTTAGTGTTCTATTGTTTTATCTCTATGCGTGCGTTTCATTTTCATTAATGGTATGAGGTATCCAAAAAGCGAATTGATGAAGACCCATAGACCAACTAGTCAAACGAGCTGGAACAAAAGAAGCGGGTAATAGATCACATAATTCTGAAGAACACAGGCTATAATAGTATTTATAGAAAAAACTGAGACTAGCAGCATGACGTCTATGAAAGAGAAGGTGTAGAAGAGAAGAAAGGGTGAGGTCAATCAAATTACAGATACGTTTCTACACCTTATCATAAAACCTCAAATATGACAGAGATTCACCAGCCCAAATATGACAGCAGTACTCCATACATGGTCTGATAGTAGATTTGTAGAGATAGAGAATAGCTTTAGGCGTGAGAAAGTGTTAGGAGCGATAGAGGGACGCAACTTTACGAGAAGCAGAAAATAGCAATGGGTCTAATGTATGAACTCCATACATGGTCTGATAGAAGATTTGTAGAGATAGAGAATAGCTTCAGGCGTGAGAAAGTGTTAGGAGCGATAGAGGGACGCAACTTTACGAGAAGCAGAAAATAGCAATGGGTCTAATGTATGAACTCCAAGAAAGATTTGATGAGAGAGAAAGACCAAGAAGTTCCAGAGTCGATTTCTTCTCAAGGGTAGAGCCATCTATGAAAATCAGGAAGAAAAAGGACACGTCTACGATTGAAAGACACGAGCTGAGTCGAAACAAATCATTCCGTACCCCAATCCACAACCGAACCCAGATCAACTTCGAGATCAACTGCATATTTCAACTGATCCTAAGGAGATGGGCGAGAAACAACACCAGAACAGAGAATGGTATCATCAGCATAGTTGTTAATCTTCTGAATAATAGTCTTAAGAAGATCATTGATATAGATGGAATCATTGCTTATAGAATCATACAGAGCATATTTCAATTAAATTCTGTAGCATGAGAGTACATCTATGTTATAGTATAAATCTGATAAGCTTGCTTGTTTGCTTGTTTGTTTGTTTGTTTGCTTGTTTGTTTGTTTGTTTGTTTGTTTGCTTGTTTGTTTGCTTGTTTGTTTGTTTGTTTGTTTGTTTGTTTGTTTGTTTGTTTGTTTGTTTGTTTGTTTGTTTGTTTGTTTGCTTGTTTGTTTGCTTGTTTGCTTGTTTGTTTGTTTGCTTGTTTGCTTGTTTGCTTGTTTGTTTGTTTGTTTGTTTGCTTGTTTGCTTGTTTGTTTGTTTGCACATTGAATGCTTTAGATGGTGAGAGGAAGACGAATAGTATGAGAAAAGGTGAGAATAGATGGATATAAGGGGATAGTGGTAGCTGGAGAATCAGCGATACTGCATCTAATAAAGAAACGTATAAATTAATTTAAACGTGATTTTTTTTTACTGATACTTTAGGCGATTTAGTTTTGAATGCTGTAGATATGGCGCCCTCCCCTACATCACGGTGTAGTAGCCAAAAAAAATATCGCATTGTGTCGCTATAAACGACGGTCGATGCTATTTTTTTCGTGAATTTTATCGTATTTTATTTGTTGTGCTGTAGATTGCAACGGATTTATTGGACGGTTAACGGAATCGTCTTATAAACGAATTATGTGCGAAATCTTTTGGGAAGCAATCTGAACGAATCACTGATAAATGCTAATGTCGCATTTGTTTTTGGGGTCTGATTTCAGCGTCCTTTTTTCTAATGCTTTTTTCTTACTTTTTTCATGTGTCCATTTTTTCTCCATCTTAATTGTGTTCGTGTTAATCGACTACTGCTATCAGTGTTGACATTTACGAAAATCCAATCCTTTTTATTATTAACTTATAGTTCTATTTAATTTTTTTAGCAATTTTTTTTCATCGTCCATTTTTTTTTCAACGTCCATTTTTTTCAACGTCCATTTTTTTTTCAATGTTCATGTGTCCATTTTTTCTCTCCATCTTAATCGTGTCCGTATTGATCGACTACTGCTTTCAATGTTAACATTTACGAAAATCAAATCCTTTTTTATTATTAACTGATAGTTCTATTGAATTTTTTTCAGCAAGTTCATTTTTTTTTTCATCGTCCATTTTTTTTCAACGTCCATTTTTTTTTTTTCAACGTTCATTTTTTTCAATGTCTTTTCTTCTTTGTTCATGTGTCATTCTTCTACTTTATTTTATTGTGTGGGTGTTTTCGGTCTATTATTTTCTTTTTGTTTCTAGTCGTTCTATTTTCTTCGTTGTCTCTGTGGTAACTTACAAGGTCGAAATTATGCCCCACCCCGCGTTAGACACAAATAAACCACAGCAACCAAAGAAAGATGCATGCGATAATTCCATGTGAGTTCATATGGTTACTTTATACAGTGCGGAAGTATCCGTCGTCTAGTGTGTGTCGGACATTTTTTGCTTGTTTTTATTTTGTTTTCTTTTTACTTTTATTCACTCCAAACAAGGGGGCATATTGCCACTTAGACGTAAGAGTCAACTGTGATTAGAGGCCAGAATTAAAGGGAGCATCCTAAGTGGAGAGTTGGGTAGCAAGATATTTGTTCGCATTACTACTAAATGTCTGCGTATTGATACTGTCGAAAAAGCAGGGAACAGGGGGGGAATTCCAAAGGCAAGCCGACCGTAGAAATAAGCTATTAGAGTAGAATGGTTTATGGCATCTGATGACCTCTACAGTGAAGGGGTGTGAATTTGCTGCTAGTCGGGGTTTCCGGGGGTATTTACGTTGAGATGATACAAATGCAGTAAGTTCGTCGAAGCACGTTCCGTTGAAGTACGTTGCGGCGATGGGACAGGGGCTAGAGCTTAGTAGACAGTGTGGAATCTATTAGGTTAGGGGCGCTTTTTTCACACTGTCCGAGAGGTAGATACTAGCGGTTGGTGCACCATTATGTGGCAACAATACCCCATGCACGGGTGAATGATGGCTTTATAAAGACATAAGATATTTACAGATGTGAGAAGTTTACTTGCCCGGATGAGGGAGCATACTTTCTTTGCATTAGACGTGGCAGTATCTTTTATGTATTTATTCCAATTCATGTTGCCGGAGAATTTTAGACTAAGGTGTTTTACCGTTGGACTCTCGGGACGGGTATTATAAGCAATGACAAAAGGATATCTGCAGAAGAATGGGGTTACTTAAATCTCTTCTGTGATTCAGAAAGAAGTTTAGCATTTTCGAGGTGGACGACTATAGCTAGATTGATTAATGATTCAAAGATTTGACAGAAAAGCGGGAAGAGACTTATGGGACGATTAGTTTGTTTTGCAGTTATTTTACCAGGTTTCTCTAAAACAGGTACCACAGAAGCAATTTTCTAGCTATCAAGGAAGCAAGATTCGAAGTTTGGAAAGGACGGGGGCCAGATCAGCATATAATGTTTTATTACTATAGCAGGGATAAGATCAGGTCCACATACTTTGAAGGTGTCAAGGTTTTTTTTATTATTATATCAAGAACATGGGAAAGGAATGATGATCAGGTCATCAAATGTGGTTTCTGTCCGTAGTAAGACATTTGAGCGGGAATGGTTCGCGGAGTTCAAGGTGGAGTTTAAGCCGAACCGCTAGGCAAGAAGTTCAGCTTTATCCGTTGTCACCCAAGCGACATCATGGTGTTTAGATAGTAGAGGAATTGTTGATTGGCCATTGTTCACTACACTATTATAAAACTTCCAGAAATTGCGAGTTCCTAATTTCTACGACTCAATGCATTTTTTTGGTTATGTTGGTATAGCTACAGTTAGCTGCGGCTGTTTCACTCTTATAATGGTTTCTTGCTGCTATAAATTCTTGTCTATTTGTAATTGACTTCTGGCGGTTGTATCGGCGGAATGTTTGCTGCTTATGAGCAAAAGCAACCGCACAGGTTGAAGTGAACCCTTTGGGGACAGTGGGGCTACTACAGAATTTACGCTTGGGACAACAACTTTTGTGCCTCCTCTGACTCATTTAGTGACCCTGTTTGCGATCTGTTCAGCAGGGTGAGAAACATTTTTACTCCATGCGGCATCTCTGCTATCTCTGAGGGATTCCGCAGTTGGTAATATCTCGTCGTTTTAATTAACGACGATTCAGTTTGAGGTCGAAGGTGTAAAGTGATATAAACCATTATAAGAAAGTGGTCAGCGTACTCAAGTGGGCTATTGCCATCCGTCACACAAGCCTCGAGCAGTGTTGTTAAGAATAGGTTGAGGCTTGCTTATTTTCGCCATCTTGGAGCTGGGTTGCGAAAGTCACGGTTTGTGAAACGGGAAGGTGTCTGTTACCAGCTGCGTTTGTGTACATTTCTCTTTTCTTGAAACTGTTTCCATATCGGTGCATTATAATGACACGTGACCCTTCGGTGCATTATAATGACACGTGACCCTTCGGTGCATTATAATGACACGTGACCCTTCGGTGCATTATAATGACACGTGACCCTTCGGTGCATTATAATGACACGTGACCCTTCGGTGCATTATAGTGACACGTGATCCTTCGGTGCATAATTGCGATACTCGACCATACAGTGCCTAATTTTGATTCACGACTGCCTAGTGCGCTGCGATATATGACCGCTTAGTAAATTATTGCGACATATAGCCGAGGTTGGATCAAGACCAGTGACATGTACAACACTCTATGGACATCCTAGGTCTGTGTCGGACTTGTCCCCTGCAAATTCCAGAAATGGCTGCATCAAAAAGTGCAGTTGCAAAATAATAGAACACATATACGGTAAACAATGCACATCTGTATATTGCATTCAGCACATTAACTGTTAATTAATTATCCTGCTAATTAAATAATTAGTGCCTGCTAACTACTAGAGTATTGCACATGGCTTGCCCATTATTGATCTGATTAGAGCAAGCAACCATCCGTATCATTAACTACTTCTGTTAGTGTTGTAAGATCGATAATTATAAATATGTAGTCGTAGTGGAGATATAGCGGAAGCAGAATTGTGTTAATCACGTCTTCAATTAGCATCCTAATTGGCGTTGGCGGTGTCAATGAATAGCTGTTAACAAACAGAAGAAAGGGCAGATGAAATATCTACGGCTGAAATGGTTATATTCGAGAAGCGTTAAATTGAACCGGTGAAACGTAATATTAAAATAACCAGTAATAATATCGTCTCCCCTCTCTCCTCCATCTCTCTCTCTCTCTCTCTCTCTATATATATATATATATATATATATATATATATATATATATATATATATATATATATATATATATCAGAAAAGAACTAAAAAATATATGTTTGAAAAGTAAGAAAAAAACGATGTAATATATGTTTTAATGTAGAAAAATGTGTTTTCAGTTATTAATCAGGTTTATTATCGCCTCGTTTGAAAGGGGGGGTCAACCTCTCAAATTACTATCCTATACGCTGACAAGGGAGAGTACAAAGCGAATGATGTTCTGACTAATTGTAAGTAGACCGCACCGAATTGAATTAAAAGAGATTTTTAGGGTTACGGTTAGAGTTAAGTTTAAAACTATGTCAGGAAAAGAAAGCGTTGTGATGGGTTAGGGTTAGGGTTAGGGTTAACATTATGTCAGGAAAAGAAGGCGTTGTGATGGGTTAGGGTTAGGTTTTGGGTTAAGGTTAGGGTTTAAATTATGTCAGGAAAAGAAGGCGTTGTGATGGGTTAGGGTTAGGATTAGAGTTAAGGTTAAAATTATGTCAGGAAAAGAAGGCGTTGTGATGGGTTAGGGTTAGGGTTAAGGTTAGGGTTAAAATTATGTCAGGAAAAGAAGGCGTTGTGATGGGTTAGGGTTAGGGTTAAATTATGTCAGGAAAAGAAGGCGTTGTGATGGGTTAGGGTTAGGGTTAGGGTTAAAATTATATCAGGAAAAGAAGGCGTTGTGATGGATTAGGGTTAGGGTTAGGGTAAGGTTAGGGTTAAAATTATGTCAGGAAAAGAAGACGCTGTGATGGGTGCATCACTTAAATAAATTAGCAAAAGAGGTTTAGACTTCAAGCAGAAACAGAATTTGTAAATCGATTGGTTCTCGAAGATCCAAACTTCGATTATAAATATCGAGTTTTTTTAAGTTATCAAGGTCCAAAAAAGAGTCACCAACTTAATAGGTCCCTCACTATCCACCAAGCTCCAGCCCCTATCCCACCGCCGTAATGTTGCTTCCTTGTGCCTGTTTTACAAGTACTTCAATGGATTGTGCTCTGATGAACTTGCTGCTCTGGTGCCCCAACGACGTAAATTCACTAGACCAACCCGAAAATCTGCCAAATCCCATCCATTCACTGTGGAGGTCCCCAGATACCGAAAAGCTTTCTACTTCAAAAGCTTATTTCCTCGTGTTGCTGGTCTCTGGAACTCCCTCCCTGCTTCCTGTTTTCCTGACAGTACTGATATGCAGAAATTTAAAACTAATGTAAACAGACATCTCGCTGCACAGCTCCCAATTTAGGTTGACCCCAAAACTCTCACCCTTTTTCTCAGTAGCCCCTTACGTTTACAGTGGCGGCCTGCCTTGTTTGGGGTGAACTATGTTAAAAAAAAAAATATTTCAAATAGCGACCGGCGGTAAACCGGGAGGTTTCCGATGTGTCCCAAGATAGACTTAAGGAGTAGGTAGGAGCGCCGTGGAAGTTAAATGACCGCACCAATCAATGCCGAGCTTAGAAATTAAGCACAGCTTGAAAATCGTAATGGCGGCTGTCGCTGTAGTTGTACCGCTACTACACACAACCCACTAGTCTTTCCGTCTTTGACAGGATAAAAGAAAGAGTCTTAACCTAATGATGGCGGAAAACATTTTACTCGTATAGCTTCTTGCCTCGGACCGCTTGCCTTTGGAATTTTCTCCCTTCTCCCTGTTTCCCCGACTGTACCAATATGCAACGTAGACAAACATCTTGCAGTCCAACTCCGCACTTCGGATGCCCCCCTATAAATCTGGTCTCTAATACACAGTAGCGCCTTACGTCTCAGTGGAAATATACTTTGTTTGGGGTTAATAAAAAAAAGATTATTGTAGAATAAAATGTATGACATTCTTATTAAAACATTTGTTGATTCTAAAATATTTTGCGTTTCTTTAACATAAAAAAAATTCAGGAATAAATGATTTTCGGAAATCTATTCCGAAAAAGAAAATAAGATTATGATCGCGAGGAAAATAATGATATTTTCATCAACCTCTACCCCCATCCCCTTCATGTTTGCGTCCAGTTTAATCAAAAACATGGAATCGATTACTGTTATTTATAAACAAAAATGCATATTCTTACTATACGTCCATTCAATCTAAGCGCGTATGAATGAAACTGATTTTTTCAAACTTAACATGTTGAATGCGAGAAAATACTATTTAAAAAATCAACGTGACAAACCAACGAAAACGATTTGTCATGACAGACTAATAAAAATGCTGTTTTATACTTAAGAATGACAGACTTATTAAAATGCAATTTCACATATAAACGCAGATGACCTACACAAAAACAATTTCAAGCGTGACAGACCAATGAAAATGTTATTCCAAACTTAAGCGTGACAGACAAATGAAAATGTTATTTCAAACTTAAGTGTGACAGACCAATGAAAATGTTATTTCAAACTTAAGTGTGACAGACCAATGAAAATGTCATTTAAAACGTAAGTCTGACAGATCAATGGAAATGTTATTTACAAACTCAAGTGTGACAGACAAATGAAAATGTTACTACAAACTTAAGTGTGACAGACCAATGAAAATGTTATTTCAAACGTAATTCTGACAGACCAATGGAAATGTTATTTCAAACTTAAGTGTGACAGACAAATGAAAATGTTATTTCAAACTTAAGGGTGACAGACCAATGAAAATGTTATTTCAAACATAAGTCTGACAGACCAATGGAAATGTTATTTCAAACCTAAGTGTGCAGACCAATGAAAACGTTATTTCAAATGTAAGTGTGAAAGACCAATGAAAATGTTATTTCAAACTTAAGTGTGACAGACCAATGAAAATGTTATTTCAAACTTAAGTGTTAAAGACAAATTAAAATGTTATTTCGAATCTAAGTGTGACAGACAAATTAGAATGTTATTTCAAACTTAAGCGTGAAGGACCAATGAAAATGTTATTTCAAACTTAAGTGTGACAGACCAATGAAAATGTTATTTCAAACGTAAGTCTGACAGACCAATGGAAATGTTATTTCAAACTTAAGTGTGACAGATAAATGAAAATGTTATTTCAAACTTAAGTGTGACAGACCAATGAAATTGTTATTTCAAACGTAAGTCTGACAGACCAATGGAAATGTTATTTCAAACTTAAGTGTGATAGATAAATGAAAATGTTATTTCAAACTTAAGTCTGACAGACCAATGAAAATGTTATTTCAAACTTAAGTGTGACAGACCAATGCAAATGTTATTTCAAACGTAAGTCTGACAGACCAATGGAAATGTTATTTCAAACTTAAGTGTGACAGATAAATGAAAATGTTATTTCAAACTTAAGTGTGACAGACCAATGAAATTGTTATTTCAAACGTAAGTCTTACAGACCAATGGAAATGTTATTTCAAACTCAAGTGTGAAAGACTAATGGAAATGTTATTTAAAACTTAAGGGTGACAGACCAATGGAAATGTTATTTCAAACTTAAGTGTGACAGACCAATGGAAATGTTATTTCGAACTTAAGCGGGACATACAAATGAAAATATTATTTGAAACTTAAGTGTGACAGACCAATGAAAATGTTATTTCAAACTTAAGTGTGACAGACGAATGGAAATGTTATTTCAAACTTAAGTGTGACAGACCAATGAAAATGTTATTTCAAACGTAAGTCTGACAGACCAATGGAAATGTTATTTCAAACCTAAGTGTTACAGACACATGAAAATGTTATTTCAAACTTAAGTGTGACAGACAAATGAAAATGTTATTTCAAACTTAAGTTTTTAAGACAAATAAAAATGGTATTTCAAACTTAAGTTTTAAAGACAAATTAAATTGTTATTTCAAAATTAAGTTTGAAAAACAAATTAAAATGTTATTTCAAACTTAAGTTTTAAAGACTAATAAAAATGGTATTTCAAACTTAAGTGTGACAGACAAATTAAAATGTTATCTCAAACTTAAGTGGGACAGACTAATGAAAATGTTATTTCAAACTTAAGTTTGAAAGACAAATTAAAATGTTATTTCAAACTTAAGTGTGAAAGACAAATTAAAATTTTATTTCAAACTTAAGTGTGACAGACCAATGAGAATGTTATTTCACACTAGCGTGACAGACCAATGAAAATTCTATTTCAAATATAAACGTGAAGATCTACGAAAATGCTACGACTTAAGCGTGAAAGATTGACGGACAAATCTTCTGATCGAGATGCTTGGACGCATCTAAAATACGATACGTCTATTAAGTATGTGGGTTCAGCCATGGAAATTATATTTCAGACTGAAGCGTGACGGATGCCACGACACATTCATGAAAAAACTATAAATATGTATCGTTTGATAAAACAGATAGTTCGAGTTCAGCACCGCCATGTGAGGGGTGTTGAATTCATTAGTTATCGCCATTAGGAAATCCAATTAAAATAACGTCGTTATATTGATGGCTTTTAGGCCTATCTGTCGAACAGTTGCGAAATCCAATGCAATTCGCTGTTATGGCGTGCGCAAAAGCGAAGAGATAAATGTCTTCCATTTCATCCCTCATACTGACAATCGTCTATAAATGAATAGGTGTAGCTGCAATTATTGTATAATTATCGTGGGTTAATTCTTCCACACTAGCAGATTATCCAAACGGTGACCTATCACGTAGGTAGATGGAGTCTCGTTGTATAGGTGACTCGTAGCAGCAGTTCGTTTTCTTTCCTCTTTTTTTTTTTGATGTGGTTAATATTCGTCGTATGCCTGTTGCGATGCGTGCTGGGTTTGTCTTCTTACAATAGCCTAGTTTTAAAATCTGTAAATAATAACAGCATGAAAATCATTTGGAGTTTAACAATACTTTTATTTATTTATTTTTTCTTTAAAGCATACATGTATATTTTGATGTTTACCCCGTGAGTCTTCCCCCAACTCATCCCTCTTAGAGGAAAGGGCAGTTGTCACAAACACTCCATCTCACTTTCGCGATTTAGAAACAAGAGAAAGGTTTAATCAGTTTATCCGCTACGTGTCACTGGCGACTTCCATTCAATGAAATCACATCCTGAACACGTTCTTCTAATTCTATTCTCTAACTTGTAATGGAACTTTCCGATTTCTCCTTACTTTATCCTGACGTGTTAAATTCTGTATTAATAATTAATTTTACGAACCCATGTCTTATCTTGCCACACTATCTTTATATATCTAATAAACGTGACATGATTGGCATCTCTGTATCCCCACTCCCTCACTCTCTCTGCATATATATCTCTCTATCTCTTTCTATCTATCTCTCTATCTATCTATCGCTATCTTTCTCTTCGTTTATGATAAGTGTTCTTCTATTAGATTACTATAACTGACAATCTCTATAGATTAATAGGCGTATTCAGAACTATTGTAGCACTACCGTATACTAATTTTTTTCGATTCGAGTAGATTATCCGGACGGCGGCTCATCAAGTAAGCAGCTGATGTGTCGTTGTGTGAATGACACGTAGCAGTAGTTCGTCCCCTCACTTCTTCTTTATCTTTCGTTGTTGTTAACAGTCGTCGTACGTATCTCGTAATTAACGTTGATTTTCATTTCTTTGTAATAGCTAAAGTTTTAAAATGTATTAATAATGACAGCAGAAAGTCATTTGGAATCTAACCATACTCGTGGGGGTATTTCTTTGCAGCATACATGCATACTCTGATGAAATCCCGTCGATCTCTCCCGACCCGCCCTCATAGGGAGAGATCAACTGTTCCAAACATGATCGCTCTCTTTCACGATTCAGAAACAAGAGATAAAAATTCATCGTTTTATCCGCTACGTGTCACCGGCGACTTTCTATATGTGACGCAACATCCTGAACACGTTGCTCTAATTCTATTCTCTAGCTTCTAATGGAACTTTTCGATTTCTCCTTACGTGAAAAAATGATTTCCTATTTATTAATAATTTGACGCATCGACGACTAATGTCACTGCACTATCTCTATAAATGTAATAAACGTGACAGAAGTCTCATATCTGTGTTCGCTTCTTTCACTATCTATCTATCTATCTATCTCTATCTCTCTCTCTCTCTCTCTCTATATATATATATATATATATATATATATATATATATATTAGTATTTCATGCATTTACATAAAATGTTATAAGGAGATATAATTTTTGATGTATCCATTTTCAGTATTTACTTCAACAGTGCTCAATACGTTAGTATAGCTAGGTAGTAAGTTATGAAAATATATTTATGGCAATTAAGCTACACAGAGGCTCCCGAATTTCATCCCCGGTGGACAATGTTAGCCTGACGATTCCCCCAGGGATGAAACGCAGGACCCTCTGTTTAGCTTAATTGCCATAAATATATTTTCATAACTTACTATATATATATATATATATATATATATATATATATATATATATATATATATATATATATATATATCGATTAATGTAAAGCTATGTTTCATCCTCTCTGTGAATCTCTTCCTTGTCTGTTTCCCAACGGCAACTGATTTCTTTTGTATCTCTATTTCTCTGTCATCTTAAATTTTTAACTAAAAACGAAAATGTTGATCTTAATTCCTTAACATTTCTTTTAAATTCAACCACAGAAATCTACCAAAGTAACTTCTATTGACTATATAAGAAAATTATCTCAGAAAAGATAAAATCGATAATCTTCATTTTTTATTTAAATTAATTTAAATGTACGTAAATATTTCAATTTCTCTCTTTAATCATCAAAGCTCATTATGTTTATATTCCATTACGATGTATAAATTCGAACACATTTGGTCTATTCATATTTAACTAAATAAGACTAATAAAATATACCAGAAAGGGCAATCGGCGTTGCCCGGTAATGAATGAGGAAACTCATGTACTCCTTCTTCAACCTCACCCTTAAATGAATGTGTATAATATTCTGTAATGTTCAATACATAAAAAAATCTAGTGCTGGTTATGTAAAAAATGATGGAGAGACATGTCATAGTTTTCGATAATATCAATCAAACATGGATAAAATAAGCAGTAGACAAAAAAAGAAAAAACAGTTTTACTGTTTCAAACGTTGCCATTCGTCTCCACTTTTCATCTGACTCTGTTACTCACTTTTTTCTTTATTTTTCTTTGTTTACGTTGTTTTTTTATTGACGTCATTCTCTATAAACTGCTGCTGTTACTATAAATACTTTCGTATTTTCTTTTTCTTCTTTATTTACGTCGTTTATTAATGTAAATCATTCTCTATAAACTGCTACTGCTACTATAAATACGTTTATATTTTCTTTTTCTTCTTTATTTACGTTGTTTATTTATTTATGTCATTCTCTATAAACTGCTACTGCTATAGATACTTTAATATTTTCTTTTAGTACTTTATTTAGGTCATTTATTTATTGACGTAATCTTATTACTCTTCCCTTATGTCGATGCTACAACTACTACTATTACTATAATTAACCTGTATTTACCTTCTCCGAATACTCACCTTTTATCCTATTTCCTTTCTCCCACCACTTCTCGTCTCATGTAAAACATTCAGTGTGCCAACACACATGAAATATCAATTCTGTATATGGATATTTGTGAGTATGTGCAGATACGTGGTCATATATATATATATATATATATATATATATATATATATATATATATATATATATATATATATATATATATATATATATATAAGTAGAAAGTAGTGTGGTTGAAACGAGAGAAAAGTTTATGTTTAAAAAAGTGGACCTACCAACATTTATTTTTTTTAATTTGTTTATTATTTAATATTTTGCATTTTTTTAAACAAATTTAAAGTTTGGTATTTAAATGTTTATTACGCGTGCTTGCGCTCTTCAGATATTATTTTGAGAAAAAATATTGTAGCTCTGAAAAAAATGTGGGTTAAATCATACATTTTTTTTTCAGAACTACAATTTTTTTTTTCAAAACCACAATATTTTCTCAAAATAATATCTAAAGTGGGTCAAATATGCTCGAAACACGTGTAATCAGTATTTAAACACCAAACTTTAAAAAATGGAAAATGGAAAATATTAAATAATAAATTTAAAAAATTTTAATTAATAAATGTTGGTAGCTCCACTGTTTTAAATATAACATATTAACCACCCGCAAGGGACAATGCTAACCCAATCTATGTCTACCCACTGTCTTACCATCGACAAACAATAATCAAACATATACCTAAATCAATTTTTAAAAATACTAACAACTCAACGTGGAAATCTTTAATGCACACAGTTTTCATAACAAATTATTAAAAAATAGCGGCTATAAAATATATTCAAATCAAATGTATTAAACCAAAATCATATAAAAATAGACTTAATAAAGTTGTTTGTTTTACTGCTACATTTAATCAAATGAGTAAAAATAACTAGGTAAAATTAATTCTTAAACTTAATCAACCTTTATTTCTCCCTGACAATTTGTTATATATATTTTTTTAAATACCTTAAATTAAGTTAGGATTGTTGTTAAAAATTATAAAATTAATAATAAACACAGCAATAAACTATTAAATTCTTATACGATAAATACTAACCCCAATTCACACAATAAAGCTAAAGGGGAAAAGACCTGTAACTGTAATAATAAAATAAACAGCCCGCTACAGCATAAATGTTTATTAACCTCTATAGTTACAAAAAGAGAAAATCCAACCGAAAACAAATTCTATATAGGCATCGCCGGAAATACCCAAAGAAATATTTAATAACCATACATTTTCTTTTTAATAATACTAATTATAAAGGAAAAACCTCACTTCTGAGATCTAACCAAAAATAATAAAACACTAATAGTTAAATTGAAAATCATTAGAAAAATAGCACGTGTAGACCCCTAAACATACTATGTTACCCCTGCTTAAACGAAAAGCTTGTAATCATTAAATTTAGTGACAGAGGTAAACTTCTTAATAAAAAACATGAAAATTCAATTGTAGGCATAGAAAGTCATACCTTCTTAGCAACCTACATATAACCTCCTGAACCTATAGTACTCCTACTTAAACTAGTCCCTAGTCCATGCTGACTATAAACATTAATCTGATCTATTAACTTGTAATGTCTATCTTCCCTTCTAGCATTGCTGGCTCCCTCCTCCCACGTAACCCCTTCCTAAAACTTATTATATTCCATTGTTTTTTTTTGTATAAGTGTTCATTTTGTTATTATTTATATCTGTTTGCTATCATACTGAGATGCCGGTTACTGTTGTCTTTATATAACTCTAACCCTAACCTTAACCCTAACCTAACCCGTATTATATGTACCTTGAATTTGTGTGGCTTCTTTTGTCTTTATTACATTATTATTACGATTATTATTATTAATAGTAGTAGTAGTAGTAGTAGTATTTATATTATTAGTAGTATTTTTTATTAGTATTATTATTGTTGTTATTATTATTACTTTTAATTATTATCGTAGTTTTAATTATTATCCAATTTTAATTTATTTTATTCCCATCATTAACTAATCCTGATAATTGTTTTTGAAAATTAGGTAACCCCGTGCAAAATGTATACGGTGGATCATTCCATATTATTTAGCATATGATATCCGACTCCCCTCACACATCCTCTTAATTCTGACATCCGCTCCCAACCCCTTAATCTGTAATCTAGCTGCCCGGATCAATTCTAAATCAAGTGACACTTATTTAACCTTGAAATAGGTTGACGTCTGGGCTTCAACAGAAAATACTTATTTATGTAAAATAGTCTTTAATTTGATCATGTGATCATTTCAGTTTTTAATCCGATGTTTTATCATTCTTTTTGCTTTAATATAAACAATTAAAAAACAGATATGTTTTGTTAGCCCGATAAAATCCTAGCATTTTAGAGCAAATGATCTAAATATATCCATGGATGTGTAGCTATAGACATTTTGTTATGAATAAATATATATATATATATATATATATATATATATATATATATATATATATATATATATATAAAGTGGAGAACTAAAAGTAAACTTTTAGGAAAGGTAAAACCTATTGTGAAAAGTATACAGCTCAATATACAGGATAGAGCAGATAGATAGGTAGAAGGATGAAAAGGAATTAGAAAAGCGACGGAGGCAGATCTTTTTTCAATTCAGTTGTTCAATACAAGGTATATTCCGCAAAAAAAGCAATTTATTCAATTAATTTTTTCCTTAAGCCAGGCTTTTCGAAGATCAAAATCTTATTATCAGAGGAAATTGTTGGGATAGATAAGTTGGCAAAGGCCAAGATTTAAATTTGAAAAAGTAAAATAAAGATTGTGGGGGAAAAAAAGAAGGCAAAAAGCTGCCCGAATGCAAGCAAGTGTCCGATTGCAAAAAAAATCCGTTGTCAAAAAGCCCAGCGGAGAAAGTGATTTGTAGTTAGGTAGGTCGTTAGAAGGCACGAGAAATAAATTGAGTGGTTTCAAAGTTAAACTCCTTCTACCTATATATATATATATATATATATATATATATATATATATATATATATATATATATATATATTAATATATATATATATATATATATATATATATATATATACATATATGTATGTGTGTATATAGAGAAATTTAGTTTGTACATGTGTAGAAATGTGTTTACTTGTAAATTAATATGCGTAGAGATGTATACATATACGTATCTGTGTTCATATATGGAGAGATATATGTATATATATATATATATATATATATATATATATATATATATATATATAGTGTGTGTGTGTGTGTTAAAGTAAATAATGTTGGTAAGAAATCCGAATAAGAGAGCTCAATGTAGAAAACAGAGCAAGAATAGAATATAGAAAGAAAAAATCACATACACATTGCAACTGTCAGCATTTATAATTTATTTCGACTTCCTAGTCTCTTCAGAATGCTAACGGGACAGTTACATCATGTAACTATCCCGGTAGCATTCTGATGAGACTAGGAAGTCGAAATAAATTATAAGAGCTGACAGTTGCAATGTGTATGTGAATTTTTTCTTTCTATATTTTATATATATATATATATATATATATAATTATATTTAAATGTTTCAAATTGATATTTGATTTACTAGCGAATTTTTCTTTTTATTATTGTACTGGTTCTTTTAAATAACACAATGTCTTTTGATAAAGTTCTTTCAGAAAATACTTATTCTGGCGCGGATGATTTAAAATATCGTGACTATTTTTCAATAATGTCCTCAGCAGGATCATCGGCTCACGACATTAATAAAAACACATTTTTATATTACTATCCTTGTCATGTTGAAAATCAATAGTTAACTATTTATTTCTTTAAATTACTTGTACACTAAAATAAATATTTTTTTCTAAACAACTAATTAAAATGTTGTTTTAATAAAATGTTACAAACGGCCACTGATTTGAAATGATACAAGATATTGCTTATTAACGATTAATAATGGATTATTTTCAGGGTAAGTTCGTTATTATGTATTTAAATTATTCATTTAAAAAATATGTGCACCGTTTGTCTTTACAAATAAAAGGGATTACGTTCTCATCAAAATAAAATACACAGTATCACTATTACACACTTGCAAACTTACATTTTAAGAGGGAAATATTTTGGTATAAAACCATAAAATACCCCAAAAAATCAATTAGAAAAAGTGCTAGCCAATTCCAGGTAGGTACAGTTTATATATATATATATATATATATATATATATATATGTCATGAAACACACGTGTATATGGGTCAATTTGAAAATAATATTTATTTATGAATACTTGTTCAAAGATCTCGCTAGATGGAGCACTTTATGTAGGTTGACGACAGGCAGTCATTTATAGCATAATGAAAAACTCTAGGTCCGGCCTATTTAGTTCTGTTTGACAGCTTGTTAACATACCCGCTGAATTTGGCATTTAAGTGTTAATTTACTCTCCCATTCTCTCGGCAATGCATGTAGGTTTCAATGGTTAACGCTCCCACTACTGAGTCAAGAATGACTTTCGTATTGAGGTTCGAATCGTACCACCGAAAGGGATTGTTTCCTCCGATACTGATGATAACAGGTTTGGCATGAAACACATGTGTATATGGATCAATTTGAAAATAATATTTATTCATAAACAATTATATATATATATATATATATATATATATATATATATATATATATATTCTCTCCTTATTTTTTATTTTTCTTATCTTTCCGTTTTTGCTGGAGATGAGGCATCCTATCGGATGTCAGACATTCACCGGCTATTTCAGACACTCCAGCCTAGAGATCGTTTTAAGATTCTAACCATCCCTCTAAGTGCAATTACTTGTATTTCTCTTGAACTCGGTTCACCGGGTATACTCGCCAGATAGCTTTTGAAATTATTTTATGTGTGTGTATGTGGGGGGTGTGGGTGTGTGTGTGTGGGTGTGTGTGTGTGTGTGTGTGTGTGTGTGTGTGTGTGTGTGTGTGTGTGTGTGTGTGTGTGTGTGTGTGTGTGTGTGTGTGATATTTGGTAGCTATGAAATAAACAAGCTAAGATCTTACCCATTTGATGTCGCAAATAAAGGTCACGGGATCGAGAGAAAGGGAGAAAAATCTTTTACTGACCGAAACTAAACTGATAGATCTTGAAAAGGTGATAAGTAATCCAAAAAAAATGATATAGGTAATAAATTAAAGCTCGAGCTATTCTGGTCAGATGTTGACCTTCCTGTGGAAATGGGCTTTGCCAAAAATGTTGTTTGTTTTGCAGTTTCATTGTATCATTTTGGCATGAAGAAGCTAGATTAACTATCGGACCGTCGCTGAAACATGTATGTACGTATATATCTCAAAATGTTAGTATAAATACAATTTGATACTACACACACACAAATTATATATATATATATATATATATATATATATATATACAGTGTTAGAGTGAAATAAATTCCAGAAGGAAATCCGAGTATGACAGCTCAATGTAATAAAAAGAGCAAGAATAAAATAAATAACACTGAATCACGTACACATCGGTGCAATAATTTATTTCGACCCTCCGGCCTTTTCAAGCACCGAAACCAGGAGATTACATTTTCAAACATGTAATCTTCTCGTTTGGATGCTTGAAAAGGCCAGAGGGTCGAAAAAAATTGTCGCACCAGTGATTATGTGATTCCGTGTTACTTTATTATATATATATATATATATATATATATATATATATATATATATATATATATATATATATATATATATATATATATATATATATATATTGGAATGGATTTACATATCTGATGATAGCGGACCACCGCTTGAAACGCGTCATATAAAATTATAAAATTATAAAATAATTAAATAATAAATAAATGTTGAAAAAACTTTTTACAAATGTTACTCCTTTACATATATACTTTTCTCTCGTTGGAACTGCACTAATACTGCACTACCCTCTTATATATATATATATATATATATATATATATATATATATATATATATATATATATATATATATATATATATATATATATATATGCAAAGTTCTCTTTCTCTAAAGTTGAGCCTCTTTGAGTATATTTACAGGAGGTTCGAAACAAGCTCAGGTTCGGCTAACAAAGGCCAGCACACTAAGATCAACACACCCTAAAGCTCAGACGATTAACGTTAAACTAACTCTTTCTCAGGGAGAAAGTAAAGCCTGTGAGAGTGGACCTCCTAAGAATGAATAGAACTATACATCAGCCCGACAGATACAAAGTAACCGTCGGACTGATTGTCGAAGACGTATCCGCTACTGGTACGAACAACATTGTCGAACTGAACACTTTTATAAACTTCCGTGTTTAGAGATAACCATGCAATTTCAATCATCAGCGTGACAGAAGAACGACAGTTCTATTTTTAGCCGGACGAAAATGTTATTTCAACCTGAAAGATAACGGACCGACCATGCGCACACCGATCGACTTACCACGCCTCTCGGAATGCATATATTCTGAATATCTGCTCATCAGACGGACAGTCAGAGATGTAATCCCTTGTAGATGTAATTAACAGTTAAACCAAATCTCAAGTCTATTTAGCACAAGTCTAATTATGAAGTCACCCAACCGGATAAATGATAAACGCTTGCTTTCCAGATACAACGTGGAAAACTTGATCTTCTTGTGGTGTAGTGTCGCGTGTTTTTCGGTCCCCATTTTCAGCAACTGACCAATGTTGTGTTGTTGATATAAAACAGCTGTTTGTCTCTCTGAAGTAGTTGGTGATGTGGCAAAACACAAGGGTTTTTCATCTTTACCCCCACCTTTCTTTTTGTGGCTGAAATAATAGGGTATATGTTACCTCTTCTCCATGAGGTTAGACACAAGGTCAGATGGGGTTTCAAAAATCCAGTGCACTAGGATAAGCTTACAAATAATGCTCGAACAGCCCTGTCGGCATTCCTTGGTGGGGGTGCCCTAAAGCGATTAGCAATAAACTAACCCCATTCTTAATGAGACGGTAAAGCCCGGGAGGGTGGACATTTTAGTACTGAACAGAACCATACCTCAACCAAACAGCAACCGGGCCAGTGTTGGACGAGGCAATTAAAAAGAACAACGAATAACTCCATTATTTGCTTCTGGGTTTTAGTTTACTTTTTCTCAGCAAGTTAGAGGAATGTTCATTTAGATGAGCTGCCATTTCTGGACCCACCCCCGGAAAGGTACAAAAAGATGTCTGGTCACTGATGTCGTACAATGTTAACAAGTTCTTTGTACAGTCGTCCTCTTACATCAAATTCTACTCGGTTTCAATCATTGTCTCCAATCAAGGTGTTTGTCTTACCTACAACTTGACAAACTAATGAACTATTATCCTTGAGTAGTTTTCAGCCTTGATAAGCGATGACTCATTAGCACAAAAAGACATCCAAAATGCAGGATTGCTCTCGCTTCTCGTCTACGTACTTTTTTCCATAATGTCATATCTTTTGTCTTTTAACTTCGAATGGAAATATCCACTACTCTACCCGTATGCTTACTCTAGCCTTTTACGAAAAAATACCGTTTTAAAAACTATTTTTACAAACCCGCCTCTAATGTTGTTACATTGTTGCGTTTAAATTCTTTTTTTTACTTCGATTAGGTTATGATATGTGCATAATCCATAAAACCTCACCATATGCATGAGAACAAAATTCGCCTACCCATCGCGATCCTGAAACTAGGAGTCGATTGTTTTGTCGTATCATCGCATGTGTGATCCAGCAGTTGATACCAAAGTATTTGCTAAAGGTATCTTCAGGAAAGGATAAGTAAACGGCTTGTCAAACCTGTACATTTTACACGAGTACTAATGAGTCATCACTATTTGAGGATAAGAGTTAATGAGTTTATTAGGCGGATGGTGAGAATTGGAGACAATGGTTGAAACTGGGCAGAATTTAATTATTTAAGAGAACGGCTCAAGAAGAATTTGTTAACATTAGACTTGAAAACGGCCCTGTAGTATTGTATTACAAATACGGGTAGTTCTTGGAAAGAAACTCTGCTCATGTAAATTCCCTTTGTTGAGAATTGTCTTGCGTGGCTCTGCGATGTTCTCTTTGTATAAGCATAATCTATTCATTGATGATCGCTATAAAAACTACAACTACCCCTAAAGAATAGAGGGATTTTTGTTCAAAGTTTATTCCTCTGGATCAGCCGTGTTCTGTCTATGCCCATGCATATTATTTGACGATCCAAAGCAAAAACAAAAGTCAATGTGCATAAAAAACAAAGCATTGCCAATAGTGAATGGCTCCTAAGACTGACTTTCACTCCAGATCAAAAATGAATGGCTCTTTCTGTCGAAGCGCCCGCTTGTCAATAGTCGCCACACGAATTATAACTACCGGTGAATAATATGTTCTGTCTGTACCCATGTATATAAACAAGTTAACCTCTTGACGGATTTTGCTTTTCACCACGCACGAATGGTAATTTATTATGGAGAGGCTTGGTTTGTGCATCAGATTGTCAATTAATGTATATCTTAACAAACTGTCACTTCTATCTTTCGTTTCAGACCCTAAGAAAGGTTGCCGTATGCTAACAGAAAAATGATATATTCCACATACGTGGTAACCAAAATGTAAAATCATCATCATCAGCAGCAGCATCATCGGGGTGTTTTTTATCACTACTAGAGTATGAACCCCTCCCTGGTTCTCTACCACCTTAGTCTGTCACTGACTATGCGTGGCCACGTAGAAATCAGTTGACTGTCGAGGTCGTTTCTCCATCGAGTTTTGGGGCATTTCATCTTCATCTTTTCTACAGCCTCGGCTCCATTCTATCGCTCTAGGTGTCCACCTGTTGTCTATAGATATCGAAAGATTACCTGACCATCTACGTTTAACGGTTCGTATGGTGGTGATGACGTCGTTCAATCCAATTTGCTGTCTGATCCAGGTGTTTCTTTTTCTTTCACGTAGACTGATGCCACGCATAATGCGTTTCATTTTGCGTTGTGCCAACGATGAATATAGCACCATAAACGAAACAAATGAACAATTAAAAAGGTAAAAAATACAGATAAAATAAAGGTGTTTTAAGCAATCTGAGATCATATAGGCATGTACGTTTACGACGAATTTATTCGTCTCCCTATCTCTGAGTGGCGGTCGCTATCGTTGGCACTCTCTAACAACTTGTGAAGTTTCTGTATTGTCAGAAAAGAAAATTACAATTAATATTTAGGATACATTTCTCCTAGTTTCTTCCCTTGTATATCTTCATGTATTACATGTCTCCTACCATCCTTTGATGTTTGTCCAAGACAACGTGATAATAAATATATGTATATTTTAACAAACTGTCATTTCTTTTACCTTTCTTCTCAGACACTAACAAAGGTTGCTACGTGCTAACGGAAGAATTATATATTCGAAACACGTGGTAGCCAAATGTAAAGAGGAATATGGAACCATAAAAAGAAAATAATAGAAAATTAAAAAGGTAAAAATAAAAGAGACAAGAAAGATGCTTTTTTATTTAAGCGTCTACGATTAAGTTTATTTCGATAATAATTGAGAAACTCGTTTCTTGTTTAGCAAAGAATATCCATACACATATGGAGTTCGGTGAGTTCTTTTGCAAAAAAAAAGAACGTCACTTGAATATCAGAAGTAATGAAAAATGGGTCTTGAATATTAACCATTAAAGAATTAGCATAAAAGAACGAAAACACTCACAGACTACTCTTTCTTTTGGGCTCAGTTCAGTCTGAAGAGACACTGGATATTCTCTGTAGTGAATCAATGGTTGCGTTTTATGAACCGACATTGCTTAGTTTCGGTTGCAAGGAAAAGTCGAGGACTACTGGAAATAACGCCGGGATAAGACTTGGGTTATTTCGGATTTTTCCTTCGCCTAGACTAGTTGCACAACCAAGACTTAAGAGTCTCGTCTACACTACTATTACTCCATAGCTGGGGGAGGATATATAGATTCTTACCTTTCCTAAGATTTATAGTGAAAGTGGTACAATGACCTCGACCGAACTCGAACCTGGCACGCCGACCTGACAGCCCATCTCTGGAATATTTACACCATGACACACCTCACTACCCTTATCCACTCTATATACTTCCAACCCATCTATATAGTATCAACGACAGACTGTTACACCTCTTGTCATCCTTGCCATAAGCAGATTATTCAAAGGCATTCATATATTTTCATGACGTTGAAACACCGAACAAATATTAACAGAATGGCTTTTAGTAACGTGTTTTCTTGTGTTGTGAGCAACGCGTTTTAACCACGAATTTCTTTTAGGAGTGATTTTACTGTCGAAAGTTCAGAAAAGGTTTTGGATTTCGGTTGGTCTTTGTCAAGTTGTTTTGAAGGAAGGTGTTTTGTGTCGCGTGTTGGGTGTGAGCCTTAGCGATGGCCTTTTTCTTAGCAATATTTTACAAAAACAGAGGAAAACGATTTTTTTTCCTTCTAAAAAGGAAAATAAAACATGTGAAAAAAGAAAAAAAAACAGAAAGAAAAAAAAGAAAGAGAAAAGAAAAAGAGAAACAAGAAGGAATATTGTTATGATGCGTTGATTCGAACTGGGTGTTTAATGATGACTAGCAGGGCTACTCGGCGCTACCCGGGCATAAACACAAAATAAGTTAACGTTTAAAAAGTTATGTGTGACATCTTTCTTAAAGAGAAGACTCTCCTGTTTTCTCTCTCCTTCCCACTGATTCTGCCTCTATCTCTCTCACACACATACACACACACACACACTCTGGCAAGGAAATTGAATGAAAAAATGAAAGAAAGTCAACTGATTGTTTGACTTAGTTTCAGTGTTGTTTTTTACACATAAGAATGAAAAAATAATAATTTAGACCCAAAGGAATGAATATTTCAGGGTTTTTGTTTACCTTTATCATAACCCAGTCGACGTCACACTGAACCCGATTATGTAGGGTTTTCAAGTGTATCTTGTATTGTTTCTGACTTTTAATCGGAAACGCACACAACATTTTGATTTTCCTTTATATAATAGAAAACATGTGCACGTCAGACGGACAGACAGATGGACAGACATAGACCCTTATAGAGCCGTAGGGACGTATCTAAAAATGTCATTTCAAACTTAAGCGTGACAGACAGACAGACATACGAAAATCGTATTTCAAACTTAAGTGTGAAAAAAAGATATATGATAATACTATTTCCAGATCAAGCGTGACCGACAGACAGACAAAACCTCTTATTGAGATGCGAGGGCACATCTGAACAATTGCTCTCTCTGGAAACAATAATTATTGTCAGTATATACGCCATTGTAAACAAAGAAAAACAGAAGAGATGTTTAACCGTGAATGATTGTGTTCTATCATTATTAACAACTTGTAAAATTGCTGTTATTAAAAAGATGAGAGATGGGCACCATGAAAGAGAAGAAAGATCAGGAAGAAGAAAAATGTCTGCTATATCTCCACTACAACTACTCTTAAAACTAAACGTTACTATCGATTAAGCTAACTACTTACAACGTTTAAACGAACCGACGCCGGCAAGCTGTTTAATATGAAGTCAAAGAATTGGTCCATTGTAGTGATACCATAAAATGGTTGGTACTTCTGCAATATTACGGACCGTGCTGAAATAATGCCGTTATTATTTAGAAACCTATTCTTAACATGGGGAAGAGGGGGGCTTTGATAACTATTCTGTACTTTCACCTAACAATTTAATAAACAAAAGATCCCGTAAAAATTGAATTTAACTTGAAAATTCTATCTAAAAATTAGCACGGTCCGTAAACTGCAGAAGTACCGAATGTTTTTCTATCGGTCGGCATTTGAAAATATTATCCATACATTTAAAGAAAAACTCAATATCTATAATCGAAGTTAGCTTCTTTTATTTCTGCTAATTAATTAAAATGATTACCGATTACAACGCCATTTTATCCTGGCATAATTGTAACCCTAACCCTTACCCTAACTTTTTCTATTTAAAATGATACAAATTTACTTTCTGAAAGTTCACTCTTCATCTTATCTGTCCTTTGGTCTGGATGACCGTTGGGGAGCCTAAGATGACTTTGCAACAAGTTTTCTTCAGCTCTCTCGATGTTCTCCCTTCTTAGGCGTGTAACGCAGCACCGACTCTGTACACTTACGAATGTTGTCCTCCAACCTCTTTCTTTGTCTGCTTCTCCTGTTAGATTATCAAATATTGATGCGTGTATAAACCATTATACACCCGCGTCGTCGTCATGAACCCAGGTGGTTGCTTGTCTGTTGATACAAAACCACTCGGACGCCGATGTTTATAAAAAGCTTAATTTAAAAAAAGAGACAGTCACATAAAACATCAGAGCGACAGGACACTTTTGTATGCGTGATAGATAGATAGATAGATAGATAGATAGATAGATAGATAGATAGATAGATAGATAGATAGATAGATAGATTCGTCTCGCTACACCCAGCCACATTGTGCGCGCTGATCCCCATTGGGGACAGCACCCAGATATGTCTTTTCTGCTTGAAGTCTCACCAGCACAAGGGGAAAAAATCCTCGGTCGGATGTCACCTGGATTTTTCGACTTCCGCTTTAAGGTCACCTCTGACCCTTAAAAGTGTCACTTAAATCTTTCAATTACAAAAATGTCCCTTGCAATGTGACACCACTTCTTCCACCATGTATAGTTCCTTGCAGGATTGTCTTTGTGAGACCTAATGATCATTAGGTCCTTCTCTCTACGTCCGCAGTCAGGATCCACGACTCACACGTGTGCAGAAATATGGAGACGACCAGGGGGCGCATCAATCTGGGGTTTGCGTTAAGCGTGATGTCTTTGTCATTCCATATAAGCCTTAGTTTGACCAGTGCTGCTGTGAACTATTTTATTTCTTTCCAAATTCATTCAATATGAATATTATGAACATAATAGGGTCAGAATAAACAAAGACAAGATTTAAAAATTGTATCTAAAATAGTAAATCACTTATTCGTCACTTGGACATTGTTTAGTTCAATATCGAGAAATCCTGATTCCTTATATATAATTGTATCACAGTCCATAGTTTTCTTTGAATGTCCGGCTGGCCTTGCACGCCGAGACAGACTAAAGGCGTTTTCACGAATAATGGCGATAGAGAGGCGCTCGTAAAGCCAAGATAATTTGCGATTGTCTCCGGTGCATGTCCAGGGTATGTTGCCGATTCTATCACTGGCGAGGGCGAAAAAGTGTCGATGCAAGTCGCATCTCATATTAGTGCTGCTGTTGCCTGTGCAATTCGTGCAAGGACTTTAGACTTGGATCCTTTAGACAAGGACTTTAGACTTGATGCCCTTGCTTATGCCAGTAGTGGTGTTGGTCATGAGTTTAGTTTTTTTTCTACGCTTATCTCCATGCCATAGGCTGTCGAGGTCTTGTCTGGTCTTTCACCAAAGTTGATTAGCTATTGTTCAGTACTGTCGTCAAGTTCGTAATTGTCCTGGCATCTAGAAAAATGTTGAAGAGTGTATGACAGTCCTGGCTGATCCCGAATGTCCTAAACCACTTTTCAATTCTGCTGTTTAAGTAGACTGCACTACTATCTTTGTTGTGGAGGTTCTCGATGACCGTGAAGACTTTACTAAGTAATTTTATTAAACAATCTTCTCTTTCTTTTCCATTATAAAGCCATTCAAGTACGAATAAGTAAATGAAAACTTAAATTATCTCTAAACTTTTACTATAAAACAACAAAAGCAGAAAGCAAAATTGACCTATCCCAATCACGCTTATATATTAATCAGCTTCAAAAACATTGATCGATGAGAGAAATAAACTGTGTGTTCTTATTAGCAAGTAAAATAATGAAGGGAGTTGAAATATGAAATAAGACATGATAAAACAATCAAGAATAATATGAATTTAAACGTTTTATATTTCAGTTTTATTAATAAAAAAGATTTAATTTTTCGATATTCATTGCCAGTTCTCAGAGTATTTTTTACATCTCCTCACTTTTTCGCGGTTTGTCGAACATTTAAAAATAATATTTTCTAACGACATAAATTTGTACAAAATAATAAACAAATTATTAAAATGATTAATGAAAATAGAAGAATAATATCTGTAACCAAATCTACGTCACAGTGATCGAAATACACAAACTGTTACCAAACAATATTCGAGTAAAAAGAGTTAGGGTTAGGGTTAAAAATATCGTTTACTATTTTAGTTACTCCTGAGTTCGATAGGGGCAAAAATGAAAGGAGCCAAATTCTCTGAATTTTGGCATTTTATTCCATTTTTTGCAAGTATAAATAATTGCAAATGCAACTCAAGAAAACGTCTTCATTCCCCTATCTACCAAATATCCTATCTCAAGTTCCTGTTTCCTTACGTCACTTTCTTTGACACGTTAGCTTACTTCCTTAACTTGATTTCAAAGTGGAAATTTCCTTTTTTACGTAATCTAACACTACATACGTACAAGCTTGCAGGATTTTACAACTTTACAAAAGTAGCATTTTTCAATTGAGAAAACCACTAGTTTTCATCCATGGCTATTGTGATCAATTCGTGTTGAAACGGTTAGAATTAGGGTTAGGGTAAGGATTAGGGTTATCAATCTGTGTTGAAACGGTTAGAATTAGGGTTAGGGTAAGGATTAGGGTTATCAATCTGCGTTGAAACTGTCTCCCAAACAGATTCCGAGAATGTTTTAATTAATTGTATCTTGAAATGAATCAGAGGATTCTTTTCTGTATTAAGTTTCCCCATTTAATTTAATTATGTTAGATATCTCTTTTGGAGTTACAGAGCACACATAAAAAAAACTTATCCAAACCAATCTTCGTATGGCATAAGTGAATGGTTGTTAAGTACAAGTTGGCCTGATCCTTTTACTCGACTCTCGTCTGATGATGAATATGATGATGAACGATCTCTGATCTTTTAGTACTCGTTATTGTTGTTGTTTTTAATTCATCTTTAATCAGGGCTGTGCGCGTTATTTAGTAAGAGAATTAACGAACAAAATCCTCACAGTCGATGAGGGGAATGGAAAGGAAGGGGTGATCGATATATTGTACAACATTCTAGATATGGTTCACGGAGGCAGGTCGGGCCTTAGCGGATCCGATTTAATATTTTTGTTCGGATAAATAGCCATTTCCACTCGTTAATTGAGTATATCTATTAGAGGGAAGCTAACTATGCACACGGCCAATAAAAATCGTATGTATTACATGACTTGCGTGGGCTTTGCAGACACACCGTTGTATGCCTTCCTTTCGTACACAAAGTAATTTACGGAGACAATGAAACAAACAAAAACAACACCTTACATTTTATTGAGAATCCACGGTCATTTTAATGTTACCCTGCACCCAAGAAATAGCTTTGTAAAATTGTATTTTTCAGTCAACTAACAAACACATATTAAATAAAATTTGTTCAGTTTTTAGAGATAGTTGTTGCATTTTATTGAAACATTTCCTCTACACTCAATGTTATCATTTTTATTTATTTTAATTCTATTTAATTTAGATAGACTTTAGGTTCTTCACTTCCCGGGCGAGAATCAAAGTCTAGTATATTTTTTTGTCTTCAATCAGACGGTAGAGAAATCGTTCTCGACTGGGACAATTGTGATTTTTCTGGGGAGCTGGACACCCCCAACTTTAAATAACCGATCTTGTGCCTAACGTTTCACTCGCTCGTAGTAAATGTTGTATACTGAGATAGAGAAAGGGAGACAAGATCTTGTGGATTACATCACGGCGATAGTTGGTGGACGGCCGTCGATCTTTTTTCCGGTAAACAGTAGCCTGATACTGACGTGTATTAAGGGAGCTCGGATGGAACACCCTCGATCTTTTAGGCAGTTTTATACTTCGGCTTCCGACAAAAAGAATCCCTTGCTGGAGTTTCAATTAATATTCGAACTGTGAATTCTTGTTGTGTTGTATTTTACAACAATGCTGGTTTGTAACCACTGGTGTCGCAATCAAAGATGACGACGGTAGCATGTGGAAATAAACAGAGGATATTCAACATAAAAACGGGACTCGTGAATTACTGTTGTTTATAAAAGCTCGTGAAGTATCTATACGGGCAGAAAAGAAATCTATTCGAAGTTAAGGTAAGGGTTAGGGTTAGGATTGAATAACCCTGAAAGTAATTTATGTAGCTACCAAAGGTGATTATAAAGCAAAAACAAAGTTGGTTATACGACTAAATAGGACTACAAGACAACATCTTTTTTCTTTCTTTTGATTGCATTGCGTAATAGAATAAGAAAAGTATTCCTAAAACAACATCAAAAGAAAAATAGCTACGTGGTGTGCTTTCTTCTTTGTCGCTCACTAGTTATCGTAATTAAATTCCTGATTTTCCGATGAAAATTTCGTTTTGATAACAAAAAGGAAAACAGGGTTCCTTTCCTTTTTTATTTTATTTTATTTTATTTTATTTTATTTTATTTTCGTTTCGTTGTTGTTATTCTCGATATTTTCACACGCACACACAGATACATGCAGACGCATGCACACGATTCCTTCCAACATAGAAACATTTTCCTTTTCCATTTCTTGGGCTCTACTGAACAAAAGCTGACAATTCGGCCGGAAACTTACAAAAAGTGAACGATGACGACCGGAAGTTAACAGCATTTCATGTTAAGGTCGTGACACTTTTCCTCGTCTTTTTCGATTCCGATTGTGATGTTTCTTTTAAACTTAAAATTTTGTTCACCTCGGTGCATTACATAGTAATACTGACGCAGGTAAAATGGGACAACTAAAATAGCACGCGTAAACATTGCACAGATTAAAATGTTACGGGTAAAAATGGCACAGGTAGAAATGGCCCGGGTAAAATTGGCACAATTGAATAGACAGGGAAAATGGGGCAAAGCCAGAACATGGATCAGTGCTTCCCAACCTAAAAACTTTCTGCTCTAATAGCTTCTTTTCTCGGACCGCTTGCCTGATTTGGAATTACCTCCCTGTTCTCTGCTTCCCCTACTGTACCAACTTACAGAGATTTAAATGTAATATGCAAACATCTTGCTGCCAAACTCCCCATCTAAGATATCCATATAAATCTAGTCCCTAATCACAGTAGCCCCTTACATTTCAGTGGCAATGTGCATTGTTTGGTGGTGAATAAAAGTATATATATATATATATATATATATATATATATATATATATATATATATATATATAAGAAGAAGAAGAAGAAGAAGAAGAAGAAGAAGAAGAAGAAGAAGAAGAAGAAGAAGAAGAAGAAGAAGAAGAAAGAGAGAAAAAATAGACAATTAGCTTATGAACGCCGGTTGGAAACGCTGTGAGTTAAAAAAGAAGAAGAAGAAAGAGAAAAAATCGGCAGTCAAGCTTATGAACTCTGTGAGTTGGCAAAGAAAGTTTAGTATTCATTTAAAATTGATGACAAGGAAATAAACAACAAAGGAGGAGGAGGAGGAGGAGGAAGCGGAGAAAGAGGCGGGGGAGAAAAAAGGACTAAAAGTATATATATGTATATATATAATTTCAAAAAATTTTATATTTGAATATGTTGATATTTTTTATATTTTTAATATAAAACTAAAACTAAAAATACATTAATCACATAAAAAGTAGTGTAATGGATTCGTCTAAACACTTTAAAATGCAGCAACATTTTTGTAAGTAACGGATAAATTTTATTAGACAGACGAACAACACAGGTAAGGAGGACTTCTTTTTTTTAATAACTAATATAAGTTAGCAAAACATTTATACGGAACAAAACTTAGGTTTAGTATACGGAACGTTTATGTTTTTGTCTTTTAAGGGAAGTGGGGTCTGATCAACTCTGCTGGGAAGCCATGAAATTAAATACTGTCTTGTTTTTAAATTCCCGAAACAGTTTTTCATGGTAAACAACTGATGATCCCTTAAATAATGTTAGAAGAAAACTAATATAATAACTGTAAAAATTAAATTGACTTACATGAGTGATTTTCCACTGAACAACTCGGGACTTAAGTTTTTTTTGTTTTTTTATATATAGTTTTAATGGTTGACAAACTTCCGAGACTATATATATATATATATATATATATATATATATATATATATATATATATATATATATATATGTATATATGTATATATATATATATATATATATCCGTCCCCTCACGCAAAAGTTATAGAGTAAAAAATTTACCGAACGAAAACATTTTAAGTGTTTAAAGAAAAGAAAGAAAAGAAATAACAATTGCCGTCTTATATTAATTCGGAAAAGTATCCATGACACTATTTCCATAATGAGACTTTTTTTATTTATTCTTTTTTTTCTGTACCGAATGCTACATTTTTTCTTTCCATCTTTTCTTTTTTTAAACTACCCAGTTTTAGACATTTTCTATCTTCTTTTTTAAATCTTTTTTAACTTCAGCATTTGAGTCGTTATTTGATATAAATACGAATATTAGTGCGAACATTGGCAAAGCATATTTTCTCTGTCATATTTGACGGAGTGTGTACACTCATTTTATGAATTGTATTTCAGCGGTATTTCAGTTAAATATAATAGATCAGAGGTTTACGAAACTAGCTAGCTGTTTTGATATTAGCATGGATGTGTAAATATTCGAAGAGTTGCTTTTATTCATATACGTTCATACGAAGTTGGAATAAAAGTTCTGTAGGATTCGTCTCACTTCTTAAGTTTATTTAAAATATGCAAAAAAATGTAATTCAGTGATACAACAAAATATTTTCGAATACGCTATATATATAAATATTTTCAAATACGCTATATATATAAATATTTTCAAATACGCTATATATATCAATATTTTCAAATACGCTATATATATCAATATTTTCAAATACGCTATATATACTGATCAGAAAACTTCCAAAACACAGTCAAGGCTATACTTTGTTTACATATTTATTTTATAAACACTTTCTAATAAATTAATATTGTGTACGATTCATTTAAAATTTGATTCTCTTAATGTTTTATATATACGCAGTATTAGAATATATCAAATAACACCATGACAATCATATTTTTTTGTTTTTCTCCAAATTACCAAAATATGAAATCAAAATTGTTTCTTTTTTTTCTGTAAAAAAGGCCACAGCTTGATTAATTGCTGCCTGGAGGTCAGGTAGTTTTTGTTAATATACGACTATAATCACGTTGACAGACCGGCTAGCGAATATATAATTGCAACAAATACATAGAAGACATTGCCAAGGCTGCTGCAAAGAAAGTGGGATCCCTCTACCGTGCTAGAAAACTTCTCACACCTGATATTAACTTATATCTCTACAAAGCAATTATCCGCCCATGCATGGATTATTGTTGCCACATCTGTGCTGGTGCACCATGCACTTGTCTCTTCCTCTTTTACAAGGTCCAAACAGAATCTATAATCTAATAACTCCCTCACTATCCACCAAGATCCAGTCACTGTCTCATCGCCGCAATGTTGCACCATTGTGCTTGTTTTACAAGTAATTTAATGGAATGTGCTCCGATGAACTTGTAGCTCTGGTGCACCCCTCGACGTAAATGCACTCGACCAACCCGACAATCAGCTAAATCCCATCCATTCACTGTGGAGGTTACCAGATGCCGGGGAGCCTTCTACTCCAATAGATTCTTTCTTCGATCTTCCAGCCTTCGAAAATTCCTCCTTGTTCCCCTACTGTACCGACATGCAGAAATGTAAAACTAATGTGAAAAGCTTCTCGCAGCACACCTCCGAATTTAGGATGACCCTCAAAACTTTCACCCTAATTATCAGTAGCCCTTTACGTCTACAGTGGCAGAATGCCTGGTTTGGCGTGCACTAAGTTAATATATATATATATATATATATATATATATATATATATATATATATATATATATATATATATATATATGTATATATATATATATATAATCAAAGGTCCATCTGTACATACGTATATCAATTTTATTGACAACTTGTAAAGACAAACCAAAGTAAAGTGTTTATAGATAATATGAGTTCATGAATATTACAAAGGGTTTGTATGTAATTAGAGATTGAGTAGAAACGTACGATAACATCACCGGCGTGATGACAAAAAGTAGATGCAGTTTCTTCATCTTTTATTCATAATCTATAAAGATGATGGAACCAGGCTTCCTTAGGTAACAATACAAATATGACACATATTACTCATTTATTCATACAGACACATACATGGACATATAGCAACATATTACAATGGTTGTCCCTAACATACATCAATGGACATATTACAACAGATTACAATGGTTGTCCTTAACAAACATCAATGGACATATTACAATAGATTACAATGGTTGTCTCTAATATACATCAATGGACATATTGCAACAGATTACAATGATTGTCCCTTACATACATTAATGGATATATTACAAGAGATTACAATGGTTGTCCTTAACATACATCAATGGACATATTACAACAGATTACAATAGTTGTCCTTAACAAACATCAATGGATATATTACAAGAGATTACAATGGTTGTATCTAACATACATCAATGGATATATTACAACAGATTACAATGATTGTCCCTAAAACAGATTGACAGACATATTACAACAGATTACAATGGTTGTCTCTAAAATACATCAATGAAGATATTACAACACATTACAATGGCTGTCCTTAAATAACGTCAATGAACATATTACAACGGAGTACAATGGTTGTCTCTAACATACATAAATGGATACATTTCAACAGATTAAAATGATTGTCCCTAAAATACATTGACAGACATATTACAACAGATTACAATGGTTGTCTCTAACATACATCAATGGACATATTATAACAGATTACAATAGTTGTCCCTAACATACATAAATCGACAAATTACAACAGATTACAATGGTTGGACTTAATATATATCAATGGACATATTAAAACAGATTACAATAATTGTCCCTAAAATATATCAATGGACATATTACAACAGATTACAATAATTGTCCCTAACATATATCAATGGACATATTACAACAGATTACAATAATTGTCCCTAACATACATCAATGGACATATTACAACGGATTACAATGGTTGTACCTAACATATATCAATGAACATATGAAAACCGATTACAATAATTGTCCCTAACATACATCAATGGACATATTACAACAGATTACAATGATTGTCTCTAACGTACATCAATGAGCATATT
Organism: Sepiola atlantica; assembly: GCA_963556195.1. Classification (NCBI taxonomy): domain Eukaryota; kingdom Metazoa; phylum Mollusca; class Cephalopoda; order Sepiida; family Sepiolidae; genus Sepiola; species Sepiola atlantica. The sequence continues at coordinate 39,831,797 of OY744529.1, read as the reverse complement.
ACAACAGACTACAATGATTATCTCTAAAATACATCAATGGATATATAACAACAGATTACAATAATTGTCCTTAACATACATTAATAGATATATTACAAGAGATTGAAATGATTGTCCGTAAAATACATCAATATACATATTATAACAGATTAAAATAATTGTCTCTAACATACATCAATAGAACTATCACAACAGATTGCAATCATTGTCCTTAAAATACATCAATAAACATATTACAACAGATTACAATGGTTGTCCCTTACATACATCAATGGACATATTACAACAAATTACAATGGTTGTCCTTAACAAACAATAATGGAAATATTACAACAGATTACAATGGTTGTCCCCAACATACATAAATGGACATACTAAAACAGATTAAAATGATTGTTCCTTAAATACATTGACAGACATATCACAACAGATTTCAATGATTGTCCCTTAAAATACATCATTATCAATATTACAACAGATTGCAATGATTTTCCGTAAGATACATCAATGGACATATAAAACCGATTACAATGGTTGCACCTAACATATATCAATGTATATTACAACAGATTACAATAGTTGTACCTAACATACATCAATTGACATATTACAACAGATTACAATCGTTGTACCTAACATATATCAATGGACATATTACAACAGATCACAATGAGTGTACCTAACATACATCAATGGACATATTACAACAGATTGCAATGATTGTCCTTAACATACATCGATAAACATATTGCAACAGATTACAATAGTTGTCCCTAACATACATTAATGGATATATAACAAAAGATGGCTATGATTGTCCTTAACATACATCAATAGACATATTACAACAGATTACAATTGTTGTCCCTTACACAAATGAATATACATATTACAACAGATAACAATGGTTGTCTTTAACATACATGAACGGACATATTATAACAGATTACAATGGTTGTCTCTAAAATACATCAATGAGCATATTACCACAGATTAAGATAGTTGATCCTAACATACATTAACGGATATATTACAACATATGGCAATGATTGTCCTTAACATACATCAATAGACATATTACAACAGATTACAATTGTTGTGCCTAACATAAATGAATGTACATATTACAACAGATTACAATGGTTGGCCTTAACATACATTAATGGACATATTATAACAGATTCCAATTGTTGTCTCTAACATACATCAATGGGCATATTACAACAGATTACAATGAGTGTAACTAACATACATAAATGGACATATTACAACAGATTGCAATGGTTGTATCTAACATACATCAATGGACATATTACAACAGATTACAATGATTGTCCCTAACATACATTAATGGACATATTACAACAGATTACAATGGTTGTACCTAACATATATTAATGAACATATAACAACAGATTACGGTAATTGTCCATAACATACATCAATGGACATATTACAACAGATTACAATGCTTGTATCTAAAATACATCAATGGACATATTACAACAGATTGCAATGAGTGTCCCTAAAATACATCAATATACATATTACAATAGAGTGCAATGATTGTCCCTAACATACACTAATGGACATATTACAACAGACTAAAATGGTTGGACCTAACATATATCAATGGACATATTATAAAGAATTACAATAATTGTCCCTAACATACATCAATCGGCATATTACAACAGATTACAATGGTTTTACCCAACATACATCAATGGACATTTTACAACAGATTACAATGGTTGTACTTAACATATATCTACCGACATATTACAACAGATTACAATAATTGTCCCTAACATACATCAATGGACATATTACAACAGATGGCAATAGTTGTCCTTTACTTACATCAATAGACATATTACAACAGATTACAGTTGTTGTCCCTGACATAAATGAATGTACATATTACAACAGATTACAATGGTTGTCCTTAACTGTTGTGGGGTACAAATCACCCCTATTCAAGAACTAATGGAAGCAACCATCTATAATAAATACCATGGTTGCAAACAGAGGGTATTCCTATTCATGTTTTACCGCATGGTAGGAATCCGGACATCTCCTACTACATTTAGTGGCGTTACTGTATTGCTATGAATAAATACATTGTATATTTTAACCTGTCACAATTTGTGGTTGTTATCTTTGTGACCCCTAGCACGGGTCTACAACACTGGCGACGAGAAATTTAGTAAAGAACATACGTGAGGATTTTGATTTTATACTAGTCACGACAAACTGGCTACCAGGATTACTCAAGAAAGTTACCGGATCATTCGAAAAAAAAAACTGAATAACGAAGATTCGGGCAAGGATTTACTTGAAAAAAAAAGAAACGTCAAACAACAAAAGACGTCGTCAAAAAAGTCTTATCTTGCTGTTGGAAAAGAAAAGCCACAAGAAGCCTAAACTACGAGTTAAAACGGAACTCATAAATGGCGTGGATTTACGACAACTGAAAAAAAAAACGACTCAAAGTTTCAGTAAGTACAAAAAAAAATTGTTCGTTCTAAAAAGATTGTCTTAAAAAGGCATTAGCATTGAAAATAAAAATTTAAAGTTACGTCGGATTTTTCCGATTAAAATAAATTTTTCTCTGACTGACTGGCACGTTGAAAAAAAAAACACTTTCGACAAGCAGGTACGGCATAACACTTTGTGTTAATGAGAAAATATGATATTCTGTTACGCACTTAAAGCGGAAATTATGGCCAATATATAAATAAATGCTATGAACTCGTTTTTTTTTCACAAGAAAAAAACCAAACTAATTCTTTGTAAAAGAAAAAAAAAGTGTACGTTCAACAAAGATTTGAACTAAATATATACACGTTACGAAAAGAAAATTGAAGAAAAAAAAAAGGTCAAACTTTTTTCTGTATAAACACAAACGCTGAATTATTTTCTAGTGAAAAATTGCCACACAAGGAAAAAATAAATTAAGGAAATACTCATCAATATAACCAGATACAAAAATTGTAAAAGTTTTTTTTGTAGAGTTGGTACTATAGAAAAAGAATTGGTTTGTTTCTGAAAACGCTTGTTTGTCATATAAAAAAAAAATTGAGGATTTTTCAAAACAGATTTTGGAAATTATAAAACTTCAACAAAAACAACAATTAGAACTTGAAAAAAGGTTTCGAGAAAAACAATTGATAGTACAGAAACAAAATGACGAGAAGCGGTTAAGTTTAATGAAAGCGCTCCATCAAAGATGTCGCCGGCAGAGTTAATGTTTGCAAGGAAAATTAGGCCGGTCTTCGAGAAACTTTTGCCTAAACAGGTAAAACCGCAGAATACTACAGTTCCTAAAAAGAGGTATTTACCTGGGGAAAAGGTATTTTTCCAGGTACACAAAAATAATAGTATGATGTGGGAACTAGGAAAGGTCAAGCAGAGGATTGGGCGGATGGTTTACATAATCGAAGGTCCAAAATTCACTCACAAGAAGCATTTGAACCAAATTCGGAAACGTGTCACTGATGACGACAGACAATCTCCTGTTGAACATGTAGTAATGGACCATATATATGACACGTTCGACCTGGTAACACCACAAGCAGCCGAACAACGCCGGTCTTCCAGCAAAAAGAAAAAGGATCGATCCCATAGAGATCAATCCCAGAAAAAAGAGCTATACGATCATTCCATGGGAATGAAAAGCTCGGAAAAAGGGGGTGTTGTGGGGTACAAATTACCCCTATTATAGAACTAATGGAAGCAACCATCTATAATAAATACCATGGTTGCAATGACTCAAACAGAAGACATTCCTATTCATGTTTTACCGCATGGTAGGAATCCGGTCATCTCCTACTACATTTAGTGGCGTTACTGTATTGCTATGAATAAATACATTGTATATTTTAACCTGTCACAATTTGTGGTTGTTATCTTTTTGACCCCTAGCACGGGTCTACAACATTAACATACATGAACAGACATATTATTACAGATTACAATGGTTATCTCTAAAATAGATCAATGGGCATATTACAACAGATACAAATAGTTGATCCTAACATACATTAACGGATATATTACAACAGATTACAATGGTTTTATCTAACATACATCAATAGACATATTGCAACAGATTACAATAGGTCTAACGAACATACATCAATGGACATATTACAACAGATTACAATTGTTGTCCCTAACATACATCAATAGGCATATTACAAGATATTACAATAATTGTCTTTAACATACATTAATGGACATATTACAATAGATTACAATAGTTGTCTCTAACATACATCAATAGGCATATTACAAGAGATGAGAATAATTGTCTTTAACATACATTAATGGGCATATTACAACAGATAACAATGGTTGTCCTTTACAAATATCAATGGACATATTACAACAGATAACAATGGTTGTCTCTAACATACATCAATTGACATATTTCCACGGATTACAATGATAATCCCTTACATACATTAATGGATATATTACAACAGATTACAATGGTTGTCCTTAGCTAACATCAATGAACATATTACCACAGATTACAATGGTTGTCTCTAACATACATCCATAGATATATTACAACAGATTACAATAGTTGTCCTTAAAAAACGACAATGAACATATTACAACGGATTACAATGGTTGTCTCTAACATAGTTCAATAGATATATAACAACAGATTACAATAATTGTCCTTACAATACATTGACAGATATATTACAACAGATTACAATGATTGTCTCTGACATACATCAATGGACATATTACAACATATTGCAATGATTGTCCTTAACATACATCAATAAACATATTACAACAGATTACAATTGTTGTCTCTAACATACATAAAAGTGATGTCAATGATTGTCCTTAACATGCATCAATATACATATTACAACAGATTACAATTGTTGTCCCTAACATAAATGAATGTACATATTACAACAGATTACAATGGTTGTCCTTAAAATACATTAACGGACATATTATAACAGATTACAATTGTTGTCTCTAACATACATAAATCGACATATTACAACAGATTACAATGGTTTTACCTAACATATATCAATGGACATATTACAACAGATTACAATAATTGTCCCTAACATACATCAATGGACATATAATTACAGATTACAATGCTTGTACCTAAAATACATCAATGTTCATATTACAACAGATTGCAATTCTTGTCCATAAAATACATCAATATAAATATTACAACAGATTGCAATGATTGTACCTTGCATCAATTAGTGGAAATATTACAACAGATTACAATAATTGTCCTTAACATACATCAATTGACATATTACAACGGATTACAATAATTTTTCTTAACATACATCAATAGGCATATTACAACAGATTACAATGGTTGTCTCTAACATACATCAATGAGCATATTACAACAGATTACAGTAGTTGTCCTTAACATACATTAATGGACATATTACAACGGATTACAATGGTTGTCACTAACATACATCAATAGACATATTACTACAGAGTACAATGACTGTTCCTAAAATATATCAATGAACATATTAAAACACATTACAATAATTGTCCCTAACATACATTAATGGACATATTACAACAGTTTACAATGATTGTCTCTAAAATAGATCAATGGACATATTACAAGAGATTACAATAATTGTCTCTAACATACATCAATGGACATATTATAACAGATTACAATGGTTGTCCTTAACATAAATCAATAGACATATTACAATGGATTACAATGGTTGTATTAACAAACATCAATAGACATATTACAACAGTTTACTATGATTGTCTCTAACATACATCAATGGACATATTACAAGAGATTACAATAATTGTCCTTAACATACATCTATGGACATATTACAACAGATTACAATGGTTGTCCTTAACAAAAATCAATAGACATATTACAAGAGATTACAATGATTGTCTCGTACATACATTAATGGATATATTACAACAGATTACAATGGTAGTCCTTAACATACATCAATAGACATATTAAAATAGATTACAATGGTTGTCCTTAGCAAACATCAATGGACATATTACAACAAATTACAATGGTTGTCCTTAAAATCCATCAATGGATATATTACAACAGATGGAAATGATTGTCCTTAACATACATCAATGGGCATATTACAACAGATTACAATTATTGTCCCTAACATACATCAATGGATATATTACAACATATGGAAATGATTGTCCTCAACATACATCAATAGACATATTACAACAGATTACAATTGTTGTCCCTAACATAAATGAATGTGCATATTACAACAGATTACAACGGTTGTCCTTAACATACATTAACGGACATATCATAACAGATAACAATGGTTGTCTCTAAAATACATCAATGGGCATATTACAACAGATTAAAATAGTTGATCCTAAGATATATAAATGGACATATTACAACAGATTGCAATGGTTGTCTCTAACATACATCAATAGACATATTACAACACATTACAATGACTGTCCCAAAAATAGATCAATGGACATATTAAAACAGATTACAGTGATTTTTCCTAACATACATCAATTGGCATATTTCAAAAGATTACAATGATTGTCCCTTACATGCATTAATAGATATATTACAACAGATTAAAATGGTTGTCATTAACATACATCCACGGACATACTACAACTGATTACAATTGTTGTCATTAACAAACCACAATAGACATATTACAAAGGATTACAATGGTTGTCTCTTACATACATCAATGGATATATGACAACAGATTACAATGGTTGTCCTTAAAAAACATTAATGAACATATTTCAACGGATTACAACTGTTGTCTCTAACATACGTCGAGTGATATATTACAACACATTACAATGGTGGTCTGTAACATACCTCAATGGACATATAACAACAGATTACAATGGTTGTCTCTAACATACATCAATAGACATATTACAACACATTATAATGGTTGTAGCTAACATATATCAAAGGACATATTACAACAGATTACAATAATTGTCCCTAACATACATCAATGGACATATTACAACAGATTACAATACTTGTACCTAAAATACATCAATGGACATATTACAACAGATCGCAATGATTGTCCCAAACAAACATTGAGGGATATATTACAACAGATTACAATAGTACTCTCTAACATACATCAATAGACATATTACAACAGATTAGAATGGTTGTCTCAAACATACATCAATGGGCATCTTACAAGAGATTACAATAATTGTCCTTTACATACATGAATGGGCATATTACAACAGATCACAATGGTTCTTCTTAACATACATCAATTGACATATTACAAGAGATTACAATGGTTCTACTTAACATACATCAATAAACATATTACAACAGATTACAATGGTTGTACTTAACATATATAAATAGACATATTAAAACAGATTACAATAATTGTCCCTAACATACATGAATGGACATATTACACCAGATTAAAATGATTGTCCCGAACATACATTAATGGATATATTACAATAGATTGAAATGATTGTCCGTAAAATACATCAATATACATATTACATCAGATAACAATAATTGTCTCTAACATACATAAATAGAACTATTACAACAGGTTTCAATCATTGTCCTTTACATACATCAATAAATATATTACAACAGATTACAATGGTTGTCCCTAACATACATCAATGGACATATTACAACAGATTACAATGGCTGTCCTAAATAAACATCAATGGACATATTACAACAGATTACAATCATTGTCTCTAACCTACATCAATGGACCTATTACAACGGATCACAATGATGTTCCCTAACATACATTCATGAATATATTACAACAGATTACAATGGTTGTCCTTAACAAACAACAATGGACATATTACAACAGATTACAATGGTTGTCTCTAACATACATCAATGAACATATAACAACAGATTACAATGGTTGTCTCTTACATACATCAATGGATATATTACAACAGATTAGAATGATTGTCTCCAAAATACATTGACAGACATATTAAAACAGATTGCAATTATTGTCCCTGAAATACATCAATATCAATATTACTACAGATTGCAATTATTGTGCCTGACATACATCAATGGGCATATTAAACAGATTACAATGGTTGTGCCTCACATATATCAATGGGCATATTACAACAGATTACAATGGTTATACCTAACATACATCAATGGATATATTACAACAGATTACAATGATTGTCCCTAACATAGATCAATGGACATATTACAACAGTAAACAATGATTGTCCCTTACATACACTAATGGACATATTACAACAGATTACAATTATTGTCTCTAACATGCAGAAATGGATATATTACAACAGATTACAATAATAGTCTCTAACATACATCAATAGATATATAACAACAGATTACAATGATTGTCTCTAACATACATCAATGGATATATTACAACAGATTACAATGATTGTCTCTAACATACATCAATGGACATATTACATCATATTTAAATGATTGTATCTAACATACATCAATGGATATATAACAACAGATTACAATGATTGTCCCTAACATACATTAATGGATATATTGCAACAGATTGCAATGATTGTCCGTAAAATACATAAATATACATATTACAACAGATTACAATGATTGTCTCTAACATAGATCAATAGACATATTACAACAGATTACAATGATTGTCCCTAAAATACATTGACAGACATATTACAACAGATTGCAATTATTGTCCCTAAAATACACTAACATCAATATTACAATAGATTGCAATTATTGTCCCTAACATGCATCAATAGATATATTAGAACAGATTACAATGGTTGTATATAACATATATCAATGGACATATTACAACAGATAACAATGGTTGTCTCTAACATACATCAATGGACATATTACAACAGATTACAATGATAGTCCCTTACATGCATTAATGGATATATTACAACAGATTAGAATGATTGTTCTTAACAGACATCAATGGACATATTACAACAGATTACAATGGTTGTCGTTAACAAACATTAATGGACATATTACAAAAGATGACAATAGCTGTCTCTAACATACATAAATGGTAATATTACAACAGATTACAATAGTTGTCCTTAAAAAACGTCAATGAACATATTACAACGGATTACAATGGTTGTCTCTAACATACGTTAATGGATATATTACAACAGATTACAATGGTTTTCTCTAACATACGTTAATGGATATATTACAACAAATTACAATGAGGGTCTTTTTAATGCATTGACAGACATATTACAACAGATTACAATTGTTTTCTTTAACATACATTAATTGACATATTACAAAAGATTACAATGATTTTCCTACCATACATCAATGGACATATTACAACAGATTACAATGGTTCTCCATAACACATATAAATGGACATATTTCAACAGATTAAAGTAATTGTCCCTCATATACATCAATGGATATATTACAACAGATTAGAATGCTTGTCTTTTAAATACATCGATGGACATATTAAAACAGATTGCAATGATTGTCTATAAAATGCACCAATGTACATATTTCAAAAGATTGCAATGATTGTCACTAACATACATCAATGGACATATTACAACAGATTACAATGGTTCTACCTAACATGTATCAATGGACATATTACATCAGATTACAATAATTGTCCATAGCATACATCAATGGACATATTACAACAGATAACAATGGTTGTACTTAACATATATCAATGGATATATTACAACAGATTACAATAATTGTCCCTAACATATATCAATAGAAAAATTACAACAGATTACAATAATTGTCCTTAATATACATCAATGGACATATTACAACAGATTAAAATGGTTGTACCTGGCATATATCAATGGAGATATTACAACAGATAACAATGGTAGTTCTTAACATACATTAATGGACATATTACAACAGATTACAATGATTGTCCTTAACATACATTGATTGATATATTACAACGGATTACAATGGTACTTTCTAACATACATCAATTGACTATTACAACAGATTACAATGGTTGTCTCAAACATACATCAATGGGCATCTTACAAGAGATTACAATAATTGTCCTTAACATACATTAATGGACATATAACAATGGTTGTCTGTTACATACATCAATGGACATATTACTAAAGATTACGATGAGTGTCTATAAAATATATCACTGGACATATTACAACATATTACAATGATTGTCCCTTACATACATTAATGGACATATTGTAACAATTTACAATCACTGTCTCTAACATACATCATCGATCATATTACAAGAGATTACAATAATTGTCCTTAACATACATCAATGGACATATTACAACAGATTACTATGATTGTCACTTACATAAATTAATAGATATATTACAACAGATTACAATGGTTGTCCTTAACAAATATCAATGGACATATTACAACGGATTTCAATGGTTGTCTCTAACATATATCAATAGACATATTACAACAGATTACAATGATTGTCCCTAACATATATCAATAGACATATTACAACAGATAACAATTATTGTACATTACATATATCCATGGACATAGAACAACAGATTACTATAATTGTCCCTATCATACGTCAATGGACATATTACAATAGATTACAATGCTTGTACTTTAAATACATCAATGGACATATTACAACAGATTGCAATTATTTTCCATAAAATACATCAATATACATATTACAACAGATTGCAATAATTGTTCCTAACATACATCAATGGATATATTACAACAGATTACAACGGTTGTGCTTAACATATATCAATAGACATATTACAACTGATTACAATAATTGTCCCTAACATATATCAATGGACATATTACGACAAATTAACATGGTTGTCTCGAAAATACATCAATTTGCATATTACAATAAATTAAAATTGTTGATCCTAAGATACATTAACGGACATATTACAACATATTACAATGGTTGTCCCTAACATACATCAATAGGCAAATTACAACAGATAACAATGACTGTCCGTAACATACATTAATGGATATAATACAACATATTACAATGGTTTTCTCTAACATACAGCCATGGACATATTACAACAGATTACAATGAGTGTAACTAACATACATAAATGGACATATTACAACAGATTACAATGATTGTCCCTTACATACATTAATAGATATATTACAACAAATTACAATTGTTGTCCTAAACATACATTAATGGATATATTACAACAGATTACAATGGTTGTCTTTAACAAACATAAAGGGATATATTACAAAAGATTACAATAATTGTCTCTTACATACATCAATAGAATATTTTACTACAGATTACAATGGTTGTCCTTGAAGAAACTTCAATGAACATATTACAACGGATTACAATGGCTGTCACTAACATACATCAATGGATATATTACAACAGATTACAATGGTTGTCCCTAAAATACATTGACAGACATATTACAACAGATTACAATGGGTATCTCTAACATACATGAATCAACGTATTACAACAGATTACAATAATTGTCCTTAACATACATTAATGGAAATATTACAACAGATTACAATGATTGTCCCTAACATATATCAATGGAAATATTACAACAGATTACAATAGTGGTACCTAACATATATCTATGGACATATTACAATAGATTACAATAATTGTCCCTAACATATATCAATTGACACATTACAACAGATTGCAATGATTGTCTTAAACATACATCAATAGGTATATAACAACAGATTACAATGGTTGTCCTTAAAAAACATTAATACACATATTACAACAGATTACAATAGTTGTCCCTAACATACATCAATGGACATATTCCAACAGTTTACAATGATCTTCCCTAAAATACATTGACAGACATATTACAACATATTGCAATGATTGTCCCTAAAATACATCAATATCAATATTACAACAGATTGCAATCATTGTCCCTAACATACATCAATGGACATATTACAACAGATTACAATAGTTGTACTTAACATATATCAATGGATATATTACAACAGATTATCATGGTTGTACATAACATACATCAATGGATATATAACAACAGATTAGAATGATTGTCCTTAACATACATTATGGATATATTACAACAGATTGCAATGATTGTCCGTAAAATACATCAATATACATATTACAATAGATTACAATGATTGTCTCTAACATACATCAATTGACATATTACAACAGATTGCAATTATTCTCCTTTACATACATCAATAAACATATTACAACAGTTTACAATTGTTGTCCTTTACATACATTAATGAATATAATACAACAGATTGCAATGATTGTCCTTAAGATACATCAATAGACATATTACAACATATTACAATGGTTGTCCCTAACATAATTAAATGTACATATTAGAACAGATTACAATGGTCGTCCTTAACATTCATGAACGGACATATTATAACAGATTACAATGGTTGTCTCTAAAATACATCACTGGGCATATTACAACAGATTAAAATAGTTGATCCTAACACACATTAACGGACATATTACAACAGATTACAATGATTCTCCCTAACATACATTAATGAATATATTACAACAGATTACAATGGTTTTCTCTAACATACATCAATGGACATATAACAACAAATTACAATGAGTGTACCTAAAATACATAAATGGACATATTACAACAGATTGCAATGGTTGTCTCTAACATACATTAATAGACATATTACAACAGATTACAGTGATTGTCCCTAAAATACATCAATTGACATATTACAACAGATTACAATGATTGGTCCTAGCATACATCAATGGGCATATTACAACAGATTACAATGGTTGTCTCTAACATACATCAATGGACATATTACAACAGATTACAATGAGTGTCCCTAAAATATATCAATGGACATATTACAACAGATTACAATGATTGTCCTTAACATACAATTATGGACATATTCCAACAGTTTACAATGATTGTCTCTAACATACATCAATGGGCATATTACAAGAGATTACAATAATTGTCCTTAACATACATCAATGGGCATATTACAACTGATTACAATGGTTTTCCTTAACATACATCAATGGACATATTACAACAGATTACAATTATTTTTTTAACATACATCAATTGGCATATTATACTTATCTATTGATTATCAATGTATGTTGCGGCTGTTACCGTTTCAGTTTTCGTGTGACAATGTGTGTAAATTTTTTGGACTAGGCTGGCGGTTCGGCGGATGTATGGTTACCTTTTGTTTCTTCGGTGTGTGTGAACTTATATGCGAGAGAGTAGTTCGTGGGTATTGCTCTTGGTTTCTATCGAGAGCCTATGCGATATTTGTGATGTGCTCATGTATGTCGAGTCACAAAAGTATAAAACCGCAATGAGCGAAGGAAAGCTGTATATTTGTATTGTATATGTACGCGCGAAATTTGGAGGCGAATATTTTTGCGCCTTTTATTTCAGCTTTGATCGAGAGTCGATACTTAAAAACAGCATTCGCTTCAGCTGCTTCTTATATGTTCTTATAAGATCACTGAGGTTAGGGTTAGGGTTAGTGTTAGGGTTAGGACTGAGTTTTAATATCAGAAGAGATGGCTCTCGCTTGCTTTTATACGTGCGAATGGGTTCGCCTGTGTATATGTGGTTTTTAATGATACTTATTTTAGTATCTAGACAACAACAGTTAGTATTTAATGGGAGACTGTTGTGGAATACAAGGTGATTGTTTTAACATAGTTCACCCCAAACAAGGCAGGCCGCCCCTGTAGACGTAAGGGACTACTGAGAAAAAAAGGGAGGTTTGGGGGGGGGGGGGTCAACCTAAATTGGGATCTGCGCAGCGAGATGTCTGTTTACATTAGTTTTAAATTTCTGCATGTCAGTACCGTCGAGGAAACATGGGGCAGGGAGGGGGTTCTAGAGGCCAGCAGCACGAGGAAAAAAAGCTATCTGAGTAGAAAGCTCTCCGGCATCTGGGGACCTCCACAGTGAATTGATGGGATTTAGTTGATTGTCGAGTTGGTCTAGTGAATTTACGTCGAGGGGGCACCAGAGTATCCAATTCATCGGAGCATAATTCATAGAAGTATTTGTAAAACAAGCACAAGGATGCTACATTGCGGCGATGGGACAGGGACTGGAGCTCGGTTGACAGTGAGAGACCTATTAGATATATGTAAAGATATTAGATATATGTAAAGATATTAGATATATGTAAAGATATTAGATATATGTAAAAGCTCTTTGAGGGAACTCTGACGAAAGATGACGCGACTCATCAGTTAGATTATATAAAATAAATTTGGAACGAAAATTTCTAGTGCGGACCGCGAATCGACGGGGTAAAGACAAAAAAAAAGGAACAGGTCTATTAGAATGTGGCGTTAACGTATTTTCGTATATAAACGGACAACGAGGAAAGTAAAAAATATCAGAATGTAACAGGTTCATTTGTATTTTAATTGTTTCAGTTGACATATTTAGAAATTAGCACACAATAAACAAAAACTAAATGCATTTTATTACACATAGGTTTCAATTCCGCATATAGTCGTGAAAAACTGGAAGTCAAACCGATTCAGAAAATACATACATACAAACGGTTTAAATTTAGATATAGGTTTTTCAAAAAAAATATTCTGTTTTCAACTAAAAGATTTGTTTGGTCAAAAGTCGAGTTGGCGTGCACCAGAAACGAAACAGACAACAAAGTAGCTTGTACATCACAACTAATGTTCACTAATTCACATAACCAATAAATAATAGCATTATGATAAGCATGTAATGGACGAAATTGTTTGTCTGAGATGGAATAAAAAAAATAATTTCAATAAAAATTAATTATTCAGAAGGAAAATATAATAATAATAATAATAATAATAATAATAATAATAATAATAATAATAATAATAATAATAATAATAATAATAATGATGAACGAAAAAAAGAAGAACCCGAAGAAGAAGAAGAAGAAGAAGAAGAAGAAGAAAAAGAAAAAGAAGAAGTAGATGCAAATAAAGAAGAAGAAATGAAGCAAAAATAAAAGATGAAAACAATAAAGAGAAAAAGAAGAAGAAAAATGACGAAAAAAACAAAAGAAGAAGAAAAATGGAAGAAAAGAAAACAAAAGAAAAAAAGAAGTAAAAACAGAATAAGAAAAAAAGACAAAATAGAAGAAGAAGAAGAAGAAGAAGAAGAAGAAGAAGAAACCCACCCACAACAAAAATAGAGAAAATAGATAAATCTATTCCCTCGTTTGAAATGGGCAGTTAATTTCGGCAAGACTAAAAAAATAAATGTTAAATATGTCCAAGACGAACGAAACTGACATGTTTATCTGAGCGTCTCTTTCAATACACGCATGCGTCGTACGTACCTGTGAGCGCGGCGGGGGGAGGAGTGCGCATGGGCGTTATAAGTTTCCTTTTAATGGAAGAAAAACAAAACCGGTTAGAAAATAATCAAAGCGAAAATTGCATAAGGAAATAAAAGCGTAATATTTTGCGAAACGTTTCGTTTATGGTTTTGTTTCGATTTTCTATTGTTTGGCTCACCGTCTACAACAAGAAAAGGGATTGACTGAGAAACGTCAGAGGAGCTTATGTGTATCGAAACTGTCTGCTCGGGTAATTGCATTTTTCTCCAAATTGGAATATTTCCATGTGAACAATTGTATTATTCGACGTTAATTCTCGCCTTTAACTGATCGAGAAACAAACGCACGCATACACGAAGAAACAAACACACACACACACACAGGTACGCATGACGAGAAAGCCGTTTTTATTCACTTCAAAATGCCTGGTTAAACAACAATCCGGATTTTAAAAAGCGACACTAAAAGATTCCCACATATTGACGATTATATTCGCACCAATTTCTACCCTTATGGAATTACAATTTTGCGAAATTTCTAAAATAAAAATCGATTATTTCAATCTAATCGGAATACATAGATTATTTCAATCAATCGATCAATCTATTTGATTGACAAAACATAGCAAAAGACAGCTAGAACATGTGATCGTCTATATGCGGTCTGGATGCTTATCAAGGGCGGTTTTAAACCTGGATATGGTAGGCATTATCAAGACCTCTTCTGACAGACTGTTCTAGGGAGCAGAAACACGGACAAAGAATGTTTTATTTTTGTTGAGATGAAAACGACGATGATACATCTTCTGCGGGTTAGGTTAGGGTTAGGGGTTAAGCCACGTTTATTATAATAATTATTTATTATTTCTATTAAGCTCCAGCTGAAATCATATTGATCCCTATTGTTGTTGTTTTTAGTTTATATCAATCAATCAATCAATAAATCAATCAATCAATCAATTTTATTGGCAAAAATGGCAAATTGCAGTAAACCATAGAAAAAGACAGTTAGAATGTTTATCCAAGGCGACTGAAAACTTTGATATGGTAAGCGCCATTACGACCTTCCTTAGCAGGTTGCTCCAGGGAGCGCAAACACGGGCAGAGAATGCTGCCTTTCTTCTGTTGACATGAAAACGACGATAGTACATCTTCTTCGAGTGTCGCGGAGACCACGACTAGGTGTTGGGTGAAAAATTCCTCTAAATGTAGATTTACTTTCCCGTTGATGATGCTTTATGCAAGCATCAGGTCCGCTCGCATCCTTCGCTGCTCAAACGATGGCAGATTTAATCTTTGAAGCTGTTCGTTGTAGGTACACTGAAGGTGTACGATATATTTTTGAAAATAGGGATTTGTTGCTTGGGTGGTATACTCAAGAATAGGTCGTACCACGGTTATGTATATAAATTAAAGCCGATTTGGGGTTAGTGATGTTATCGATGAAAATACTATTTCAAATTTAAACTTGACAAACTGATAAAAAAATTATTTTAAATCATTCTTAAAACGAAAAACCAAAAAAAGTAGAAAATGGAAATTGGGTTTACTTTCGGCAGCTTCGTAAGTATCGCTTCTCTTATTTTGTCTTTTAGTCCTCACATTCCATGAGCGATGTTTCTGACAAAGGGAAAGAATTGCTGTTTTCTGGATCGGAATCTATCCATATAACACTTATTGTTGGCTAGTTTTTTTTATCTTGGTGTAGTATTTTTTAGCTTCTTACATCAAGTGGCTTCATGCCTTGTCTTGGGCGATTTTCATAAAAGAAAACAAATGAAATACAAAATATGCCAGTTCTAAAAACAATTATTAAAACTGCCGAATGTAAACTATTCGACTACTGATTCAAAGAGCTTCTTCAAGAAGTCACAAAAATCATAAAATTGTTGATTTCTTTACAAAAATAAGCTAGTTTTTAGATGTTCTCATTCGATTACAAATGATATGGTTGTAAAGCTTGACCATGTACATGTTTTTATATTTATTTTTTTGTAAATACAACTTCAGTCTGAATACTTTACAATCGTACTCGAAAAATCAATGTTTACCCATCTTTATTAATTGTATGTTTCTTCGCATATATATATATATATATATATATATATATATATATATATATATATATATATATATATATATATATATATATATATATATATATAAAGAGAGAGAGAGAGAGAAAAGAGGGGAGTGCATTATTAGCGCAGTTCCAACGAGAATCGAAAGACATTTCTTCAAATGGATTTACATATCTGATGAGAGCGGGCCACCACTTAAAACGCGTTATATAAAATTATAAAATGATAAACTAACTAAATAATAAATAAATGTTGAAAAATCCTTTTTACAAATGTTCGTAGCCTTACTCCTTTACATATATATATATATACATATATATGATATTGTTTTGTTTCTTATGTAAAATATTAGATGAGTAGACCCACTATTATATAATTTTGTTAGTTGAAAATAACAGAAAATGGAGTACAAACGGAGTCAATCAACCTGATGAAAATTGATAGAAACGGATGTGACGTCGCATGGCCCAAAGAGAGAGTGGGTGAGAGAAGTCGTCAGTTCGATTAGAAGCCTAGAAGCGTTCTAATAAAATATGATTAAAAAGTAATTATCGATCTCTCTCCCCCCCCCCCCAACCATCCCCACTGATCAGTGATTTATAACAAGAGCAACCATGGCGAATAAACCTCTTCTGTCCTCATCCGTTTTGTTTTAACTTGTCTTTTTTTTCGTGGTATAAAAAGAACTCAATTGCAGGCTGCATTTCTTCAGTCTGGCAAGATCACTTACAGGCATGTAGGTAGCTCTTTATGGTACCGTCAGCACTGACCGTTGAAGTAATAATTAACTAATCATCAAGTTATTCTTAGTTATTACCGCTTGTGTTAAGACACGTGACACAACGGATAACGGCGTTGTTTAACGATTAATTCTAAATGACAGTTCTGGAGGTTGAAGGTTGGTTCACAGAGGTACACCCCCAGAAAAAAACAAATCGTCCACAACACAATCCTTAAGTAACGTCCAGGGATTCAGATTGATATATGAAAACCTGCAGTGACTCCGCTGAAGGATCCAGCACCAACTTCTGTCCAGAGACATCAAACAATATAGAAAGCCGAGGAAAAAACACACAAAAATAAAGCCGATTCGAGCTTGTTTTTATTGGCTTTGTCCCAGACTTTACTGAGTATACACTATTCTCAGTGTAACATCAAAATTTATATATATATATATATATATATAGAGAGAGAGAGAGAGAGAGAGAGAGAGAGAGAGATTAGTATTTCATGTATCCACATAAAATATTATAAAGAGATATAATTTTTTTATGTATCAATTTTCAGTATTTACTTCAACAGTGCTCGATACGTAAGTAGAGCTAGGTAGTAAGCTATGAAAATATATTTATGGCAATTAAGCTACACAGAGGCTCCCGCGTTTCATCCCCGACGCTCACCAATAATTGATGGAAAATAATACGACAGGCCAGTACATGTAGAAATTTAGACGACTCGTGTAGATTATGTCTGAATGAAAAATTTGAAATCCTAAATTTTAAAGACGCTCGAAATCTATTAAACTGTAGAAGTGAGATAGCAAACAGATGCCTACACAGAAATAAATTTACCTTAGGCTAACAATAAATAAGTAAATAAATAAATAAATAAACAAAAACTAAACTAAACAAAAAATTTACAATTTAAAAATAAAAACCTGAAATAGAAATAGAAGAAACCACGTGTTAAAATAAGATAAAATAAATTCACTCATTATATTGACACAACAAAGAAAACACGATATAGGCCAACCTATAGAAAACAGAACAATAGAACAAAATATAGGAAGGAAGCAACTCTAACCACACCTTTGTTCGTGGGAAGCCCAACGATTGGCTGAGAGAACAACAAAAAATCTGATTGGTTAACTAGCCAGCCGTGTATATAAAAACACCCGGCAAAAATAACTCCATGCATTTTAGCCTGAAGATTGCCCCCTGGGATGAAACGCGGGAGCCTCTGTGTAGCTTAATTGCCATAAATATATTATCATATATATAGAGAGAGAGTAGAGAGAGAAAGACAGAGAGAAAGAGAAAAAGAAAGAAAGAAGGTTAAAGAGAGAAGATTGAGAAGTGATTTAATTAAAACTTTTTAAATAATGAATGTCATTTCTAACCATGGTGGACATTATTTTCGTATTTCTCTTCGTTCTGGAAATTGGCTGTAAAGGCAGATCTCAAAACCATAATCTATCAATCAATTGGGTTTTTATTGCTAATAAAATAATACATTTTAGGAACAAGTTTCCAAATCAGATTCAGAAAATCAATAGCGTGGATCATTTTGCGATGAAATTAGATGAATTCAGAAATAATCTCTGTAGTGATATTGTATTAATAGTATAAATGTTCTAAGCAATTTTTAAAGAGTTGAATTGGAAAGATAGTTACAAAGTTATATGCTCAAAGTGGATTAACGGGCAAATAATAATAATAATAATAATAATAATAATAATAATAATAATAATAATAATAATAATAATAATAATAATAATAATAATAATGTGCCATACCCCCACCCCACCCCAAAAAGCATCAGTCTCGGTTGATACCACACAAAATAATTGTGAAGGGTCAACAAGGATGGAAAGATCGAGGAGGGATAGCACTAACCAGACCTCAACTGGAAGAGTGTGGGGACTACTGGGACATCTGAGAAGCTTATTGTCACCAAAATCTTAGAGAAGACCAATCGTGTGTTGCCAGCGAGAAACCAATGGTTAGCGGCTGTTGTGATAATGCAAAATCATTTACAATAATTATCGAAAGAAGTGGAGAGTACTGGAAATCTTGGGAGACTTGTTGTCACCCAGAACCCAGGGAACATCACCGGTTATTATCAGTGAGTAATCACAGATGATGACCTGTACGATAAATCCTAGTGAGTAGTAGTAGTAGTAGTAGTAGTAGTAGTAGTAGTAATTATAATTATGATAATAGTAATAATAATAGTAATAGATATAGTAATAATAATAATAATAATAATTTTTTTTTTTAAATTTAAAAATAAGAAAGTATTAGTATACACTGATGATGATGATGATGATGATGATGATGATGATGATGATGATGATGATGATGATGATGGTGGTGGTGGTGGTGGTGGTGGTGATGATGATGATGATGAAGAAGAAGAAGAAGAAGAAGAAGAAGAAGAAGAAGAAGAAGAAGAAGAAGAAGAAGAAGAAGAAGAAGAAGAAGAAGAAGAAGAAGAAGAAGAATCTTAACATTTTTTAAAATTTTAAATAGTATACACTTAAGTAGTGCTATGTTTCGGAATTTTTATATGAGAATTATTTGGATTATTCGAAGTACTGCTCTAATCTTGGACGTTCTTCTCACAACTTTTCGCCCGATCACTACTCCGGCCTCTTTAGGTGAATCTTTTCGAATTGCGGGATCTTTTTTTATCGGATTTTGGAACTTATACAGAATTTCGACCTGAACGTTTTATTTAATCCACAGGGTCCGATTGTCTTCGTTCCATCAGCCAAGACTAGAATAGTTAATCAATTAATTATTAAAAACAAATTTATAAATAAATTTTCATTCAACTTGTTCAACAAGAAAGGTTTTGAAAGAACAGAAAAAAGTCCTTTAACTTTTGTTGGTCAATTTTTTTTCTTTTCATTTTAAGCAGAATTTTTTTCTTTTAAATTTGTAAAAGACAAGTGTTTGTATGCTAAATATTTGGGGGGTATTTTTATGTCAATCTGATATATTTTTCATTTTATTACATATAATGTTATTTTACATAAAACTATTTCTTTATATTAATAAAAAGTAAAGAGTGTTATGGAATAAAATGTTCATATCATGACATTACCTGCTAAATGTTAGTAAAAATTATATCGAAATAAATTAAATTGTTAAAGTAAAAAATTAAGTCTTTTAAGTAAAAGAATAAAATTTAGTTTTCAAATTTAAAAAGAAATTATTAAAAATGGTTAAATTGTTTTCGTTTTTCTGTGGTTTACTTCAATTTTTTTAATTTTTTTACAGAATGTGGCCATTAAATGCAGTTTGAACAAACTTGCCTGTACACCAACTGTTGCAACTCCGTTTATTCACTTCTTGTATAATTGTTTAGTGAATTAACATTTTTTTTAACTTTATTTTTTATTTTACATATGTGAATCATGGTAGTCAATTGTATTTAATATAGTTAACCATCCTATTTTCACTTTTTAATTTTTCATTAACAAAGTTTCAAATTCAGTTTCTTTATTTAACACATTTTGATAAATTTCTATATCTTTTTTATTTTTTACGAGGTGGACAATTACTGTTTTAATGTATTTTCTAAAATGTTCCATCGCGGCAATGCTGCATCCCTTGTTTTACAAGTACTTTTATCCTTTCTTTCTTCTATGTCGTATGAATCAGATGATTCTATTGTTGACACTGGTTTCCCCGAGAAAGAAATCGGGTACTTACGTGAAGGTTGTCAACATCCTAAGTGAAAGTGTTTCTGTGGACTGAACCGGATTCGAACTTGGTACTTCCAGGTTGTACGTCCGCGTCGTTAACCACTTAGCCACAGTCACCTTTCAAGTACTTTAATTGAATGTGCTCCAACGAACTTGCTGAACGTGTTCCTTCTCAACGTAAATTCTCTCGACCAACCCGACAATCAGCAAAATCCCATCTTTCACTGGGATACTTCCAAATTTTTATCTGAGTTTTATCTTTTATCTTTTTTACGAGGTGGGCGATTACTGTTTCGATGTATTTCATAAAATGCCTATCGCCGCAATGTTGAACCCCTCTGCTTGTTTTACAAGTACTTCTACGAAAGTTGCTCCGAAAAACTTGCTGAACTTGTGCCTCCTCAACGTAAATTCTCCCGACCAACCCGACTATCAGCAAAATCCCACCCCTTCACTGTAAATGCTCCCAGATGCTAGAAAGTTTTCTACTCAAATGGCTTTTCCCCCTCGAACTGATTGCTTTTGGAATTCAGTCCCTGCTCTCTGTTTCCCCGACTGTGCCAACATGCAGAAATGTTTATGTAATGTGAACGAACATCTTTCTGCACAACTCCCCACTGAGGATGTCTACAATAAATCTGGACCCGAATAAAGTAACCCCTTACGTTTCAATGGCATTATGCATTGTTTTGGAGTGAAAAAAAATGTTTGTTTTTTCTTGTTGAAATTGTTTGAAATAAGCATTTAAAAAACATGCAAAGAAGAGAAACAAATATTTGTTTTTAGAACACGTTTGAATACAAAATCAGAGAGACAGCCAGAAAGAGAGGGGAGATTTCGAAGATGAAGTGAATTACACATCGACAGCGAAGTACGTGAGTGTTGTGAGCTGAAATGGTTTATTCCTGTTAATCGACCATAATCGAATATATCTGAAGGGAAATATCGAAAGCTGATTTATTTGCACGCGTCCCCACTGAATAGTGATCGCTTCCGGGCGGATGGCCAAATGGCGGGAGATCAACAGTCTCTGAAGTCTCGCGAGAATCTCGGAAAAGTGATTGGTTGCAGTTGTAAAATAATCGAACACGCCAATCAATAACCGCCGAATCGTATCATTTGTAATCCAGCTCACAAACCACAACAATGTGTGGCTTCCAAACAAAGATCGGATTTACTAGATGAGTCGGGGCATTTTTAACAAGAAGATATGTCCGTCCGTCGGACAAGTTGATCGGTCTGGCCATCCGTCGGTCTGTCACGTAGGGTGAACGCCCAGATTGAAATGACGCATCTTAAGGTATACTGTTTTTCTTATTTACCTAAGCGAGTTTTGAAACATCTTCGTAACTACTTATAATATAACGAGCACTTTCTCTGTCTGTCTGTCTGTCTGTCCGTCCTGGACATTTTTTGTAGACGTAAGAGAGAGGGGGGCGCTCGAGTAATTACTATTTAATTAATTTTTTTTTTCAAGTCAGCGTTCATAAGATTTGTATACCTTTAGGATTACATTGGGAAATGATCAATTATTAATTTAGATTAGATAACATTAAATACCATTAAATAACATATCAACGAAATTTCAAGACGAGACTGCGATTAGAACAGAGAAAGTGTTAAGAATCTTATTTAAAGTAATACTGTTTCAACTTCCTTATATACTGTTACAAAAACACGCTGAGACACCGGACGAGTTTTTCAATTTACATCTTAAACCCATCAGCTGTGTCAATGAGACCCTGTCCTCAACAGACTATGATTAAGCTAACACAATATCGATATGACTATCTTTTTATGTACTAATGAGCCACTGTTTATCAAGGTCAACGGCTACTCGAGGATACGGGTTAATGAGTTTGTGAACTGTAAGACAACACCTTGAAGATTGGTAACATTGGGACCGAACTGAATTTGATTATTTAAGAGGACGGCTCAACAAAAATTTGTTAACATGGGCTTGAAAACAACCATGTTGTAGTCAGCTGGAAAGCAACCCAGTGGTATTTTGTTCAACAGACGGGTAGTTCTTGGAAATAAACTTTGCTCATAGAAGTTATGTTTCGTTTTAGGTACACAGGGGAAGAAAAGAAAAGTATTTACAATGGTTGTAAATAATCAAAGCATTTTGCGTGTTAGAATTTTTACGAAAATCAATTGTTAAAATAAAAAGTTAATTGCAAATTACAAAAGGAGTGAAAACATTTTTTAAATTCGATTTATTTGGAAATTATTAAAAACAGTTTTAACGTAAAACTGTTTTGCATGTAACGACGCGATTTTAAAGTTATTATCACCAATAATACAAAAAAAAAGTGGCAATGCTATCGAAATATCTTCAGGGAAACATACCACAAATGTAAATTTACGGTCCTTTTTCCACCATCCCCGCAAACATAAAAAGTACAGCCAACCATATAATACTATTAGTGATTGTACTTGTACACCCTAAATGACAACCCCGACGAACTGCTAAATCCCACCTCTTCGCTCCGTCACTGTAGAGGTCCCTAGATGCCGTAACATTTTCTATTTTAATAGATTTTTCTTCGAATCGCTTACCTTTGGAATTCCCTTCCTGTGCTCTATTTCCCCAACAGTACCAACAAGCAGACGTTTAAATGTAATGTGAACAAACATCTTGTTACTCAATTTCGAACGCAACTCTTTATTTAATCCACGGGGTAGCATGCTCTTGTTCCGTCGGACTACCGTCCTCATCTTGAGTGTTTTTATCACAACGTTTCGGCCGCTGTAACCTCCGGCCTTCTTCATGTGTATATATTCGAACTCGGGAATATTTCTCTCGTTCCGTCAGTCATGACTGGGATAAGTCTTCAGTTATTCGCAGTTCTTCGTATCGCCCGCACCTAGAATTGAACCTTCAACCTTCAGACGACTATCATCTAGAACTGAATTTTACTTAGTACTATATCCACTGTGTCATGGGTCCTTGCGAATTAGAGAGGACTTCTTCCGGCCATAGTTGTCAGTCCTGCTACACCCGTGGATTAAATAAAGGGTTCCGTTAAAAGTTCCGTCCAGATTCCCGAGTTCGACAGAAATATTCCGGAGTTCAAAAAGAGACACCTGAAGAAGGTCGGGGGTTACAGCGGCCGAAAGGTTGTGATAATAACACTCAAGATGAGAACAGTAGTCCGAATAATCCGAATTATACATTCTATTTCTTTCTTATGAATCATCAAACTATATACGCCATTTCTTCTATTTTCTGTTCACCAATCTCTGCGATGTTTTGTTTCCTTTTCTTTCGTTTTATATTTGAAGAGATCATCTATTATTATCGTAAAGCCGAGTTAATCAACGTTTGTTTCCCTATTGTTTTTTCCTATTTATTTAAATCACACAAAAACTTTCATTGTAATGAAAGTTTAATCAAATATAATTCAATTCCTAAACTAAAGCATTTTTTTTTGCGTGATGTAAATATATAGGGAAAAAGCAATAAGGAAACAAACGTTGATTAACTCGGTTCTAATTAGCTGTAATTTTTGACACACTTAGTGACTCATCTTTGGTGAATAGAAACAATTGAAAAAGAAAAAAGAAGAGAAAAGACGAAGAAGAAGACGAAGAAGAAGAAGAAGAAGAAGAAGAAGAAGAAGAAGAAGAAGAAGAAGAAGAAGAAGAAGAGAAAAATAGTAAAAGAACAAACAGGAATTTACATTCTTAAGATACGGTGATTCAATCTGCGCGTTTAGTGATTAAAATGCTATTACGAACTAAAGCTTGACTGACCGAGTGTATCATAGAGACGCGTCTACAAAAGTGGAGGCGTTCGAAAATGTCCAAGTGATTTGAAATACAAGAAGAAGAAGAAGAAGAAGAAGAACGGAGCAACTCTTCAATATTAGAATACTAATTAATTGGCCGGTTCTTGTAGTCAAGATGTAGATGAATAAAAAGAAGAAAATAAAAGAAAAAGAAGAAAAAGAAGAAAAGGGAAAAGGAGGAGGAAAAGGAGGCGAATACAAGAAGAAGAAGAAGAAGAAGAAGAAGAAGAAGAAGAAGAAGAAGAAGAAGAAGAAGAAGAAGAAGAAGAAGAGTAGACGTAAAAAGGAAGAAGAAGGAGGAAGAGGAGTAGATGAATGAAAAAAATGAGAAAAAGATAAAAGAAGAAAAAGAAGAAGGAAGGGGAGGTGTGTATGTGAAGAAGAAGAAGAAGAAGAAGAAGAAGAAGAAGAAGAAGAAGAAGAAGAAGAAGAAGAAGAAGAAGAAAAGGAGTAAGAAGACAATTGATGAAAGCATCATAGAAAATGGCAGAAAAGAAAGGGATGTCAGTTTTTAAAAATATAATATATTTTCGAAATTGAAATCTGTTCTATTGATTCTCGGTGTTCATTTCACGTTTGCACGACGTTTTATCACGACGTTTCGTGACTGAAATGAACAAGAGACATCTCTTACCCTACTACAACCCCTCCCCCATCCCCGACGCCGCCATTGACACTGGCGCATGCAATTCTTCTGACATCATTGCGATCAGAATCCGACTCGTCACCTCCAACGAACGACATTTTGTTTTGCACTTCCAACTGCGAATTTATATTCATTTTGATAAACACAAACGCAAACACAAGTTCAACCCTCACATATCCGGGTCACCTACGTCAGCGAGTACGAACAACAATCTGTGTCCGAAAAACAAATAACAGTGAAAATGCAATCCCCTATTTTCCCGCTTCATCAATGCCCATCGTCTTATTACCACAACTGCAAAAGGGGGTCACCTGACTTTGAGAGTGGTTTTTTTTTTCATACCAAGTCAAGGATACATCCTCGACGATCAGTCCAACTAAGTCTTTTGAGTTCGGTGGCCTTTTTTTTCTGTCGGGCTAAGGTATGGTTCTATGCAGTTTAAGGAAGTCCACATTTCCAGACATTTTTTGTTTTTATTTACGGAAATCGCTCTAGACAATGTATGAAACCACTTGATGTAAGGAGATAAAAAAAATAGTACTTCAAGGTAAAAAAAAAAAAAAAAAAACTAGCCAACGATAAGTGTTAGATTGATAGATTCCGACCCAGAAAACATCAATTCTTCCCCCTTTGTCAGAAACATTGTCTATGGAATGTGAGGACTAACGGATAAAATAAAGGAAGCAAGAGTTACGAGGTTGTCGAAAGTAAACCCAAGTTAGTAATTTTCTACTCTCCTTAACCTTCTCTCTTTGAGAAGAGGTTAGTTTATTGGTAATCGTCTGAAGCTGGGGGTGCTCGGGCATTTTTTGTCGACCAGAGTGCTCTGCCCCTTGGGCGCTGGCTTTTCAATCCCCACTTCCCGACCTTGTGTCACATCTTCTCGTGGGGGGTGGGGGTGGGGGGTAAATACTAACTGCAAATAACTTCTCTTTTCTTCCTCCATCAAACGCAATTTCCGTGAACAACGTTTCTTGCCAAGAACTTCCTATCTGTGCACCACATTACCACGGGACTGTTTCCCTGCAGAATACAACATGGTCTTCTCTAAAATCAATATTTTTCATGAACAGTTCTCTTTATGTTTCGGATTTGTTTAGATGAGGATTGATAATGTGTTCTCATCTGTGATGTTATACTCACAACGTTTCGGCCGATGTAACCTCTGATATTATTCAGGTGCGTTTGGTGTAAATCGGAAATTTGTATGTTGAACTCGGGAATCTGTACAGAATTTCGAACGGAACCCTTTATTTAATCAACTGGGGTAGATTGTTCTCGTACTGTCAGCCATGATCAGGTAAAAGTCTTAAGTAATTAAATAGTAAGAATACAATTACGAATTACTTCTACCCGGTCATGACTGACAGAACGAGAGCAAGCTACCCCAGTTGATTAAATAAGGGGTTCTGTTCGAAATTTCGTAGAGATTCCCGAGTTCGACAGAAAGATTCCCGAGTTCGCCAAGATACACCTGAGGAAGGTCGAATGTTACATCGGCCGAAACGTTGTGAGAATAAGATCCAATAATGAGTACAGTAGTTTAGAATTATCTAAATAATACGAACCGTCCTCATTAAATTTTGTTAATTCCAATCATTATTTTATTTCAGTCCTCTCATAGTATTCTTGATCATTCAACTGAAAATCTACCCATCTCATTAACCCTTATCTTCGAGTGGCTTTTGCCCTTGATAAGTGGTGACTCGTTAATAATTTTTAAAAATCCACATGGGTCGTACTTTGTTCGTATTACCATTAGCATCTTTGTCTCGAAAGATCATGAAGAATGCGCCCTCAATTTGATACAGACCCGTGGCACTTGACTCCTAAGACTGTGCAGGCCAATGCGCGAGTGGCAGTCACTACTGAAATCGAAGAGATGGAGTATTATCACTCGGTTGCAAGGACGACTGTATGACACTCTCTCAGGTATCTTATGTCCACCGAGACAACTCCCCATCCTCTCTGTCCATGCCTTCAAGTTGTTTAGGAAAGTCTTACAATCGTTCTTGATTACTGATTAAAATATTACCAAATTGAAAAAATGGCTACTTTTAACACTTGTGAACATCAATTCGTACTAATGATGAGAGATGTGGATGGTAATTGCGCAACTCTTTTACAGTGGGTATCCATTGTTTCTCAAGACTGAACGAAGACCATGAATAGTATAAACATAAATGTGTGTACACATTAATGCGTATGAGCCCTTGCGACTCTACATTGACTCAGATGCAAAAACAATAGCAGCTCACAAACTTGCAGTAGTCATGATACACTGGCAAAAGAAATACTTGCAGACCTTGAAAGGGATGTCACACTTCAAAAAACGGTTAACCCAAATACACCAGTAACATCGTGCTCCGGAATGGTGGTAACTGCCAAATCAGACGACACACCGAGACGCACGTCGTCTACCTTTCATAAAAAATGACCAAAGCGTTCTGCTGCAGGAAAGCCATTGAGCAATTAAGTAAAATACCCAGAGATTTCCCGAAAATAAAAATGGAACAATCCGTGAATATGTCGGCAGAATCAACTCTGAAATGCAGCTGTCCTAAAAGAACAAAGATCCCCTACCAATTCCAACAACTCTTCAAGCTGAAATAAAAGGCTACTGTTGAAAAATATCCCAAAATTGAAAGAATTACTCTCAAAATACTATGAAGGAACTACTTTCAACATTTGTGAACATACACCCCTACCAATGATGTCAGGTGAGCCCTTGTGATTATACATTGCAACCCCCATAACAGATCAAAAACCAACACTAGTCCCTATACACCGGTAAGAAAAAGTACTTGCCGACCTTGAAAGGGATGTCGCACTTAAAAAAAAGTTGGCGTAAATACACTCGTAACATGGTGTTCCGGAATAGTGGTAATTGCCAAATCAGACGACACACCGAGGCGCACAGTTGATCTCCAACTACAAAACAAAAATTCAGTAAGATAAAACTGATCACATATCAATTCCTTTTCGTCTTGCTGAACAAATTTCCCAAACGGAAAAGGAAAACTGTCATGGAATGGCTACCATTAAGTTCCATTAAATGAAAAGGATAGACACGTCACAACCTTTATCACCCCATCGGGAAGATTTCGATACAAAATGGCGCCATAAATATTTTTATCAAGTGGTGATGGGTATACTCAGAGGTTTGATTCCATTATTGCAGACTTCAAGAATAAAGTTAAATGTGTAGAAGATATCTGCATGTGGTCTGGCTTCGTTTAATAAGCATTCTTCCAAGCATGCGACTGGTTGGATTTGTGTGCAAGGAATGGTGTCACCCTCAACCACAGAAAATTTAAATGTGCAAAAGATACAGTTGATGTTGTTAGATTAACGGTGACACTAAATCAAATAAAGCTCAGTCAGAAATTCTTGAATGCAATTCTAGAATTTCTCATATCAAAATATATATCTGGAGAAAGTGCACAGTTCGGCTTTTTTTTTTCAAATTTGTGATCGTTTTGCTTTTGCTGTGGATGGGGCATCCTACTAGATGCTAGATACTCCAGCCGAGAGATCTTTTTAAGATTCTAACCGTCCCCTTAAGTGCATTTTTCTGTATCTCTCTTGCACTTTTTTCACCGGGTATATGTACCAGTTAGCTTTTGAAATTATTTTTCATGAGTTTGGTTGCTCCTATAATTACTGGAATGATGGAGATCTTCCTAAGATTTAAGTTTCTTTTCATAAGACCTTGGTATTTCGTTATCTTTTCACTCTGTTTAAGCCAGCATCATTGGGGACACTGACTTCAACTAGGGTTTCTACTTTCTCCCTCTTGTCCCATATCACTATGTACGTTTTAACAGCTCCGTTTTCTAGATATGTATCTGTAGGGATTGCATAGTCATAGTAGATGGTGTATGACTTATTTTCAACTATTCTTTCTTGTATATGTTCATGGGACTTTCTGCTACATCAATATGTCCATTGATGTATATTAGAGACAACCATTGTAATCTGTTGTAATATGTCCATTGATGTATGTTAGAGACAGCCATTGTAATCTGTTGTAATATGTCCACTGATTTATGTTAGGGACAACCATTGTAATCTGTTGTAATATGTCCATTGATGTATGTTAGAGACAATCATTGTAATCTGTTGTAATATGCCCATTGATGTATGTTAGAGACAACCATTGTAATCTGTTGTAATATGTCCATTGATGTATGTTAAAGACACCCATTGTAATATGTTGTAATATGTCCATTGATGTATGTTAGCGACAACCATTGTAATATGTTGTAACATTTCCATTGATGTATGCTAAGGACAACCATTGTAATCTGTTGTAATCTGTCCATTGATGTATGTTAGGGACAATCATTGTAATCTGTTGTAATATGTCTATTGATGTATTTTAGGGACGGTTATTGTAATCTGTTGTAATATATCCATTGATGTATGTTAAAGACAATCATTGTAATCTGTTGTAATATGTCCATTGATATATGTTAAGGACAACCATTGTAATCTGTTGTAATATGTCTATGTATCTGCATGTATGAATGAATGAGTAATATGTGTCCTATTTATATTATTTCCTTAGGGAGCATGCTTCCATCATCTTTAGGGATTATGAATAAAAAATGAGCAAACTCATACTGGAAAAGTTATCGGACATAGCTACTGACACTGGAAAATTAAAAGGCGTACACACTTTTGTTTCACATAGAGCATTATTTTAAAAAATCAAATTAAATCGAACCAAAATGTTAAGATATAGTCAGACCATTATACAATAATCATGCATTTTTCAAGGGATAAAATAAGTATGAAAACGTCACGTGTGAAGGTATAATCTCGTTGTGTTGATAACACGTAGGAGCCGCTCGCATATTTCACACATTAAAATATAATCTTGCTACAAATATTTTAGGCTTAACATTTGGTACTGTTGTATATTGAAGGTTCGGTATTTCACCTAGTTAATGTGATTGTTATGTTCTTAGAAGCATTCCAGAATGACGGCGTAAAATATCGTCTGTCGAGGTCACAAAGATCAGATTTGACAAGGCGTTTGAACGGAATAATATGAAGGGAGTAAATCTCATGTTATCGAAAATTTTTGAAAAAAGATTTTGTAATGTAAAAACCGATGGAAATCGAGTTGAGAAGACTTACGAATTTGAATAATTAAAACAAGTGAAGTGAGTAAATCACAAAAAAAGATTTTGTAATTTAAAAACCGATGGAAATCGAGTTGAGAAGACTTACGATTATGAAGGCCTTAAATTTGAATAATTCAAACAAGCTGGTGTTGTCTTTCTTTCTATCTCTTCACTGAGTCGATTTATATCGATTTATATCGATTTATATCATGCGAACCCGTATAGGCAAGCTGTTCATTTGAAAATTATCTCCGAGATTGTTCTATCAATTTGAATTAACAACGGTTGAGCTGTAAAAGTAAAATAAACGGAATTTTCCATTAGAAGTCAAGTTAGAGGTTAGAGCTACGTGTACAGGAAGTTACGTCACGGGAGGAAGTATGTGGCAGAAAGGTGGAAGCGGTTTTATCCTCTCTAGGATCTCGGCCTCAAATTGTTCGGACTCTTGTTTTCCACGGTGGTCGGAAGTGGAAGTTGCAGTTCGCATAGTTGTACTTGTTGTAAATTGGTAGAAAGTAAACCAAATCTCAGAGGAAATAAAGAAAATAAATCATCACTAGTACTACGACGTCACTATCCAATGAGTCAACTACTTCCGTGTCAACGAGAGAACAGCTATTTCGTACCATCTGGTAGAAAGGTAAGAACTGCCCACGCCAAAAGAAGTTTACATTTATGTCACTATTTCATCTTCAACGGCGTTTTAACGAAAAAGAATTAAGCGTGACTGAACAACCGACAAAGAAACATGTATGAAATATATTCAAATAAAACTAAAATAGTTTAAATGGGTTAGATTTACGGATGTTTTTATAGTGGTTTGCTTTTACACTTTCTGCAAATATCACTCTTCGGAATTTCTTTTGAAATTCATTTTCCTCCTCCTCCTCCTCCTCCTCCTCCTCCTCCTCCACCTAATAAACATTTATGATTTTTTCAAATAGAATAATTTAAAGGTAAAAGAGTAACGACATCATATTATGGATCAAGTACCAAAATTTACAGCGGTCCTTAATTCAGATCAGTGCGGTCCTTAAATCAATTTAGTGATCTGACCCAAAATTCAGAGGATGATGGAATTTAACCCATATAATATTGTTGGGAGATTCAAAGCAGTTTCATGTATGTCATAAATAAATGTACAAAACGTTCGTTTTAAGAGCTTTAGAAAGATGCCTTTTCACTTCGTCACTGAAATACATTTTATATATATTTTCTTTAATTTTTAATTGGAGTTGAGCATTTTTTTTTCGTAGTGTTTTCACGTGGAGTCATAAATAAATAATTAAAGAAGAAAAAAATATATATATATATATATATATATATATATATATATATATATAAAACGAAGGTTACTAAATACAACATCACAATATGTTCAGAATTACGTCATAAATAAATCAAAGGCGATCTGACTCATGGGCACCTCGCTTTTAGCAAAAAAAGGCTCTGATAGAATAAGACAGAGACTGTAAGAGACAGTCGCTCTCTCTTTCTCTCTCTCTCTTTCTTTCTCTTTCTCTATCTCTCTCTCTTTCTCTCTCTCTCTCTTTCTCTCTCTCTCTCTCCCTCCCTCACACACACACACTTTTCAATAAAGTAATAGACAATATGTTTATAACTATACACTACGCTAAGGTTTATTACGTGGTAGATGTTTAGATTTGAACGCAGATTCATTGTTTGTCATATCGTATTTTTATGTAGAACAGAAGACATTTTGGAACCACAGTATGTAATAAGCCCTCAAGTATTATTTTTGATTCTTCTCATATGCTGATCATCGTTTCTTTCGATTAAGTATATCGATTGAATTTATTTCAGACGATCAAACATATTGGCATTTTCTGTAAAGTTCGGGTTATTGTAATCGTGCCCAAATAATTGGAAATTTCTTTCCAGGAAAATTGAAGTTGTCATCTTCAATAAATCTTGATCTACCATCAGAGACTGTATGAAGAAGTTCACACAGAATGAACTTAGCACCTTCAGTGATAAAAGTTACTATTTCTCTTTCGTTCAAAACAATTCTTTAATCTTTTAGATAAAAATGTAACGTTATCTCTGCTCGGCATAACGCCCGAGATTTTCCACTTCCGGCGTAGAATGTGTTCAGCAGAAAGCGGTGAAGTGCGTAAACCAGTCCCCTGTGTGTTTTACACATGCGAAAATCTAGCTCAGCACAAGAAATTGTGAAAAGTGATTTCTTTCATTAGAAATTTATTTTTATTTTTAAAACAAATTTATTCATTATAATTGAAGTTTGAAAAAAATTTTTTTACAAATACTCAAAGGATATATGCAATCGATTTCTCAGCCATCAGCTGGATGGGAGCAAAAATGGAACATCAGCTTATTTCCATCGTAAATCTTTCTCTGATGTATTTTCTTTCGAATTTTCTGTCAATCGGCGGTGTAATTCTGAACATTTGTTTTTCATAAATTTCTCTAATCAGTATACCTCAAAATAAAAACA
Source organism: Sepiola atlantica (assembly GCA_963556195.1). NCBI lineage: Eukaryota > Metazoa > Mollusca > Cephalopoda > Sepiida > Sepiolidae > Sepiola > Sepiola atlantica. The sequence goes on along the minus strand of OY744529.1, from coordinate 39,797,795 downwards.
ATAATTTAGTTTTAGTCTCAAAATGGAAATCATCAAAATAATCGCAATTCCGGCTACAATTCTTATTTACAATCCTGCTTTCTCCAATCATTCTGTGGTTAATCTTTTTGAAATGATTTCGTAGATATATGACACAATCTTCTACCCCATTAATACGTATAATTCTACAAGATGTCAGTAATGTCTGGACACATAGGTGAAAATATAATTCTTAATTCAAATAACATATTCAATATGGTTTCCATAATTTACAATGCAAATTTTTATGCGTTTCGCAAAGCTTTTCTAAACTTGATGAAATAAATCCCCAGTGCCTTCAATTTTGGAGCATCCACTTCTTATTCGTTGAGTTTAAGAAAAAGAAATCAAATATGTTAGGTAACGAAGAGGGTGCCGGGTAGAGATGACCTTAAAAGCTTGGGGAGCTAAAAACGTCACTTCCGTTTGGAGAGCAGTCTTCTCTTAAACCTGCGACCAGCCGACGTGACAGACGCGAAGAACGGACGGTCCTCTGCCAGCTGACAGTGTAGCGAAAAATGGGCTGACTGATATGTTAAGGGTTCCTCTCTCTCTTGATTTAATTATTTCTACATTTTTCTATCTCTCTACCTCTCTCGTACACATGCAGTTAATTTTAAAAACCAAATCCGGCGTCAAGGTGGCTATCGATCAACGGCCGAGGGACACAAGCTAGCAGCGACGAAACCTGGGTTGCAAAAAAATGAACGGGTATATAACGATTTATACACTCGCGAATGTATCCAACAAATGTCTGGTAAACGAGCAGACTACTCCAGATGGCCATGCCTTCTAATTCAATTCAGGAAACTGACATTCAACCCATCCCTAACCTTTGTAATCAGTTTTAAATTTGATTAAATGAAAAATATCCAATTTTTTTTTAATTACCCTACGTGTCCAGACTTTACGGGCACTTTGTAGTTTATTGATATTAACTATACAAGTTAAGTGAGAGAAACTTAACTAGATTAAAGTTTGATGACCTTAGCTCAGACATACATCAACTCTGTGGATTATTTATATGATTATATAATCATTAGATAATGGTATTACTCCCTTCTATCCTAAACATCAATAATAATAAACTGAAAGAATACATTAATGTCCCAACACAACAAGAAAGACATGTGTGTTGCCAGGGTCGTCGATAAAGAAGGTACGTGAAAAATATATCGGTGGATTATTTATATGATTATAGTTAGGTAGAAAATAGCATTACTCCTTTCTACCTTAAAATTCAACTCTTGTTTGATGAGAGACGCAAGGTGAAAACAGATTATGAATACACTATTAAAAAGAAGTCTACTGAAAACGGAAGGATTTAATGAACCAAACGATGAGTTGCAGCTATCTGTAAGTGACTGATTTTGTTATTTATTTGCTACAATAATATTTGAAACGAAAGTATGTGTGGACAAACTAATAATGGTTATCCACAAATGTATTTTTGATATCGATATGGACGAAAACAGCCACACAGGAAGAAAGGTGAACAAAACATAAAACGGTTGAGACCAATTTTTCAACAAATGCAACGTCATTCTTGCACATGTTTTTAAAAGAACGGCATTTCTCTACTGATTTTCAGAATTTCATGAGTAGTTGAAAAAGCCAACAGGAGTTGGCGAAAATTTCCAACCAAGGTAATGGAAAAGAAAAATTGCAATCAAACCGGAATGATTTAATAAACAAAGCGATGAGTTGCAGCTATCTGTAACAGAAGAATTCGTAGACATGCATTATTAAAATGTATCTACTAATGAAGGGACATAGAAATGTGCCAGCATCTCTTTGACGTTCCCGTCATTAATAAGTATGATTCTAGTCAGATAGCATTATTAAATAGCAGCTGTTTTTTAGTAGCTTGAGCGGGAGCTGGTAGAGCCATGCTAACATCCATAAGTGAAAGTGATGCTGTTGAAACCAATTGGATTTGAACTTGGCGAAGCCATGTCATCAGTCCACGTCGATTGTCACGTCACCAACACTTTCAGCCATCTGATAGTATTATACCCCTAACCCTACCCCTAACCACCTCCCATCTGATCGTATTATACCCCTAACCCTAACCCTAACTAATTCCTATATGATAGTATTATACCCATATCCCTGACCCAAACCACCTTCTATCTGATAGTATTATACCCCTAACCCTAACCCTAATCACCTCCCATCTCATGATATCATACCCCTAACCCTTACCCTAACCACCCCCCATGTGAAAGTATTATACACGTAGCCCTAACCCTAACTAATTCCTATCTGATAGTATTATACTCCTAGCCCTAAGCTTAACAACCTGTTATCTGATAGTATTATACCCCTAAACTTAACCCTAACCCTAACCACCACTCATCTGATAGTATTATACCTCTAACCCTAACCCTAACCACCTCCGATAGTATTATACTCCTAGCCCTAACTCTAACTAATTCCTATCTGATAGTAGTATACCCCAAGCCCTTACCCTAACCATCTGTTATCTGATTGAATTATGCCCTAACTCTAACCACCTCCAATCTGATAGTATTATAACCCTAACCCTAACCCTATCCGATGTGATAGTATTACACTCCTAGCCCTAACCCTAACTAATTTCTATCTGATAGTATTATACCCATAGCCGTAACCTCAACCACCTCCAATCTGATAGTATTATACCCCTAACCCTTACCCTAACCACCTCCCATGTTATAGTATCATACCCCTAACCCTAACACCCTGTTATCTGATAGTATTTTACCCCTAACCATAACCCTTACAACCTACCATCTGATAGTATTATACCCCTAACCCTAACCCTAACAACCTCCCATATGACAGTATAACACTCCTAGCCCTAACCCTAACTAATTTTTATCTGATAGTATTATACCCCTAACACTAACCCTAACCACATCCCATGTGATAGTGTTATACTCCTAGACCTTACCTTAACAAATTCCTATCTGATAGTATTATACCCCTACCAAAAACCCTAACCACCTTCTATCTGATAGTATTATTCCCCTAACCCTAAGCACCTCCCATCTGATAGTATTATACCCCTAGCCCTAACCCTAACCACCTGTTATCTGATAGTATTATACCCCTACCCCTAACCCTAACCACCTCCCATCTGATGGTATTATACTCCTAACCCTAACCCTAACCACTTTCCATGTGATAGTATTATACTCCTAGCCCTAACCCTAACTAATTTCTATTTGATAGTATTATACCCCTAGCCCTAAACTTAACAACCTCCCATGTGATAGTATTATACCCCTAACCCTAACCGTAACTACCTCCAATGGGATAGTATTATACTCCTAGCCCTAACCTTAACTAATTCCTAACTGATAGTATTATACCCCTAACCGTAACCTTAACCACCTCCCATGTGATAGTATTATACTCCTAGTCCTAACCCTTACTAATTCCGATCTTATAGTTTTATACCCTTACCTTAACCACCTCCTATCTGATAGTATTATACCCCTATCCCTAACCCTAACAACCTCCCATCTTACAGTATTATACCCTTAACCCTTACACTAACCACCTCCCGTGAAATAGTATTATACTCCTAGCCCTAACCCTAACTAATTCCTATCTGATAGTATTATACTTCTAGCCCTAACCCTAACAACCTGTTATCTGATAGTATTATACCCCAAACCCTAACCATAACAACCTCTCATGTAATAGTATTATACTCCTAGCCGTAACCGTAAATAATTCCCATCTGATAGTATTGTACCCTTAGCCCTATCCCTAACAACCTGTTATCTGATAGTATTATACCCCTAACCCTAACCCTTAAAACCTCCCATCGGATAGTATTATACCCCTAACATGAACTCTAACCACATCCCATCTGATAGCATTATACCGCCAGCCCTATTCCTAACTAATTCCTATCTGATAGTATTATACCATAGCCATTACCCTGACCACCTGTTATCTGATAGAATTATACCCTTACAACCTCCGATCTGATAGTATTATACCCCTAAAACTCACCCTAACCACCTACCATGTTATAGTATTATACTCCCAGCCCAACCCCTAACTAATTCCTATCTGATAGTATTATACCTCTAGCCCTAACCCTAACAACCTGTTATCTGATAGTATTATACCCCAAACCCTAACCCAAACCACCTCACATGCGATAGTATTATACTCCTAACCGTAACCGTAGCTAATTCCTATCTGATAGTATTATACCCCTAGCGCTAATCTTAACTATCTCTTATCTGATAGTATTATACCCCTAACCATAACCCTAACCACCTCCTATGTGATAGTATTATACCCCTAACCCTTACCCTAACCACCTCCCATCCGATAGTATTATAACCCTAACCTAACCCTAACCACCTCCCATGTGATAGTATTATACTTCTAGCCTTAACCCTAACAGCCTGTTATCAAATTGTATTATACCCCTAACCTTAACCCTATCCACCTCCCATCTGATAGTATTGTACCCTTAGCCCTATGCTTAACCACCTGTTATCTGATAGTATTTTACCCCTAACCCTAACCCTTACAACATCCCATCTGATAGTAATATACCCCTAACCTTTACCCTAACCACCTGTTATCTGATAGAATTATGCCCTAACCACCTCCCATGTGATATTATTATACTACTAGCCCTAACTCTTAGTAGTTCCTATCTGATAGTATGATACCCCTAGCCTAACCTTAACCACCTCGCATCTTATAGTATCATACCACTAACCCTTACCCAAACAACCTCCCATTTGATCGTATTATACCCTTAACCCTAACCATAACAACCAGTTATCTTATAGTATTATACTCTCATCTCTAACCCTAACAACCTTCTATCTGATAGTATTATACCCCTAACCCTAACTCTAACCACCTCCCATCTGATAGTATCATACCCCTAACCCTAACCCTAACCCAAACCACCTCTTATCTGATAGTATTATACCCCAGCCTTAACCCTAACCACTAACTAATTCCAATCTGATAGTATTATAACCCTAGCCCTAACCCTAACCACCTGTTATCTGATAGTATTATACCACTAACCCTAACCCTAACCACCTCCCATCTGATAGTATTATACCTTTAACCCTAATCACCTCCTATCTGATAGTATTATACCCCTAACCTAACCCTAACTACCTCCCATGTGACAGTATTATACTCCTAGCCCTAATCTTTACTAATTCCTATGTGATAGTATTATACCTCTTGCCCTAACCCTAACTACCTATTATATAATAGTATTATACCCAAAACCCTAACTCTAACCATCTCTCATCTGATAGTATTATACCCTTAGCCCTACCCCTAACCACCCCTATCTGATATAATTATACCCCTAACCCTAACTTAACCCTTACCCTAACCACCTCCCATCTGATAGTATTATACCCCTAACCCTAACTTAACCCTTATCCTAATCACATCCTATCTGATAGTATTATAACCCTAACCCTAACCCTAACCACCTCCCATCTAATAGTATCATACCCCTAACCCTACCGCTAACCACCTTCCATCTGATAGTATTATCCCACTAGCTCTAACTCTAACTAATGCATATCTGAGTGTATTATACCCCTAGCCCTTACCCTAACAACCTCCTATCTGATAGTATTATACCCTAGCCCTAACCCTAACAACCTTCTATCTGATAGTATTATACCCCTAGCCTTAACCCTTAGCACTTGTTATCTGATAGTATTATACCCCTAACCCTAACCCGAACCACCTCCCATCTGATAGTATCATACCCCTACCTTTAACCCTAACCACCTCATATCTGATAGTATTATACCCTTAATCCTAACCTTAACCACCTCCCATCTGATATTATTATACCCCTAACCATAACCCTTACCACCTCCTATCTGATAGTATTATATCCCTTACCCTAACCCTAACCACCTCCCATCTAATAGCATTATACTCCTAACCCTAACCCTAACCCTAACCCTAACCACCTCTTATCTGATAGTATTATACCCCTAACTCTAACCCTAACCCTAATCACCTCCTATCTGATAGTATTATACCCCTATCCTTAACCCTAACCACTTCCTATCTTAATGTATTGTACCCCTAACCCTAACCTTAACCACCTCCCATCTGATAGTATTATACCCCTGACCCTAACCCTTGCCCTAACCCTAACCACCTCTTATCTGATAGTATTATACCCCTAACTCTAACCACCTCCCATCTTATAGTATTATACCCCAGCCCTAACCCTAACCACCTACCATCTGATAGTATTATACCCCTAACCCTGACCCTAACCACCTCCCATCTGATAGTATTATACCCCAGCCCTAACCTTAACCTCCTCCCATCTGATAGTATTATACCCATAACCAATTCCCATCTGATAGTATCATACCCCTAGCCCTAACCTTAACCACCTTCCATCAGATAGTATCATACCCCTAACCCTAATCCTAACCACCTCACATCTGATAGTATCACGAAGTACTAAAGCAAAAATGATCATTTTTGTTAACACTAGTAAATGAAAGTTTTGCGATAGAAATGATTGAATTCGAACTCAGCACACCCAGGTCCACTTAACAACCACTCCCTCCCATATCTTAACATCATGAAGGAACAAAGTAAAGGCAAATCTCGTTATTATTTTGGTGAAAAAAATTTCAAAGACTAAAAGACAACACGGCAAGGAGGAGTTAGTGGCAATTTTGTGGTCGATTGCCTGCTTTAATTGAAAGTCTAATTAGTAGTTCGGGTGAAAAGTTTAATGTTTATTCGGCCGAACGGCAAAAGTGATTTTTTAGATCAACACATAATGGAGGATTACCGAAAAATAACAAGAATAGGACATTGTGAAGAAAAAAAAAAGAAATAGGAGATTGTAGAAAAAACAAAAAGAAGCAAGAAAAGAAAGCGACAGTGTCTCCATAAAACCGTCACGAAAATTAAAAGGGAACTTTGGTGATTTTTTAAAGGTTGATTTTTAATGCAGGCCGTCACTTTTCATCTTGAAGAAATTAACTCCCCGAAATAATAACACTTGCTATCAGCATGTCTTTGTTCACGTGGTACACAACTTGCGTTGAAAAAAGAGGCGATTCTGTTCGAAACAACAGACTATGAATTTTAAATAAATTCATTTCTGGGTGACATAGACTAGTTCTAAATCTTTGTTCACGTGGTACACAACTTGCGTTGAAAAAAGAGGCGATTCTGTTCGAAACAACAGACTATGAATTTTAAATAAATTCATTTCTGGGTGACATAGACTAGTTCTAAATCTTTGTTCACGTGGTACACAACTTGCGTTGAAAAAGGAGGCGATTCTGTTCGAAACAACAGACTATGAATTTTAAATAAATTAATTTCTGGGTGACATAGACTAGTTCTAAATCTTTGTTCACGTGGTACACAACTTGCGTTGAAAAAGGAGGCGATTCTGTTCGAAACAACAGACTATGAATTTTAAATAAATTAATTTCTGGGTGACATAGACTAGTTCTAAATCTTTGTTCACGTGGTACACAACTTGCGTTGAAAAAGGAGGCGATTCTGTTCGAAACAACAGACTATGAATTTTAAATAAATTAATTTCTGGGTGACATAGACTAGTTCTAAATCTTTGTTCACGTGGTACACAACTTGCGTTGAAAAAGGAGGCGATTCTGTTCGAAACAACAGACTATGAATTTTAAATAAATTCATTTCTGGGTGACATAGACTAGTTCTAAATCTTTGTTCACGTGGTACACAACTTGCGTTGAAAAAGGAGGCGATTCTGTTCGAAACAACAGACTATGAATTTTAAATAAATTCATTTCTGGGTGACATAGACTAGTTCTAAATCTTTGTTCACGTGGTACACAACTTGCGTTGAAAAAGGAGGCGATTCTGTTCGAAACAACAGACTATGAATTTTAAATAAATTAATTTCTGGGTGACATAGACTAGTTCTAAATCTTTGTTCACGTGGTACACAACTTGCGTTGAAAAAGGAGGCGATTCTGTTCGAAACAACAGACTATGAATTTTAAATAAATTAATTTCTGGGTGACATAGACTAGTTCTAAATCTTTGTTCACGTGGTACACAACTTGCGTTGAAAAAGGAGGCGATTCTGTTCGAAACAACAGACTATGAATTTTAAATAAATTAATTTCTGGGTGACATAGACTAGTTCTAAATCTTTGTTCACGTGGTACACAACTTGCGTTGAAAAAGGAGGCGATTCTGTTCGAAACAACAGACTATGAATTTTAAATAAATTAATTTCTGGGTGACATAGACTAGTTCTAAATCTTTGTTCACGTGGTACACAACTTGCGTTGAAAAAAGAGGCGATTCTGTTCGAAACAACAGACTATGAATTTTAAATAAATTAATTTCTGGGTGACATAGACTAGTTCTTAATCTTTGTTCACGTGGTACACAACTTGCGTTGAAAAAAGAGGCGATTCTGTTCGAAACAACAGACTATGAATTTCAAATAAATTCATTTCTGGGTGACATAGACTAGTTCTAAATCTTTGTTCACGTGGTACACAACTTGCGTTGAAAAAAGAGGCGATTTTGTTCGAAACAACAGACTATGAATTTTAAATAAATTAATTTCTGGGTGACATAGACTAGTTCTAAATCTTTGTTCACGTGGTACACAACTTGCGTTGAAAAAGAGGCGATTTTGTTCGAAACAACAGACTATGAATTTTAAATAAATTAATTTCTGGATGACATAGACTAGTTCTAAATCTTTGTTCACGTAGTACACAACTTGCGTTGAAAAAAGAGGCGATTCTGTTCGAAACAACAGACTATGAATTTTAAATAAAATCATTTCTGGATGACATAGACTAGTTCTAAATCTTTGTTCACGTGGTACACAACTTGCGTTGAAAAAAGAGGCGATTCTGTTCGAAACAACAGACTATGAATTTTAAATAAATTCATTTCTGGGTGACGTAGACTAGTTTTAAATCTTTGTTCACGTGGTACACAACTTGCGTTGAAAAAAGAGGCGATTCTGTTCGAAACAACAGACTATGAATTTCAAATAAATTAATTTCAGGGTGACATAGACTAGTTCTAAATCTTTGTTCACGTGGTACACAACTTGCGTTGAAAAAAGAGGCGATTCTGCTCGAAACAACAGACTATGAATTTTAAATAAATTCATTTGTGGGTGACATAGACTAGTTCTAAATCTTTGTTCACGTGGTACACAACTTGCGTTGAAAAAAGAGGCGATTTTGTTCGAAACAACAGACTATGAATTTTAAATAAATTAATTTCTGGGTGACGTAGACTAGTTCTAAATCTTTGTTCACGTGGTACACAACTTGCGTTGAAAAAAGAGGCGATTTTGTTCGAAACAACAGACTATGAATTTTAAATAAATTAATTTCTAGGTGACATAGACTAGTTCTAAATCTTTGTTCACGTGGTACACAACTTGCGTTGAAAAAAGAGGCGATTCTGTTCGAAACAACAGACTATGAATTTTAAATAAATTAATTTCTGGGTGACATAGACTAGTTCTTAATCTTTGTTCACGTGGTACACAACTTGCGTTGAAAAAAGAGGCGATTCTGTTCGAAACAACAGACTATGAATTTTAAATAAATTCATTTCTGGGTGACATAGACTAGTTCTAAATCTTTGTTCACGTGGTACACAACTTGCGTTGAAAAAAGAGGCGATTTTGTTCGAAACAACAGACTATGAATTTTAAATAAATTAATTTCTGGGTGACATAGACTAGTTCTTAATCTTTGTTCACGTGGTACACAACTTGCGTTGAAAAAGAGGCGATTTTGTTCGAAACAACAGACTATGAATTTTAAATAAATTAATTTCTGGATGACATAGACTAGTTCTAAATCTTTGTTCACGTAGTACACAACTTGCGTTGAAAAAAGAGGCGATTCTGTTCGAAACAACAGACTATGAATTTTAAATAAAATCATTTCTGGATGACATAGACTAGTTCTAAATCTTTGTTCACGTGGTACACAACTTGCGTTGAAAAAAGAGGCGATTCTGTTCGAAACAACAGACTATGAATTTTAAATAAATTCATTTCTGGGTGACGTAGACTAGTTTTAAATCTTTGTTCACGTGGTACACAACTTGCGTTGAAAAAAGAGGCGATTCTGTTCGAAACAACAGACTATGAATTTTAAATAAATTCATTTCTGGGTGACATAGACTAGTTCTAAATCTTTGTTCACGTGGTACACAACTTGCGTTGAAAAAAGAGGCGATTCTGTTCGAAACAACAGACTATGAATTTTAAATAAATTCATTTCTGGGTGACATAGACTAGTTCTAAATCTTTATTCACGTGGTACACAACTTGCGTTGAAAAAAGAGGCGATTCTGTTCGAAACACCAGACTATGAATTTTAAATAAATTAATTTCTGGGTGACATAGACTAGTTCTAAATCTTTATTCACGTGGTACACAACTTGCGTTGAAAAAAGAGGCGATTCTGTTCGAAACAACAGACTATGAATTTCAAATAAATTAATTTCAGGGTGACATAGACTAGTTCTAAATCTTTGTTCACGTGGTACACAACTTGCGTTGAAAAAAGAGGCGATTCTGTTCGAAACAACAGACTATGAATTTTAAATAAATTCATTTGTGGGTGACATAGACTAGTTCTAAATCTTTGTTCACGTGGTACACAACTTGCGTTGAAAAAAGAGGCGATTCTGTTCGAAACAACAGACTATGAATTTCAAATAAATTAATTTCTGGGTGACATAAGCTAGTTCTAAATCTTTGTTCACGTGGTACACAACTTGCGTTGAAAAAAGAGGCGATTTTGTTCGAAACAACAGACTATGAATTTTAAATAAATTAATTTCTGGGTGACGTAGACTAGTTCTAAATCTTTGTTCACGTGGTACACAACTTGCGTTGAAAAAGAGGCGATTTTGTTCGAAACAACAGACTATGAATTTTAAATAAATTAATTTCTAGGTGACATAGACTAGTTCTAAATCTTTGTTCACGTGGTACACAACTTGCGTTGAAAAAAGAGGCGATTCTGTTCGAAACAACAGACTATGAATTTTAAATAAATTAATTTCTGGGTGACATAGACTAGTTCTTAATCTTTGTTCACGTGGTACACAACTTGCGTTGAAAAAAGAGGCGATTCTGTTCGAAACAACAGACTATGAATTTTTAATAAATTCATTTCTGGGTGACATAGACTAGTTCTAAATCTTTGTTCACGTGGTACACAACTTGCGTTGAAAAAAGAGGCGATTTTGTTCGAAACAACAGACTATGAATTTTAAATAAATTAATTTCTGGGTGACATAGACTAGTTCTAAATCTTTGTTCACGTGGTACACAACTTGCGTTGAAAAAGAGGCGATTTTGTTCGAAACAACAGACTATGAATTTTAAATAAATTAATTTCTGGGTGACATAGACTAGTTCTAAATCTTTGTTCACGTGGTACACAACTTGCGTTGAAAAAGAGGCGATTTTGTTCGAAACAACAGACTATGAATTTTAAATAAATTAATTTCTGGGTGACATAGACTAGTTCTAAATCTTTATTCACGTGGTACACAACTTGCGTTGAAAAAAGAGGCGATTCTGTTCGAAACAACAGACTATTAATTTTAAATAAATTAATTTCTGGGTGACATAGACTAGTTCTAAATCTTTGTTCACGTGGTACACAACTTGCGTTGAAAAAAGAGGCGATTTTGTTCGAAACAACAGACTATGAATTTTAAATAAATTAATTTCTGGGTGACATAGACTAGTTCTAAATCTTTGTTTACGTGGTACACAACTTGCGTTGAAAAAAGAGGCGATTTTGTTCGAAACAACAGACTATGAATTTTAAATAAATTAATTTCTGGGTGACATAGACTAGTTCTAAATCTTTGTTCACGTGGTACACAACTTGCGTTGAAAAAAGAAGCGATTCTGTTCGAAACAACAGACTATGAATTTTAAATAAATTAATTTGTGCGTGACATAGACTAGTTCTAAATCTTTGTTCACGTGGTACAATATTTAGCTATTACAAATATTTTCTTTACCTGACGAAAAATTGATTAATTATTTCCAAAATTAATTTACTTTATAGCGTTTGGACGAATCAATTTATATTATGTAATTGTTTATACACTTCCATTCGTATTCTTATTATGTTTTTGTTTATTATGATATATATATATATATATATATATATATATATATATATATATATATATATATATTTAACATTGTTCACCCCAAACAAGGCAGGCCGCCACTGTAGACGTAAAGGGCTACTGAGAAAATGGGAGAAGGTTTGGAGCGTCAACCTAAATTGGGAGCTGCGCATCGAGATGTCTGTTTATATTAGTTTTAAATTTCTGCATTTCAGTACCGGGCAGGGGGAGGGAGTTCCAGAGGCCAGCAGCACGAAGAAAGAAGCTATTTGAGCAGAAAGCTCTCCGACATCTGGGGACCTCCACAGTGAATGGATGGGATTTAGCTAATTGTCCAGTTGGTCTAGTGAATTTACGTCAGGAGGCACCAGAGTAGCCAGTTCATCGGAGCATAATCCATTGAAGTATTTGTAAAACAAGCACAAGCATGCTACATTGCGGCGATGAGACAGGGGCTGGAGCTTGGTTGACAGTGAGGGACCTATTACGTTTGCGACTCTTTTTTGGACCATGTCTAAGAGGGAGAGATTTGTGGATGATGCCCCAGCCCAGATGTGACAACAATACTCCATGCATGGGCGGATGGTGGCTTTGTAGAGATACAGGATAATGTCAAGTGTGAGGAGTTTACTAGCACAGTAGAGGGAGCCCACCTTCTTTGTTGCAGCCTTGGCAATGTCTTCAATGTATTTGTTCCAATTCATGTTACCTGTAAAGGTTAGGCCGAGGAGTTTGAATGTTGAACTCTCAGGTAGGGTGTTATTTGCCATGACAATCGGTGGTTAGAGAGGTTTCTTGTAGTTATTGAAGGAAAGTAGCTTTGTCTTTGCGGCATTAAAAGTTACCAGCCATTTATAACCCCAATCCACTACAGCCTGAAGGTCATTTTCTAAGGATTCAGCCATTGCCTCGGATATAAATAGCATCTGTTTTGCCAACATGACGAGAGTAACGCGTGGTGTCGTCAGCAAATAAACCAATCTCAGACTCTATGTCATCAGGGAGATCGTTTATGAAGATCAGGTACAATAAAGGTCCAAGGATAGATCCCTGGGGTACACCAGCCTTTATATCATGTTGCTTAGATAAACGGCCATCGAGGACAACCTGGATCTTTCTTTTGGTTAGGAAGGATCTACTTATATTAAGTAATTGCTCAGTAATACCGTATAAGCGTATTTTCAGGAGAAGCCCTTTATGCCATACCTTGTCAAAGGCCTTGGATATATCAAGCGCTACTGACCTAGCTTCGCCTGCCTTGCGGAGTGTATGATACATGCGTTCAGAGATAACCGTTAGGATGTCTGCAGTAGATTGTGCTTGTCTAAATCCATACTGGCGGTCAGAAAGAAGTTTAGCATTAACTAAGTGCCGGACTATCGCTAGATTGATTAAGAATTCAAAGATTTTAGCAAAGATCGGCAGTAGACTGATTGGGCGGTAGTTCTGTGGATCAGTTCTATCTCCATAATTCTTGAAGACTGGACCACAGAGACAATTTTCCAGCTATCGGGGAAGCAAGATTCAGCTATATATATATATATATATATATATATATATATGTGTGTGTGTATGAACCGGGTTCGCACCCTATGATGGTCTGAGATTGTTACTTCCCTGCGCTGACGAAAGCAATAAGCTTCAAACAACGTCGTACGTAGGTAGAAAATATTAAAAATAATTTTATATATATATATATATATATATATTGTGTGTATTTTCAGTCAGAATCCTTTCATTTAGACAAACATTATTAAATAACATTGAGTGTTTTTGCCTGATCAGACTTTTTTATTTTTACAATTTTCCGAATAGTTTATTTAGTAGTTCGGTCAACTTGCTGTATGTAAATTCCCTGGGTTTCTTGTTTTATTTTATTTCCTTTTTCGCAAGTACTTTCGATTTTATTCGCCAAATTATCTTTAGGCGGTGTTAGTCTTGGTGTCTTTACAAATATGTCTTTACTGTTGAGTTTTCTAATTATTATTATAACGGCTAATAATTTACAACTTAAAAAAGAGCGTCTATAATATTAAGATTTTACATGATAACGTGATTACGTTCTAAGAGTGTGAAAGATTCAAAAGTTTGATATAGTTATCTGCAGACAGCTGTTTCGTCGTTTCACAATTCATCATTGTTGCTAGACAGAAGAAGAAGAAGAAGAAGAAGAAGAAGAAGAAGAAGAAGAAGAAGAAGAAGAAGAAGAAGAAGAAGAAGGAGCAAAGTGAATGAGTTTTACAAACGCAGTTAATTAAGAGCTCTCGTTTTTTCTTTTCTTTTTTAATCCCATCGTTCCATGAAGTCGCGGAAAATTATGTTAATAATCTCGTTGTTGCCGGCGGCGGCGACGGTGGCGACGGCGGCCATGTTTGAGCGAATTGAATCGATGAAATCAGAAAATAGACGTCGTTTATCGGACTTTTTTCTTACTTTTCATTTTCCTGCCCGCAAGCGTTTTATTATACATCAATTTATTTCATGGATTAAATGAACTAAAGAAATCTTTTTTGCAAAGAAAATCTATCGTACTTTCTCGATGAAATATCATTTCTATCTACTTGCGAAACATTAGTATTAGATGTTTCTACGCGACGTGTCTTCAGTTCTATGCTTGTTTTATATTCAGTGTCGCCATTCACTTTTGTTATTTCACTTACATTTTAAAAAAAATAATTTCTATGTCATTTTGCAAAAATCTATTTAGCAATAAAATCGAATGGGTTGATATGCCATAAAACAGACAAACCAGTAGAAAGGAATCCAGGAAGTCGGATAAAATATCTTCTTTTTTGTTGTTTTCAAACAGACTAACCAAGCCAACATTATTTAAAATATTTTTTTTTTAAATGTTCGTCCATTTTTATGTAAAAGTATTGAAATCGTCAAATAAGTGAAAAATCGTCAAAATTTCAAAGTAAGCATACAATAGGAAACGTTGTAAATCTATGAAAAGAATTTTTTAAATAGTTGTTTCGTATTCGTTCGCGTGCAAGATGGCGACGGTGATCTGTTATTCATGAATAATGAAAGATCCATGAAATCCTTAATAATCTGTAGAATATAATGTAAACACACGTGTCAGTGGAAGTTAGAAAGGAAAATTATTTTACCTAGTATTATGATAAATAATTAATTTTTTAAATAAATAGTTACAGAACCTAAATATCAAGACCAATGAATTTTTATTAAGGGCATAATCTCACACTTCTGTTTAGGTGAGTAAGGGGAAATTAAATACTGATCAATTTTTTATGTGAACACCGTCAACTGTCGAAGTGTGCTCTATTTGTATACACTTAGTGCTCAACGCAAAAATGGATATATATATATATATATATATATATATATATATATATATATATATATATATATATATATATATATTTATGAGTGTGTATGCGCGCGAGCACGCGAGTGTGTGTCTGTGGAGAGATAGGGAGAAAATAAAAGAAGAAATGAGAAATAAAATGAGAAAATTTTGAAAGATGGCATTGAGATATAGAATTGCGATAGAAACATGCCAAGTATAATGAGTCGAATATATAAAGAGCATAAGGAAGAGACTACGATACAGACATTCAGAATAGGAGAGGAATATATACATATATATATATATATATATATATATGTGTGTGTGTGGGGAGGTGTATTGCAGTCTTAACACACACACATATATATATATATATATATATATATATATATATATATATATATATATAACGCGTTTCGAGCGTGGTGCGCTCTCGTCAGATATGTAAATCCATTTGAAGAAATGTCTTTCGATTTGAAAGAGTGTTGTTTCATTTGAGGAAATGTGTTATTAACATATTAACAATAACACATTTCCTCAAATGAAACAACACTCTTTCAAATCGAAAGACATTTCTTCAAATGGATTTACATATCTGATGAGAGCGCACAACGCTCGAAACGCGTCATAAAATTATAAAATTATAAAATAACAAAATAATCAATAAATGTTGAAAAAAGCTTTTTACAAATGTTGGTAGCCTTACTCCTTTACATATATACTTTTCTCTCGTTGGAACTGCACTGATACTGCACTACCCTCTTTTCTATATGTATATATATATACATATATATATGTATGTATGTAGATATATATGCATATATATGTATATATGTATATATATGTATATGTGTATATATATGTATATATATATGTATATATATATGTATATATATGTATATATATGTATGTATATGTGTATGTATATGTATATGTATATATATATATACTTATATAGAATCAAATATGAAACTAAAAGTTAACTTTTAGTATATAGAACCTATAGTGAAATGGTTTAAGCTCAATATACGAGATAGAGCAATTATGAAGATAGATGAAAGAAGAGCGATAAACATGTACGAATGTCCAGATTTATTTAAAACTTCAATTGTTCAATTCAATGTATATTCTGTAATAAAATTGTTTATTATTCTTTCCTTAAGCCAAGACTTTTCAAAGATCGAAATCTTATCATCAGAGGAATTATATAGATAGATAAGTTGGCAGTGGAAAAGCCAAAATTCAACATTTGAAAAAACATTAAGAAATGGAGAGTGAAAAAAGTTCGTGTAAAAAAGATACGGGGTTTGTCCAGTTGGTAATTGTGCGTTGATAAGGTGTCCAATGAAAGGAGATTTAGATGGAGAAGAAAAGTTTTTCGTGAAGGCAGCATGGAAAAGCGTTCAAAAATGAAATAACTCCAATACACACACATATATATATATATATATATATATATATATATATATATATATATATATATATATATATATATATGTATATATATATATATATATATATATATATATATATATATATATATATATATATATATATATATATATATATTGTGAAGACAGAGTAGATTATAGTGATACGCTGTCGGGCTATGGAGACAATGCAAAAGTTTGGAATGATTCAGCTGTAAGATCTAACCCGATCGTAATATTATTCGGCTGAAATGTCGAAAGATTCAAAAGATTACGTCTATCTTTGTATGGGCTGGTCTATCGATGGCGAATGACATGGCCAATTGGCAACGTACATCGATAAAAGCCTGTCTGCCCTTATCGGCCGTCCATCAAGTTTGGTAGACTTTATATAAGTCCGTAACCAGCGATTTCCGCGACCTCCGAAATAGAATATAGACAGGGAAAGCGTATTTACATACTGTTATAAGGATAACCCGACGCCTATAAACTCATTTTGCATTTGTTTCGTACAAAGGTCAAATTTAATAGCAGTCAACGAGAGTTAATATTAATATTCTTATATACTTTCGAACTTAACTGTCGATATGATTGGCTATTGAAAAAAATAGTTATTAGATATGATCGACAGTCTGTCCTCAGTGTCACCTATGGTCTTTCATTCTATTGTATATATATATATATATATATATATATATATATATATATATATATATATATATACATTTCATCTTTTCGGGAATCGTCAGTGTAGAGATGATTATTCATACCGACTGCCGGACTCAAACTCCGAACCACGAGTCATTTATTACCAAAATATTATTTTTACAAGAAATGAATATGATAAGAAAGTGTATAGCATTGATTTGTATTCAAAATTCGATATGGGTGCCAGCAATCGCCACCAGCTTCTAAAGCTGCTTGCAACCCGCATCAACTGATTTCACAAGTAACTTTATTTTTCTTTTTTCTTTTTGTTACTAATTAGTCAACACTAATCAAGGCTAAAAACCCACTTGAAGATTAGGGTCAACAAGATGGATAGATTGACAGATGAATGATGATGAATATTATGAGAGTATTAAAAACAGCAGCCGACTCAGAAAACAGCATTTTTCCCCCATTGTCAAAAACATCGCTCGTGGAATGTGAGGACTAAAGGAAAAAATAACGCAAAATTCATAATTCTTGCTCCCCCTTCCATTAATTTCTTGTAAGAATTATATTTCAGTTATAACTTACAAGTATAACTTACAAGTATAGGGCGTTACTTTTCAATCACTGTATATATGATATATATATATATATATATATATATATATATATATATATATATATATATATAGAGAGAGAGAGAGAGAGAGAGAGAGAAAGAGATGTAGAGAGATGTAGAGAGATGTATAGAAAAAGAGACGTATACATATATAGAGAGAGATGTATATATAGAGAGAAACAGAGAGAGAGATGTATATATAAAGAGATACGTAGTATAACTACAGGTGTAAGGCGTTACTTTTCAATCACTATATATATATATATATATATATATATATATATATATATATATATATATATATATATTTTTAAATACAGATTTTAATCAGACATGGACCAGTGGTTTCTGACAAGAAACGGGTTGAATTCCCGATTCCGTCTTCTTCAGCATAGTCTGAAATAGTAAATGATGGAATTTCTTCAAAAAACACATATAACTGTTATGAAACGCTATGTACACAGAATTTTGAAATGGAGAGCCGACGAGAAACGCTTAGGTCAGAAAAAGCCGTTAAAAGATTCTATATTTAGAAGTGAAGCAAGAAAGAAAAGAGAGAAAGAAAGAAAGAAAGAAAGGAGGGGAAAAATAAAATAAAATAAAATTAAATTTATAATAATAAAATATTATTTTTATATTTATATATATCATTTTCATATATATATATATATATGTAGAAAACAATTAAGAGTACGCAACTCTAATTAATTAAATTATCTAAAAAAGGGGAGGTAACTATTTATTATTATATAAAAAATATATATGTATTTATAAATTTCGATCATTTCAATTAATAAATCTCAATTCAAAGTAAAAATATAAATATAGATAAATATATAAATAAAAAATATAAATATAGATAAATATATAAATACATAAATAAAAAATCAATATATACATAAAAAATCAATCAATATATAATTAAAATATCAATATATAAATGAAAAATCAATATATAAATAAAAATCAATATATAGATAAAAAATATAAATAAAAAATCTATATAAATAATAAAATATATATAAATAAATAAATCAATATATAAATAAAAAATAAAAAATCTATATATAGATAAAATAAAATTAAATTAAAAAATCAATATATAAATAAAAAATTCAATATATAAATATAATCAATATATAAATAGAAAATAATAATATGTAAATAAAGAATCAAAAATCAAAATGTAAATAAAAATATAAATAAAAATATAAATATATGCATGTATTACTTTTATATACATATAAAATTAATGAAAAAATATATATTAACGAAAATCCGTCCTATAAATTTAAGGGCGACTAATAATGGAATTTTCTGCATCTTAATCACTCAGAGAGTAAAACAATTGAAATAGTCGTAGTAAGCAAAAACAACGAACGTTGCAATCACCAATAAAAACAATTACATTAAAAATACATATATATTCAGAGATATTTTTTAAGAGAATTTTTATGAATATATGTTCAATTCTATCATGAAAAAGTGTTTTTATATGACAAATTTATGCTCGATATTGGGAATAGAGCATTATTATTGTTAAAAGTGAGTGACCCTAATCAAATAGATATAGTTACATATGTATTTTTAAACAGAAACAGAATTGAATCCAGGTGAGTCCTTTAACCCAGGATTTTTCAAAGAAAAATATTCTTCTCATCAGAAGGATTGAGCTAATTTTGAAACGAAAGAATCAGCTTGAAATCAGATGATAATTAAACATTATATATAAAGTTGATAATTTTATAGGAATGTTGAAAAGAGTCAAATATTTGAAAGTTTCGTATTTCTTCTGATATGTTAGCAAAACAGTAGTTGACATTCAAGCAAACGGCAAGTGGCAGAATGTTTGAGTGTTTATTGGTGTATCAGGCAAAGATTAGTCTAGAATATCCGAAATGCAAGATAAAAATATAATTGAAATAAATAAGTAAAACGAAAGTCCCGGGTATATGTGTGAAGGATAAAGAATAATATATAAGTGATACTTATGTTCAGCAGATATATTAGTTTAGTTTATTTATTTGTTGTTTTAAATGTTTTTTTAATATAAACTCAAACTTTGGATGTTATGATAAATTTTGTCTGTTTATGGAATTCAAATTTAATTTAAAAATGAGATATATTGGAAAGTTTTTAAAAGTGAAAATCGAACTTGGTTAAATCATCGGTGGAAAAAAAACGAACCTATTTTTTAAAAGATCAGTAAGTGTTAGGGTTAGGTTTAGGGTCAGTGTTAGGGTTAAATTGAATAAGTTGGTTAGGGTTAGGCTTAAATTGAATAAGTTGGTTAGAGTTAGGGTTAGGGTTGAATTGAATAAGTTGGTTAGGGTTAGTGTTAGGGATAAATTGAATAAGTTGGTTAGGGTTAGTGTTAAGGTTAAATTGAATAAGTTGGTTAGGGTTAGTGTTAGGGTTAAATTGAATAAGTTGGTTAGGGTTAGGGTTAGGGTTAGGGTTAAATTGAATAAGTTGGTTAGGGTTAGTGTTAGGGTAAAATTGAATAAGTTGGTTAGGGTTAGTGTTAGGGTTAAATTGAATAAGTTGGTTAGGGTTAGTGTTAGGGTTAAATTGAATAAGTTGGTTAGGGTTAGGATTAGGGTTAAATTGAATAAGTTGGTTAGGGTTCGGGTTAGGGTTAAATTGAATAAGTTGGTTATGGTTAGTGTTAGGGTTAAATTGAATAAGTTGGTTATGGTTAGTGTTAGGGTTAAATTGAATAAGTTGGTTAGGGTTAGTGTTAAGGTTAAATTGAATAAGTTGGTTAGGGTTAGTGTTAGGGTTAAATTGAATAAGTTGGTTATGGTTAGTGTTAGGGTTAAATTGAATAAGTTGGTTATGGTTAGTGTTAGGGTTAAATTGAATAAGTTGGTTAGGGTTAGTGTTAAGGTTAAATTGAATAAGTTGGTTAGGGTTAGTGTTAGGGTTAAATTGAATAAGTTGGTTATGGTTAGTGTTAGGGTTAAATTGAATAAGTTGGTTAGGGTTAGTGTTAGGGTTAAATTGAATAAGTTGGTTAGGGTTAGTGTTAGGGTTAAATTGAATAAGTTGGTTAGGGTTAGTGTTAGGGTTAAATTGAATAAGTTGGTTAGGGTTAGTGTTAGGGTTAAATTGAATAAGTTGGTTAGGGTTAGTGTTAGGGTTAAATTGAATAAGTTGGTTAGGGTTAGTGTTAGGGTTAAATTGAATAAGTTGGTTAGGGTTAGGGTTAAATTGAATAAGTTTGTTAGTGTTAGGGTTAAATTGAATAAGTTAGTTAGGGTTAGTGTTAGGGTTAAATTGAATAAGTTAGTTAGTGTTAGTGTCAGGGTTAAATTGAATAAGTTGGTTCTTTTGAGCATCGTTAGATTAATGTAAAAATTCGCTCATATGTCTGACACCAATAAAAAGCCAATGACAACAAACGCACCGTTTTACGGTTTATTCAAAAAGTGGAATTCGAATTCGTTTATAAAGTAAACGACGACTCTGTCAGGTTTGCCCAGGGAAAAGTACTAATAACGATATGGGGTAGGAAAAGGAAAATTGTGAAAAGTTTAATGATAAAATTAACGATCTAAAATTAGAAAATCAATTCAAGATAATATAATTAGCAGGAATAAAATACTCTAATATAATATAATATAATATAATAATGGGAGTGATTATTTATTTAGTTATTTATTTATTTGTTTTTGTTAAATATTTAATTATTTTATCATTGTATTTAATACTAACATCAATTTCCACAGGGTCCCAATAGTACTCAAATATTGCATCAACTTTTGTGGAGACCAGACTGTACCGGCCGTTACAATAAAATACATGTGTTGCAACAATTGGTTCCCATTCATTAAAAGAAAACTGTACTGTTTTATCGATGAAATCAAAGACATGCTTAAGCGTTACTTGTGACTTGCTGTCATCCCTGAAGAGTGGAAGAACAGCATCAGATCAGATATGCAATCAATAGTTGCTAGCTTTCTGGCATAGAACCCGACGTTCACAGTAAATTTAACTAGTTTTTTTTTATCTGGTATACCGTCGGACACTTGTAAGTATACTTTATTTTGTATTTTACTTACTAAAAAAATCCGAGATTGTTGATGACGACATTTTGTTCGTCAATGATTACTTGGCATTAGATTGATCATCAAGATTTGCTTGGGAAAAGAGAAACAGGCCGAGATGAAGCGGGCACGCATGAAGACAGTTGGGGTAGCCTGCCAAAAACAGTGATTATTGGATGACCATGGTTTGCAGCCGAGGATCAAAGTTGAGTGAGAAGAGGTTTTCTTGATGATGATGATGATGATGATGATGATGATGATGACGACGACGACGACGACGACGACAACGACGATGATGACGATGACGACGACGACGACGACGACGATGATGCTCCCTGTTTCCCCGACTGTACCAACATGCAGAAATTTCGATGTAATATGAAAAGACACATCGCTGTACAACCCCCACTTGGGATGTTCCTATAAATCTGGCCCCTAATTCACAGTAGCCCCTTGCGTATCAGTGGTATTTTTTCTTGTTTGGGGTGAGTACAACAAGAAGAAGAAGAAGAAGAAGAAGAAGAAGAAGAAGAAGAAGAAGAAGAAGAAGAAGAAGAAACTTAGAACATGGGTTTCATTTGAAGACTTCTGTGAGAAAGGATTAACCATCATAATTCCAATATTATTCGTGTCCGCGTGTTGATATAATGAGAAGAAAAAAACAGTGATATCAAATGAGGCTGTTTTGAAGCTCGGATTGACTTTCCTATCGCCACAGTTGTAAAAAAAGAAAACATGATTCAGCTTTGGTGAACAAATTAACGGATGGCGGCATTACTTAATTCCGTAAAAATATGTAATACTTTGGAGATCAGATTTTAGCGTTGGATGGCGCTACGGTCGCGTAAGTTGCTACTCTCGTGCCCTCACAAAAATCCATAAACGAGACTCTCTCTTTTATTGGCGCGACCTTCAAACTGAACATACGTTTTTTCACACTTTGGCATGAGTTGAAACATCCAGGCGCACAGTTTGTAGATTCTCTTAAATATAAGTAACTTTATATTTCGGTGTATTTTTCTTCATCACTCCAGCAATGTGTGTATTTCCATATTATGATGGGACATATGGATTCTTTTATTAAAAATGCATGTTTTTATGTTATTTGTGTGGTTCACACGCTATGCATTGAAATGTCTTTAACGTGCCTAGTCCGCATTATTAATATACGCCAGCAACTATAAAATAAACGTTCAATTTAATGTTAACCAACGTTTTCTTAAACCTTTGTATTTGTTTCCCGATAACGTGCGCCGTCTTCGATACATGCGACGTTGCTGTAAAGTGCGTGGGAATAAAACATTCACAACACGTGTGCAACTTCTTACAAATTGATCTAATCACACATATTCAATTTTATCTGATGTATTTATTTTTTACGCTTGGGGTCACCACTTATCAAGGTCTAGGCCACTTGAGGATAAGAGTTAATGAAACGGGAATGATTGCCGGCCGAACGATTAGAACACTATGGTAGTACTAACATTTGTCAGTGGTATGAACTTTGCTTGGGGTCACCATTTATAGGACGGTCGACGAAAAGAATTTGTTGACATTCGATTTGAAAATGACTAAGTTGTAATCACCAAGGAAGAAGTTACGCGCTAATGTGTTCCAAATGTAGGAACACTTTGCAAAGAAGCTCTGTCCATGGAAATTCCGCCTGACGAGTTCTTGCTGTAAATGTCTTACAAAGATAAATCAGAGGCTAGAGCTCAGTCGAGCACCTTCCATGGAAATAACGGTAGAGGAGAGAGAGAGACTAGCAACTTCTCTTCTATGAGAAAGTTGTTGAACGAAAGAAAAGAGATCACCCCAAACTAGATTTCGAAGTCGATTTTGTACTCTGTCAAAACAGGAAAAAGTACTCCGTGCGGCACATCCACACATATTACAGCAGTATTCCGTCTTTGGACGTATTTGACTCTTATATAGGTAGATGGTTGCATCTGGACTCATGAGCGGTAGAATGATCCAATCATTTTTCCAGCCCGGATATACCGACTACCATTTTGAATCTGGAGTAAAAGTCAAGAGGTTGATATTATGGCGAACGAACATATACTAAACTACCACTCCCCTAAACAGGCGGTAATACCTGACAGGATGATCTCATGACAACAAAATAGATATTACAATACACCACCACAAAGGACGAGGTAATACCTGGGAGTTTGGTCGTAGGACAATAGAACAGATATTAAACTACCCCACCAATGAGGATGTAATCCCTGGAAGAATGTGTCATGACAACAGAACAGATACTACACTACCTCCGCTTCTCCAAATGAAAACAATAGGAGGTAATGCCTTGTAAGATGGTATCATGACAACAGAAGAGATACTACACTACCTCCTCACCTACCCCAAAAAGATGAGATAATGCCTGGGAGGATGATATCATGAGAGCAGGACAGATACTACACTACACCCTGAATTGAAAATCGAAAGATAGTACATTAGTCTGAAATAGTATAGTAAACTGAATAGAGCATTAAAACACTTGACAGTGGCCTATATCTCTACGAAGCCAGCATCCGCCCATGCATGGAGTATTGTTGTCACATATGGGCTGGTGCACCAACCACCAGTCTCTCCCTCTTAGGCAAGGTCCAAAAAGAGTCTCTAATCCAATAGATCCCTCACTATCCGCCAAGCTCCAGTCTCTGTCCCATCGCCACAATGTTGCATCCTTGTGCTTGTTTTACAAGTACTTCAATGGAATGTGCTCCGATGAACTTTCTGCTCTAGTGCCCCCTCGACGTAAATAAACTCACCCAACCCGACAATCAGCTAAATCTAATCTATTCACTGTGGAGGTCTCCAGATGTCGGAGAGCCTTCTACTCCAATAGCTTCTTTCCTCGAGTTGCCGGCCTTTGGAACTCCCTCCCTGCTTTCTGTTACCTCGAACTTGCTCCAATAAACTTACTGCGCTTGTAGCCTCTCAACATAAATACCTCCAACCAATGTGACAATCAGAAAAATACCACCCTTTTACTGTAGAGGTCCCCAGATGCCGGAAAACTTTCTACTCTGATAGCTTCTTTCTCCAAACTGCTTGCCTTTGGAATTCCCTCCCTGCTTTCTGTTTCCCCGACTGTACCGACACGCAGAAATTTAAAACTAATGTGAACAAGCATCTCGCTGTACAACTCTTAATGTAGGATGAACCCCCGCTCTTAAACTTTCACCCTAATTCCCAGTAGTCCCTTATGTCTACAGTGACAACTTGCCTTGTTTGGGGTGAACTAAGTTTTTTTTTTTAAAGATACTAATAATATAGTTCTGACATCAGACAGACTGGTACCAAATCTCTATTAGTAATAAGTGATTATTTTAGAAAATTGCAATAAATAAATCAATAAAACGTTGCGTTCGTATTATATATGTAAAACTGAAAGGAAACTGAAAAAAATTCAATGTATTTTCATTTGTTTTATTTTGAAGATGTTAAAGTAGTTATATTTAAAAATAGGATTTTATATACTTAAAAAGTTTTAGGGTTCTTTTATGCTGACATGAAATACAACGTCTGTGTGTTTTTAATCAAACGATTTCTAAAATGTTTCAAATATTATTTTTGTTTTTAACGATTCTCTGAAACATTTCAAGGTGTATTGTTTTTAAATTATATTTTAAACGAGTTGTTTTGGGATACTATCTGAACTGGCGATTTTTATAGTGTGGATATTTTTGTCTGTTCCCTTTTTCTTTTTAATGTCGAAATCGGATTATACATTTTTTTTATTTGTGGCATCGGATTTTTACCGAAATGCATAAATAAATAAATAAATTGAAATCAAAAATAAAAAGAAAGACCATTTAAATTCAGAAAGTGTTTTTTTTTTTTTGTTGTATGCTTGTTTTGAATTTGCTAGCTTTGTATGCAAGCCTAGTTAAAATATCGTATTATTTTTAGGAGAAATATTGTTATGTCTGTAAAAAAGGAAAGGGAAAACTAATAGCCGCGAAACAGGACGTTAGTCTGTCGCTGGTTATGCTCCTGTAAAGATTGATGTTTATTCATACATATGGGTTGAAAATGTATTCGTTTACGGCATCTAATATTCTTAATTGGTCACACATTTATATACTGACCTGACGTCGCTTAAATTCGGTGTGTTAGCCTTATATATTCACAAACACCTCGGTATTACCCAAACAATTCGTGAAAGTCTGATTAAAATCGAACCTGAAATGACAGAATCTTAATTATGTAGGTATATCTATCTCTGTATCTATTATACTTGTAAAACTCAGTGAATCTTGCTTGCTTGTTTGGTTATTTGTCTGTTTGTTCCGTGCATACTGGATGACGTCATTGTTTTATGACGCCATCCATTAAATCAGAGGTGAGGATGACTGAACACAATGGAGGTCATTAACGATAATCACGTCATTCATCAAAAGAAGAGGAAGAGATCCTTTATGACGTCATACTTTAATAGATGACGTCATCCTTTCTGTGTACAGTTATCAGTTTTAATTTGACGACCCGTGACCCGAAGGTGAGGGGTGAGGTTTGCATACTACTAAAACTGTGGACGTTGTTATCTTGCTTGTTAGTATGTTTGTTTCCATCTTGTCACCATGCACACTTGATGACGTCATAAAATTACCATTGACCATTTATGACGTCATCAATTTTAGAGATTTTTTTTCTTAATAATAATAATTTGGAAGAGCGAGAGAGAAGAAAAGAGCAAGGCGAGGGAGAAAGAAGAAAGAGAGGAAGAAAGCGAGAAGGAACAAAAGAGAGGGAAGAAAGAGAAAGGGATAGAGAGAAAGAGGAAGAGAAGGATGAATATTAATAGTAAAACCCCAAGGGTCTAGACGGTTCATCTTGTAGACGACCCATGACCCTTGGGTAAAACGTCAAAATATATCACACCCCTCGGTTTGATTGATAACGCCATCATTTTGTGACGTCATCTACTGTGAATTCTAATCTCCCACCTCTTTGTTTTAATGGATGGCATCATACTATAGCGACCTCATCTACTGTGCACGGTTATCCCCGTCTGTTTTAATGGATTACGTCAAAAAACGATGATGTGATCCAATGTGTACAAGGACAAACAAGGTAACAATAGCCAGTAATAGTATATAGATATAACAAATACTGACCCAACGGGTCAATGAGTGGTCTTGTTTAATATATAGGACTCCAATTAATTAACGCGTTAATAGATTAAAGGAAGATCGATATTCTAAAGATGCGTCCATTCAATCTGTGCGTTTAGTAATGAAAATGATATTTCAGATACATGACATAAAGTACCCTTTCTGAGAGTGCAATGTCTAAACACCTCGGCCCGATATTCAAAGGAAACGAATTTGAATGAGTACATAAAAGATGCTGTCAAGTATGCCGCTAATAAGGTAGGCTCCCTCTACCGGGCTAGAAAACATACCACACCTGCCAGTATCCTATATTTCTATTAGGCCACCATTCGTACATGTATGAAATATTGTTGCCACATTTCGGCTGGTACACCAACCATTAGCTTCTTCGTCTTGGACAAAGTGAAAAAAGGGTCCTGCACTGTCTGACAAACTCCAGACCCTGTCGCATCGCACCGGTGTTGCCCATCCTGTGCTTGTTTTACAAGTACTTCCACGGTATGTGTACAGAATAACTTTCTGCCCTTGAACACTTTCCCTCGATGTAAATATCCCTGACCCACTCGACTAGCAACAAAATCCCACCCCTTCATTGTAGAGGTCCCCAGATGCCGGAAAATTTTCTACTCTAATATGTTCTTTCCTCGAACTTCTATCCCTTGAAATTCCCTTCATGCTCTCTGTTTCTCCAACCGTACCCACATGCAGGAATATAAATGTAACGTTGACAAAAAAGTTGCTTCAAGGTTTCACCTTATATATCTGTCTCCTATCAGAGTAGCCCCTTATGCTTCAGCGGCAATATACCTTGTTTGGTGTTGGCATTAGTTTCCCCGATGTTTTTCTAGTTAGAAATCTTTCTGGGAAAGACATCGGGTACTTACGGGAGGGACCATGAAAACTTTGCCAACATCCCTAAGTGAACGTGGTAATGTGGAACCGACTGGATTCGAACTTGGAACACTCAGGTCTTCAGTACGCGTCGATATCCACTTAACCACCGTCACCTCCATTCGGTACAACTAATCACCGATGTTTTATTTGAAGTATAAAACATGGCGACGATCCAAAGCTTGCTGTTTATTTTAAATCGACCTATAGCAAAGCTTCTGTCAAAAAATGTTTTCATGAGTTCCTTTTTATGATAAAGTTAAGCGTGATGGACATACAGACGGACAGAGACATCTAAAAACGTTCATCGAATCGGCGATGAAATTCTATACAAGACTATAACATGGGGGACAGAAAATAAAACGATGGACTTAGCTTTTCTATTGAACAGAACATTTAACATTCGCATCTGTGAAAAAATGCAACTATTATAATCATCGGGAAGAAATGAAAAAACAATTTTATTGGCTTTTGGGCTAGGAGCAAAGTATAGTATCTGTTCTGAAACTACACTTCATATTTTTTTCTGTCTTCGGTCAGTGAAGGAGAAATTGTAGACTGAAGCAATTTTATTTTTCGTCCCAATCCACAGTTACCCTTTTGAGGGAGCTGTGAGAGAGCTTGATTTTCTCCACAACAAAAAACGACTTTATGTCTAACTCTACCCTCGTGGGGGGGAGGGAGTAAATGATGATCACCCATGTGGTCATTGTTTGCTTTAATGACATTTAAATAGTGGATTGAGGGGTGGAAGTTATCTTTTGCGTAACGTCCACATTTGAAGGAAGAAGATCCTCTCATAACTTGGAGAGAAAATGTATTTGATATGTCTACTTTGAAAATCGTAAACCTCTTTGAGAATCGAACCGTGGTCCAAACTAATCAAATAGTATTCCATGGTTCAGACCTCGCCTTAAGGTTGTTTGCTTTCAAAGTTATCGCCAACCATCGTTAACTCTTCACTTAACAAAGTCAATTTGTTGATGAAACATCACCAGTATCGCCATTGTTCAAATATATCTCGAAGAAAGGGGAATTGGTCAATGAGCTCTAGATTTTCGGCGATGAGGCGCAAGGTGTGGGTGACGGCTTAAGGTCGATGGCGTTTCCAAATGAAATACTTTGTTGATTTGAAATCCACTGTTATTTTTGGAAGCTGAACAATTGTGACCTTTTGTGATCAAAGGCTTGAAACCTGGAAGGTCAATCGACGATAAAAGTTGATGTCGATTAGACCTAAGCACTTGATGAAGATGAAGGATACTTGAATACGGAAGATCACACTTGAAATAATTGAAGCGAATGATTGGAAGTTCAAAAGACGGGAAAAGAGAAAAGTTGATAAAGTTTATTAGATACGCCCAAGCGCTCCTCTAACAATCGCTAACCCTAATCCTAACCCTAACCCTAACCCGCTTCTGTAAGAATCGCTATCTGTCACGCTTAAGTTTGAAATCGCAGTAATAAATGCATTCGCGTGTATCTATAAGAAACTTTTATGTCACACGTAAGTTTTAATACTATTACCGGCGGATCAACCCATTTAGTATTTTTTAATACCGAATCAATATTTTTTTCTCTAAGTTTTACTAACATATTTAATCAGATCCAGTCATTTCAATGAATTGCTTTAGTAGTTCATTTTTACCGTAAATTAGTTTTACCTGTATATCAACCGATTTGCAGTAGTCTACAATGCGCTATATATTTTTTATGAAAATCGCTCCAGACAAGGCATGAAGCCACTTGGTTTAAGGAGCTAACAAGAACGAAATATTATTATAGCAAAGACAGAAGATGCCTACTTGCCTTAGTCTTGAAAAGACCAAGGCTATAGGCAGAAGGAAAACAGTCAGCAGGAAGAGAGTTCCACAAGGCTGCAGTTCTTGGAAAGAAGCTACGGGAATAGGAAAATGTACTACAATGAGGTATCAAAACAGTTATTTCTGCTTCTCGTAAAGTCAGTTCTCTTTATCACTCCAAACACTTTCTCACGCCTGAGACTATTCTCTATCTCTACAAATCTACTACCATGCCATGTATGGAGTTCTGTTGTCATATTTGGGTTGGCGAATCTCTGTCCCATTTGAGGGTTCTTGATAAGGTGGAGAAACGTATCTGTAATTTGATTAGCCCTACCCTCTCTTCTTCTCTGCACCATCTCTCTCACAGACGTGATGTTGCTAGTCTCGGTCTTTTCTATAAATACTATTATGTAATGTGTTCTTCAGAATTACGTGATCTATTCCCTGTTTCTTTTGCTCCAGCTCGTTTAACTCGTTGGTCTAGTGGTCTTCATCAATTCGCTGTCTTGATACTTCATTGTAATATATCTTCCTATTTCTGTAGCTTCTTTCCAAATATCGTAGGCCTGTCGAACCTGTTTTCCTACCTATAGACTTGGTCTTTTAGATACTAAGGCCAATGGGCAACTCCTGTCTTTGCGATAAACATATTTCTTCTTACATCAAGTGGCTTCATGCCTTGTCTGAAGCGATTTCCATAAAAAAAAAAAATTTTTAACTTATAGACATTTTGTATTAGTTGTGTAATGGGAACTTAAGATTAAACGTAAATAAGGGCCAGTAATATACGGTTTCCACGGGTATATACACGAGTTATATGTGGATGCATGAAGGTAGATGTTACTTATATGTCTCTATTTATATAAAGTTAGGTGTGTATATGTGTTTATATATCTGTCTGTACCGAATTTACTCCCAAACTAATTAATCAAACATTATGAATTATGGAACACAACTCCTATGCGTAGGATTAAGTAATATGGGCTATATTTAGTTTAATTTTATTTTATGATCGAGAGTATAAAACGTATGAAAGTCCCTTGTGAAAATCCAGATATCTTCGATTTGTGTGAAATTTTAACAATCGGTATTAGACATAAATTAATAAATATCACCCAAATGTCAGTCTACTTGGAGTATTTCAAAGGGTTTTAGGGGCATAATATGGGCACAACATCCTATTTAAAAGTTCTAATAATTCAGATTTGCATTGAATTTCATCCTAAGTCGTTAGCCACCAATTAAGCAAGATTCCCTGAATTTCAACCCCTTCTTAAGATCCCTTAAACTTAAGCCTTAAATTTTAGACATTGTCTAAAATCAAAATCATGCAATGGATTTTGATCAAAATAAGGATTCTAGACATAAGGTTTAATATCATTTAATCTTGTTTTTAATCTTCTTGTGGGAACATGAATGTCGTACAAAACTGTTCGTTTCAATAAATTATTTTTACCCGTTCTGGGACGGGTATTTGTCTATTATTTTTATTAAATTAGGTATCTTTATATGTTTGCATATTTCTATGTATAGGATTCACTTCTAAACTAATTCACCGATCAGTATGAGTTTTGGAACACAGCTGCTCAGCGTATGGGTAAGTAACGTGGGCTATATTTAGTTTTAGTTTCATGCAAAGGGGGCAAAGTAGGGGGGAAGCTCTTTGTGAAAATTCATTTGAATGTAGTTTAATGCTTGTCAATTATTAAAATATCACAACAATCGGATGTATCTGAACTTTCACGACGGGGGTCTATTGCATCTTAACCCGATTTGCAGAAAACGAAATTAAACTTAATATAGCCCACATTACCCAACCTAACGGTGAGCTGTTGTGTTCCAAAATTTATAATGATCGCTTTAGTTTAGGAGTGAATTTTTTAACATAGAAATATATTAGCATATACTGATCCCACGTGCAGAAAGCTTGGGTACTTGGTGAAGCTGGGCTGTTATCTTGACAAAACCTTCACCATCTTCAGATCAACGCAAATAAATCCTTCGTGTGGATCATTTTCTCCGGTACATATTTCACTGCTTCATCCTTTTTTTTAATGTAGTCAAGTGAGCAAGGGGTACAAGGGCGAATTCGTTGCCTTTGTGTAGAAGTATAGATTTCAGTGATCGCTTGCTGTTGCCAATGAACAATCTCCAAATTGTGGGTTCGTACTCTGACACTCAAAGCTTGTGCGGGAACTGAACAACATATGTACAGAACGGAAAGTACTTATTTTCAACAAAAAATGAGCGTGATCTTAGTGTGTGTGTGTTGTGATGCGAACACTGTCAGAGAGAAGCGTTTCCTTCGATCTGGATGCCAGTAGTTCAGCAGAGGACAATGACAAGCTGGGATCGTCAACGTGACCATTGAGCTCATTTTGAGAAAAGGTGTAGCGCATCATCGTTGATCACTTCTTGTCCTTTATTTGCTTGACGACTATATCGGTCATTATCACGAATGTCAGAAGATTCTTTAAGGATTCGAACTAGAATTTCATCACGTACTGATTCAAGATAAAGATACTTTAGGCTGCCGCGTGTTATTTTACTGTTGATACCAGTCACATCAATATTGAAGAGGTGGCTGTCAGTGCCATGATTTGTCGGCTCCCAGTAAACCATAGGAATCAACTTTTTTCCCCCTTTTTTATGGAAATCGCTCCAGATAAGGTACGACGCCACTTAATGTAAGGAGATAAAACAAACTACGTCAAGGTCGAAAGCTAGCCAACGTTAAGATCTTGACCCAGAAAACAGAAATAATTCCCTCTTTGTCAGAAACATCGCTCATGGAATTTAAGGACTAAAGGACAAAATAAGAGAAGCGAGAGTTACGAGGCTGCTGAAAGTAAACCCATGGTCCATTTTCTACTCTCCTTTTTGTCCATTGATGCAGACACTCGGTGAATGTCTTGCATACTATGTGCTCCTTCCAAGCTTGAAGCTGATCACTATGTTTAATATCAACATATGTATGATAAGTGCGTTTTACAACACTTGTGATTGGTTTCCTATTATGTAGAAAGATGCATTCGCCGCAGATGTAGCAGAGTATGTCGGGATTATTTTTGCAAATTTTAAGTGTAGACTTTTTGTCAGCCCGCCTTGCAACACCTTCCTAACCTATTAGGCTTTGGAAGGACTTACTTTTGGGCTAGCCTGTTTGAACGCTGGTTGTGGGGTCTTTTTCAAGCAAGGTTTGTCTTAAAATAATTTCCTCTCCTATTTATTACTATGATAATCTCCTTTTATCAAGTTGCTTCATTCCTTGTCTGCAGCGACTTCCATAAAAACGTTTTTCTAGTCAAATCAATTTTTCTTATATCTAAAATAAAACATAACAATAGTAAGTCATGAATTAGCGTATTCAGCCTCTTTAAGGTGTGTTCATGTCAAGAAATAAAAAGAATCTTGTATCATATCAATTGAAAATACCTGTACATATAAACAAAACCTAAAAAGTGTTTTTTTTTAAGAAGATTGATCGAGTTGATTGAGAAAAAAATGTTACTTTTGGGCTCAGCACAGCAAAATGACCCCAAATCACATAAAATGTTGAGCAATGTTATCAATCATAGATAACGTCTCAAATTGATCCTCTTGAGATAAGCATCTGTCATCTTGTAAGCTTTTGTATATAAAACCAAACTACGGCCATTTCAAATCGAGAACCATTGCTTCGTTTCTTTCTTAACATTAAAACAGAAGGGAGAAGAACATAAGATGGCATGTCTCCTCTGGGTTTCTTAACGTCTTTCGTTCTCGTGGTGTCTGTCTCGACAAGCTGTTGCTCACCAGAGAAATACACTTCAAATGTACGAATTACCAGCTCTGCAAACGGAACTTTCTTTGAGGTAAGATGCCGCATAATCACTAGCGATGGGGATGGGTGTTCAGTCTTTTCTCGCTTCGTTTTTGCAGACTCACTGAACCATGAACTAATCTAATTCCCCGGAAAGTCGTAGTGAGTGAAATGAATGCAGTTAGCGGAACCAATTCGTAATTGCTAGAAGAACCCGGAACAAAAGGCTGATTTGTTCGAAATAAGCCCATCACATTGTATGGAGTATAATGTCTGCAATAATATACTTATTCTTTACGAAACAAAAATAGACGTAAACAGTACACACACACACACACACATATATATATATATATATAGAGAGAGAGAGAGAGAGAGAGACAGACAGACAGACAGACAGAATGAGAAGTTTTTTTAAATAATTTATAAACCAATTTGTTGTATACATATTTTTTATAATAAATTTACAAATTATTTTTTGATCATTATTTTTTTGCGTGCACAAAAGTTTTGTGCAAAAAAAAATAATTTATAAATTAATTATAAAAAATCTGTATACAACAAATTGGTTTATAAATTAATTCTAAAAAATCTATATATACAATTGATGACTCGTCCGATTAAAAAAGGAAAAATTGGCTCATTTGCATATTCTTATAATAATAAAAACAAAACGCTCAGGGTGACGAAAAATAAACAAACACACTGGAAAAGAACATCGGTCACTATCGCCAAAAACAAAACAATAACGATTAATCTCTCTCTCTCTATATATATATATATATATATATATATTTATATATTTATATATATATATATATATATATATATATATATATATATATATATAAATAATTATTCTAGAATATAGATTGGTGATATATATATATATATATATATATATATATATATATATATATATATATATATATATATATATATATGAACCCTGCGAAACGGGTAATTCCAGCACCAAACTACTGCACATACAAGATAAACTGGACGTTATCAATTGCCGTCTGGATATCAGCCTCTTAACAAAAACATTTGGATTCCTAAACAATTTGAGTATTATTCTTTTTCAAACATTCATTTCCAATATAACAGCTGTTTTTGTTTTTTTTTTACGTGTTTTTGGACTGACTTTACGCTCTCATCTCAACATAAGACTCTTTACTTTTTGGTCTTTATTTTGTTTTATTTTATGTAAAATTTTCAAAGTTAAATGTTGCCGATAATATTTACAATTACATTGTCGGCTTTCCCCTATCGTCTGATGAAAAATGTTTATCTTTGAAAATTCATGGATTAAGGATATGGAGCTCCTAGCTCTGAACTTTTGATGTTCTAATAAATATTGTATCATTACAATTTTTTATTCTCATCTTTCATCTCTAGAATATATATATATATTTATGGAAATAATTATATATATATATATATATATATATATATATATATATATATATATAATTATTTCCACAATCAGGCAACGTCGCTGCCCACAATCTATGAATGAAACAAACCGGGAGTCCTAGACTCGAGTTTCGCCCTCCTTTAGGCTCATCAGTAGGGTTCTAAGTAGTTGGTATAGACCATTTGTTGTTATTGTTTTTTTGTAGTTATATTTTTCACAATTTCTCGACCATTAACCATTCTGTACTTTTACTGAGTGAGTAAATGGTTATTTAAAAAAATGGAGAGGATGATAAGGCCCTATTTAAAACTATAGAGGCGGAACGTAGCCGCCCCCCCCCCCCCCGCTCAAAAATATACTTAGAAAAATCGATTTTATGGTCTTCTAAGACAACAGAATAATTTTTTCTTTATATTTATTTTTAAATAGGGGAAAAGGGTTACTACTGCAACCAAATACACCCTAATTATCAAGTAGATGAAAAAATAATTTAAAATATTATGCATAAACATATCTTCCTTACTGACAAAAACCATAAACTCCGTTTCACTATTTACTATAAAAAATTAAAACAACTAACTTATTAATAAGAAATAACCTAACGTTGAGGGACAGTTTACTAAAAACTAGTATATGTATTTAAATGCGAAACGGGAGAATGTGTCTCTAAAAACAATACATATATTGGTATGACTAGGACTAGTATCTCTCGTCGTCTTACATGTCACCTCTCCTCCCCCTCTACCTCTATTTACCAACACCTAGTAGAACATGACACCCCCAAAAAAAGATTTCAGTAACATCAACACTGCAATCCTCGCTGTCTCAAATTGCAACCTGCGCCTCCCCATAATTCAAGCAAACAAACATACCATCAATCAAGCGCGATATGAGGGAGGAGAAGGTATACTTAAATGCCTTAAATATATTTTTTGAATGTTTTAATCGAGTTTATCAATAAATTCATCAGTTTTAATTTGCGTAACTCCTCACGTGACTGATGAAGACTCATAGGAGCGAAAACGTTCGCAGTTTTGGCGAGTTCCTGTTCACACTTCGACCAGAACATTAGATCATTAGTCCGTCAACATGAAAAGATGGATAAAAAAAGAAATAAACAGGAATTGTCCCTGTTGTTTAATCAAACATGCATCAATGAAGAAATGCTGCCTAAGTATACACATATATATATGTGTGTGTGTGTGTGTGTATACATACATATATAGTGAAAAAGGAAAATGAAGATATAAAATATATCTTTAAAATATAACCTATAATGCTTGATATACACGATAGAGCAATAATATAAATACATTAATAGTAATTTTATTTTACCAATTTATTTTTCGAATCTCCGCTGACGATAAGATTACATCTTTGAATAGCCATGGTTTAAGGAAAAATAATAAAATAATTTACTTATATAAATCCTTTGTTTTGAACAATTGATGATTGAATAGATATTGTATTCTACACAATTTTTATTTTCATCAATAACTTATTTATATATAGAGAGAGAGATAAAATTACACATTGATTAAATATATTCCATGTTACTAAGCATTTAAGAGAAATTCATTATATAAATTATATTTTTAATTACTATATTTAATTAAATTATGATACTAAATTTAATTTCTAAATTTAATTTCTAAATTTAATTTCTAAATTTAATAAATGCATTTAATGTAATCGTGTTTATTTGGTCTTTTACTGTGAATTGAATTGTTATTTTTTGTTTTTTGTTGATTTTCTTTTTCGAAGTGATCAATAACTTCGCTAGCCACTATCAATCGTGTCATCTGTGTTTTCTATTGTTTTTGCTGGGCGACGTGAACCTCTTACTTTTTAGGGTGAACCGCAGATCTGTGATTAGATCAACCGATTTTCGCAGGGCGTATACTAGGCAGCGAGTGAAAATGAAAAAGAGGCAAGCGTATCTCCCTGCAAGACTTCCGTAAAAACGTTACAAAACTCCGTATATTCATCTGAAGATTGGACCATTTAATAGGGCGTGTTATATAGCATCATGATGTCTGATACTGACACTTGCAGGATCCCATAAGCCACCATGCTCTCTTCGAGTTTGCTACGATGTGTGTATCGAGAGTCGTCGTGTCTGTCGAAAAATGGTTGCAATCCGTTGGCACCATGGCCTTCTATACTACAGGTTACTTCCTGACTGGAGGACTATTCACAGATGTTTGATTTTCATAGATTTTTTTAAGGAAATTGAGTCAACTTTATTTGAGGATACATAGAGTCACATTCTGAGCCATACGTGAGGATAATAATTTTAATAACTTTAATACGTGAGGATAATAATTTTAATAACTTTAATACGTGAGGATAATAATTTTAATAACTTTAATACGTGAGGATAATAATTTTAATAACTTCTTTGTTTTGTTTAATACAACGAGGTGGGGCTTGACCAGTGGCAGATGGGTGACGATTTTGGAATACTAGGCGCTGTATTTCATCTTCCCATGACCGGGGTATACATGCGGTTGAGGGCCGCTTGTAAATTTGATATGCCCTGTAAACTTCCCCCAGACGGAATAGCTCGCCCAGTACTAATACCACGCCAGGTATTACCGGTTCGTTCGTCGTTCGTTCAATGTTATCGAAGGCTTTGAAAGATTGACAAATACATGCACAGTGGTATTAGACTCTAAATTAATGCTGGCAAGAGTATCAAGTCCGTCCAGGAAGTTGTATACCTTAACAGCAACATCAAATCAATTGAGAGATATCAAAATTCGCAAAAGCAAAGCTTTGGGTATCCTTGGTGGACTGCGTACCATTTGAAAGTCCTCCCTCTCTCACAATCTTAAGATGGATTTTTAGGCTTATGCTGGAATCTGTCTTGCTCTAGAGATTGACAGTTTAGACACTGAAACATCACTTGAAGAAGTATACATAAGGATATTGCGAGTTGCATTGGACCTTGAGGAAATACCAAACCAAGTAACAACTATGTGGACATTTTCCTCCTATTTCAGTCTCGCTTAAGGACGGAAGGCTTCGGCTTGTTGATCACTTCTGGAGAAGAAAGTCAGAGATTTTGAGTAATAATTTTCTATAGAATCTATTGCGCGGCACCACAATCGGTTGGAAGACCATATCACACCCCTGTCGACCAACTTGTAGAAGACTCTGGATGCCACCTGGATGACCTGCTGACAGCGATGTCTGACATAGATGATTGGATGGAACAAGTTAGGAGTATTCAAGAAAATCTTTGACCTTGAATGATAATTAGTTTGACGGCTGTTTCTACGTTGACATCTACATTTAAATTCACAAAATCAAAATGTTTTTATTTATTGTTAAAATGTTTTTCAATAAAACTCGAGAAATGCTGTTAAATGAAAGATTTCGTTGAATAAAACTCTATTGTAAAATACATCTTGTAGATTTTCCGAGGTCAGTCATTAGTTTCACTGGGGGTTTAGGATTGTAAATCATCAAATTCGCTTCACCAACAACCCAGGTATATTATTCATATTATATTCATAATTCGAAGTAATTATCAATCTCTTATAATATTAAAAGGAGAAAGTTACGTCGCTCTTGTTGGAGAGAAAAAACAAGCTAAGGAATCTGACTTGATTAAAGAATTCTTCTTAGTCTTTTGAATTTCGATCTTTGATCGGTTGCTGACTCGGTCTTTCTGTCGGTGTGTTTGTTAATTAATAAATTAACATTGCACCAGAAAGTTCCTCATCGTGTCACATCACGATATTAAGAAACCGTAAAATCGAATAACCAAGGTTGTCACCCTCTTATAAGATGATCAATTCTTACAAGGCTTATGATGTTATTCTCTAATCTTACGTGCTTATGCTTTTTCTCCTCTATTTCTTTTCTTCCTAGAGCAATGGTGTTCAATACGCTGACCCAGTAAATGGCCTGTACGTTATTCATGCCAACTACAAAGATCTTAAAGGTGTTTCATCCATTGCCAAAACTCATTTCAATATATTGTCGGTAAGTTGAACCAATATTAATGTCCGGGGTTGTTACCACTGAATAATATATACGAAGCGAAATAGGTTTAAATGAAATCTCTTTGTATATAAAATAGAAAGTTTGTTTGTTTGTTTGTTTGTTTGTTTGTTTGTTTGTTTGTTATACAAATCGATACTTAAACAGTTAGAAAATTTAAATTAGTTAAGGGTTAAATTATTTTGAAGGAATTTAATAATTTAATTTTGGTAGACTAGAGTCCAATTAATGTTTTTTTTTTACCGGGGATACAATTGAAAAAAAACTGTACTCTGTTTGCAACAATCATCTGGCCAGGCAATAAAAAGGCGATTCAATGTGTGACAACTATCCGAATCTCACGCAGTTTCAACAAAAGTCCCGGGTTGGGTACAATCAAAAGATAACCGCGTTACATTTTAATTTTCATTCATTTGCTGGGGACGGGGAATTCTTCCAAATGACATACGATCACCCGCTATTTACAGATTCAAACCGAAAGCTCTTTTCGGGATTCTGGTTATTCCCTTTAGTGCAGTTGTTTGGATTTCTCTTGCACTTGCTTCACCAGGTATACTTGCTAAATACTTTTTCAAGTTCTTCTTCATGAGTCCAGTGGCTCCTATGATAACTGGAATGATGGAGATCTCTTTGAGATTCCAGTTTCTTTTCATATCATGCATTAGAACTTGATATTTTGTTATTTTCTCCCTTTCAACTCTGTTTAGGCCCCCATCATTAGGGACACTGACCTCAACCAAAGTTGCCACTCTCTCTCTCTCTCTTGTTCCATTTGACAATGTCAGGTTTGACAGCTGCGTTTTCCAGATAGGTAGCTGTGGGGATTTCATGGTCATAATGGATGGTGTATATCTCATTCCCAACAGTTCTCTCAGGTAAATGTTTACAGGGCCTGCTGCTACATCTGATATTCAGTTTCTTACAGATGGTCTAGGTGAGGTACCTGCACACTCAATTATGTCGTGCTGTATAGGAGCCATTAACTGTATGGCAGCGTAAATCATTGTTTATGACAGTTTTTCTTTTGAGAGAGAACAAACAGTACGAACTCAAGGGAATGGCGAATAGGACTTCAAACTTTACATTAAAAAATAACGTTGCATACTTGATTCTAACACGGTCTACTTAAAATCTATCTAGTTCAGAAGAAATCATGTTTTTCCTCGATGAACACCCAAGGTACTAGACTTCGTCGCATATTAAAACAACGAGTCACCACAACCTACAATGTTACTAAAATCTTACTGATTTAATGTTTCGATTAAGGTAAAAAAAAAACGAAAAACAATGTACTATTGCACACACGCGCGTATTAACTTTTGTAGAAAGAACAAAAAAAAAGAGAGAAAGACAACAGAAAAAAGACAGTGACGAATTGCGTGTGGCGGATTTGTTTTACCGCATGTCTATCTCATTTTCGTATCATTTAACGCTGAATCGAGACATTCTGGTAAAATCTCTCAGTTCTTAATATCTTCGTTCTGTTAATATATGTTTTGTATATAAATCGTGTGTACATTAATTTGTTTTGTAAGCTTATATATTGTAATTAAATAGTATGCAATTGTAAAACTTTTGTTTACTCCATAAAGGGTCCATGAGATTTACTATCACTCTTAATCAAAAAGGCCCAGGAGCTACGGGAACAAAGGTGGGAATCCACAATCTTCAAAGCCTTTCAATTGGAACCTCACTACTAGACGGAGTTTTGTGTCATACAAAAATAGAAGCAAATCGTTGGCCCCGTTGGGAAATAGGGTAATCAACAAACAAGCAGATAGGAATCGGAAGATGGATTTCGAGGTTGTATAGTGGGGTGTCGTCGGTCACCTTGCTCAAATGTGTCCGAAACAGTTTAGGATTGTGTTCATTTTAAAATATTTGTATTTGAACTGAATGCAGTTCAGCATGTTTATCAATTTTCAACCGGAAGTTGTTTTTAATTAAACATATTGGTAGAATGGATTATTTTAGAACTCTCCAACGTGTTAAATGAGTCATTGGCACTCCTCTAACTAAACTATCTTAAACTATCCCTGTCTATCTATGAATGTATATTTTCGCCCTGTCTTCATGCCTATATATCTATCTATCTATTTTTTCATCTCTTTTAGATAGTATGCAGAGTCTGACGTTTATTGCGGGTGGACCACATGAGGATGTAGAATTGTTTCAACTAAATTACCCATTGGAAAATGGTCTGATGCAAACAATCTTAACCAAACACCATTGTA
The DNA here is from genome assembly GCA_963556195.1 of Sepiola atlantica. Taxonomy (NCBI): domain Eukaryota; kingdom Metazoa; phylum Mollusca; class Cephalopoda; order Sepiida; family Sepiolidae; genus Sepiola; species Sepiola atlantica. Next base: position 39,756,246 of record OY744529.1, on the reverse strand, counting down.
TACCGGTATATCAAATAATGTACATGAAAAACAAAGTTCAAGGTATTTACACCTATCGGCTTCCACCCTTTTCTAAAATAGTAGTAGATGAAAAAGAATTACGAAAATTAAATAAATATATTAATCACAACTAAGAAAAAAAACAAGTAGAATTATGAGAACTAAGAAAAAAATAAGTAGAATTATGAGAACTAAGAAAAAAATAAGTAGAATTATCAGAACTAAGAAAAAAAGTAGAATTATGAGAACTAAGAAAAAATAAGTAGAATTATGAGAACTAAGAAAAGAAATAAGTAGAATAATGAGAACTAAGAAAAAATAAGTAGAATTATGAGAACTAAGAAAAGAAATAAGTAGAATTATGAGAACTAAGAAAAGAAATAAGTAGAATAATGAGAACTAAGAAAAAATAAGTAGAATTATGAGAACTAAGAAAAAAAGTATAATCATGAGAACTAAGAAAAAAATTAGTAGAATTATGAGAACTAAGAAAAAAATAAGTAGAATTATGAGAACTAAGAAAACAGGTAAAATTATGACAACTAAGAAAATAAATAAGTAGAATTATGAAATGAGAAATGAATAGATTTATGACATTTATGAAAAGAAATTTAAAACATGTATAAGACACTAATTCAAAAAGTTTTCAAATATTTCAGCTTCTTCTGACTATATTAGGGAGGCGAAACAGGAGAATGAGGGCTGTAAAAATAAGTGTTGGGACGATTATCGGAATCGGGAATCGTAAAAATCGGAACTTTTTCGGGTATCGGAATCGGAATAGGAAAAACTTTAACTTAATTTTCGATCCGAAAAAGATTCTTTTATTATTTTTTTGTTTGTTTCAATTTTCCATTGATTTTTAAACTAGCAATAAAACTAAAATTTATAGCTCATAGAAATGAATGTAAGTAAAAATTGCACCGGTAAAAATATCCCTGTAAAAATAGCACAGGCAAAATTGGCACGAGTGGATAAATGGGATAAAATGGCACAAGAGAAAAATATAAATGAGTTTATCAAAACCTTGCATACAGTACATAAAAAGCAGAAACATTAAGACGTTTTTCAATTTAAAAAAAAAAATTAATCTACACTTAAAGTTTACAGACATTTGAAACACTATTTGATAAAGAGGTCTTACCGCGAAATATATTATGGAGCACGGTTACACTTTTAAATCAAGTAAGATTTACTAAAAAAATTATTTCGTTTTTGTCCTCCTTTCCAACTGTTTGCTCGTCTTCTATGACTCCTCTATATACAAATATTTTCATTTTCATATATAGATGCAAACGATCAGGAGAATACCAGATTTACAAATAAACGTCATTGTAATAATATTTATTTATTAGTATTTATTGACCAAATTCCATTATTATATTATTTATTTTATTATATTAATTACCGTTTAATAATTTTTGGTTTATTCTTTTATTTAATTATCGTATGCCAAGTATGAAAAAATAAATAAAAATCGATTCATAACGTTTTAATCAATTTCCAAGTCTCCAACTGATTTTTCTCAATTAGTATCATCTGAGCTTTCGACTTCTATAAGTCATTATCAGAATATAGGGGACGTATTGTGCGATTAGAGGGTGCAAATACTTTTTGTTCATATATTGATACGAACGATCACGAATTTGCAAATAAACGTCATCGTTAAAAGTAATAACATTTATTTATTAGTATTGATTTATTCATTGCTATTATTATCGGAACTTTTTCGGGTATCGGAATCGGAATAGGAAAAATTTTAACTTAATTTTCGATCCGAAAAAGATTCTTTTATTATTTTTTTGTTTGTTTCAATTTTATTTTATTAATTTATTTTATTAATTTATTTTATTAATTTTTGGTTCATCCTTTTATTTAATTATCATTAAGATGCCACGCATGAAAACAGAAACTGGAAATCTGTACTTACTCGGTATCATTCGGCAGTTGAAGTCGTTGGTCGTCTAGTTATTTCAACTCGATTTTTGCAAGTTATTTTTAAAAGATAGTTAGTCAAGCCTACGTTCGAAATTTTATGATCATCGTCAAAGGCCCGATTTTAATGGCCTATTTTAAAGCCTGATTTAATGGGCAATTTAATGCCTATTTAATAGTTTATTTTAATGGCCGATTTAATGGCCGATTTAATGGCCGATTTAATGGCCGATTTTAAAGGCTGATTTAATGGCAATTTAATGCCTATTTAACAGCTTATTTTAATGGCCGATTTAATGGCCGATTTAATGGCCGATTTAATGGCCGATTTTAATGGCCGATTTAATGCCCGATTTAATAGCTGATTTTAATTGTGATGAGAAAATGCATTAAATGTTCGTTATACTAATGGCCATTTGCACCGGTAAAAAAAAATTTCCATGTTCTCTTTGCTTCTACAAGTCATCTATACACACACCATACTCTATTCAAACATGAAACCGTCTGTGGATGACCTGTCCGTCTTCGTCTTGCCCGACAGTTGTAAACATTTAACTTCTTAACGACGGTAAGTTTCTCTTTGATTTTTTTCTAAAGATAACTGTTTCAATCTCACCATAAATTTAGCCAACAATGTATTCTATTGTTCGTAATTCCAAAATCTATGGCAAAGTTTCAATAATAATTGATATAATAGTGTGCTTACTTCTTCGTTAGTACGACCGTGATCACATATTACTACCTATTTGAATCATTACATGTCATACTGATCTGGTGTCGCTAGTTCACAGAAAAAGGATTTTATTAAAAGCAAATATTGTAAAAATCTTACCCTTACTCTTCCCAGTCGAAATGAAGGACTCTCTCTTCAGGGAAGCCGCCTTCTTTGATAAGCTTCTAGAACTGAAATGGAAGACTTACATGAAATTGTTGTTGTCATATTTGGGCTGGTGAATCTCTGCCCCATTTGAGGGTTCTTGATAAGGTGCAGAAACGTATCTGTAATTTGATTAGCCATATCCCTTTCTTCTTCTCTACGCCCTCTCTCTCACAGACGTGATGTTACTAGTCTCAGTCTTTTCTATAAATACTATTATGGCATGTGTTCTTCAGAATTATGTGATCAATTCCCTGCTTCTTTTGTTCCAACTCGTTTGACTCGTTGGTCTAGTGGTCACCATCAATTTGCTGTTTTGATACCTCATTGTAATACATCTTCCTATTGCAGTAGCTTCTTTCCAAGAACCGTAGGCTTGTTGAACCTCTTGTTGCTGACGTTTTTCCGCCTACCTATACCCTTGGTCTTTTAAATACTAAGGCCAATAGGCATCTCCTGTCTTTGTGATAATCATATTTGTTCTTGTTAGCTACTTACATCAAGTGGCTTCATGCCTTGTCTGAAACGATTTCAAATTCCTTGGGTTATTCTACCGCTACATAAAGCACCTCACTCCTGACGCAATAGTCTACCTATATATGTTGCTAGAGTCTTTCTATGGTATCGTTATGTTCATAGTAGGTACTCAGCCGAGCCCCAATCCCTACCCCCCTGTAAAACATTCACAACAAGAACTCGTTAAGCTACAACCACAACAATGAACTTTCCCTTCTCTCTCTCTACCAAAACCCAAACGGAACTTCCATGAACAAAGTTTATTTCCTAGAATATCACATCTGTGGAACAAGATACCACAAGTCTGCTTCTCAACCGACAACAGCAAGGTCGCCTTCAAGTCTAATGTAAACAAATACTTGTTGAGTTATCCTCTTGGTAAATCAATTCCTGAACCATCAGTAATATTATTACAAAATTGGCTTTTGTAACTTCTTGTTTATTTTGTTTGATTAGTTTTATTTCTAAATTAATTTTTTTGCAGAGAAAAGATCAAAGACAATTAAAAGCGATGGATCCATAGAATTTGGTGCAATTATTGGACGACGTTAATCAAAGAATTGGAAACAAGAAAAAGCAAACATTGAAAAGGAAGTTTTATTTAAGTTTAAAGAAATTGATGATGTAATTTTTTTGTCTAAAATTCTGAGAATAAATGTCTGTAATAAATTACAAGTAATTGGATTACGTAAAATACTTTTTGTTCTTTTTATGGTGTTTTAATGTTTCGGTGTATCCCTTCTACGACCTGCCTAAGCTGTTACGACGATATATTTAGAAGAATAAGTGTTTATGACAAACAGCATAAGTAAATTTTTAGTTTTTTATTTACAAAATTATCAATCAATTTCGTGTTTAGCTCATGTATCCAAACATGTTTTGGGATAATAACACGCCACTCTATAAGTCCCGGGCCTAACTAATAAAACAAACATTTTCAGACAAAATGTCACTTTATTCGTCAACATAGTCTCCTTCTATGATGATACACTGATTCCAACACTTATCTAACACTTTAATGCCTTTTTTGTAGAATTATTTGCCCTTGGCCTCAAAATGCGCCTGTTGCGGGGGTGTTGCAACTAAGAAAGTGGACACAGGCAAATTACGGCAATGGCAAAGAAGAGAGGACAAACGCAGATGAGCAGTTTTAAAAAGAGGCGTTTATTTACCATAAGAGGTAGGGAAAGCAGTACACTGGGAACTATACACACGACTGCATTTCGAACACGTGGACCAATGGTACAAACATAAACCAGAACGGTATTGGAAAATAAAAATCACAAAATCCTCTGGGACATGGAGGTGCAAATAGATGAACTTATGCAAGCAAGGAAACCGGATGTCATAATAATTAACATGAAGGGAAAATATCCTGCCAAACCGTAGATTTTGACGTTCTAGAAAACCACAGATTGAAGATCACGGAAACAAAAAAAGAAGCAAATACACGAGATTTGCCAGGAATATGGAGCATGAAGAAAGTCAATATAATACAATAATCGTGGCAGCACTAGGAACAATCCCCCAAAAACTGGAAAAAAGACTGGGAGAAATTGGAATCAAAGGGATCACTGAGACCATACAAACGACGGCAATAATAAAAAAGTAGCAATCTTAAGGAAAATCCTTGAATGTGGAAACCAACCAGTATAAGCTACGAACGGTAAACAGCCTCATGGAAGTTACAATCGGACGAAAACAAAACAACAGGAGGAACGCCGCAACATGAACACAATGAAACAGAAACTGCAAGGAATTTTCATAAACTCCTCCCCCCAAGTGATGGGAACAGCTTCGTCTAATACCCCACACGATTGTTGTGAAGGGTCAAGGAGTATTTGAAGATCGAGGAGGGAGAGCACTAATCATACCTTCACTAGAAGATTGCGAAGAGTTTTAGGAGCTGAGAAGACCAATGGTCATTACCAGCGAGAAATCAATGGTTAATGGTTGTATCGATACAACAAAGTTAATTGGAAATGGTTATCGAAAAGAGGTGGGGAGTACTGGAAATCTGGGGAGGCTTGTTGTCACTCAGACTCTAGGGAACGCCACCGGTTATTATCAGTGAGCACTCACTGATGATGACTTGTGTGAGAACTCCTAGTGAGTACAATAATGATGATGATGATGATGATGATGATGATGATGATGATGATGATGATGATGATGATGATGATGATGATGATGATGATGATGATGATGATGATGATGATTGCCTATAATCAATCTTCTCTTTGTTTAACTTATCTCATTGTCTCTGAATTACAATAGTCTTCTTTAGAATCCAGTACTCCACGTGCCCTGCCAGTCGATGTCCGCATGGTGCTTTTCCTTCACCGTCTTTCCATCTTCGCAGTGTGGTATAAGCAGATGTTCATGTCGCTTTGTTTTTTTTTTATATTAGGTCGGGGGTATCAGATTATAGAATTTTTCTTATATACTTATCCAAGCTGTCACAGTTCCTTAGATTAGTCTGGGTCTGTTCTATGTCGTGCTTTTTAATTGTTGCTAGTGCTCCTACAAGTATTGGTAATGCGGTAGTTTTCTGTGTTCTAACCCTACCCCTAACCCTTCAACCCTCTGACAAGCTCCATGTAATTATTTAGTTTTCCTGCCCCTCTCAGCTTCATCCTGTGATCTGCTGGGAACACTTTGGCAGCTTTTTCCCCCCTTCTTGATTATTATAATATCCGGTCTGATTGATGATATCCGCCATCGGTCATTCTATCCTCCTTCACTCTTCATGATCATTTTGTGTGGTGCCAGTCAAAGGTGGTGCCACCACATGCGTGTCTGTGTGTGTATTTCCTTGGAAGTTTCAGTTCTATTGGGCTCGTGTGATATTCTTTATATGCTTTTCTTGTTCTTGTTTCAACTTACCTGTAGTTGGTTAGCGTTCGTTGGTTATGTGGATACGTTTCTACAGTCGATGACTTTTATTGAGATTTCATCATTGCTGTGCGCAACAAAACCACCTCAGCCACAGACCGGACCCCCTAGGCAACATGAATTGGAATAAGTACATAGCAGATGCTGCCAAGTCTGCTGCAAATATGGTAGGCTTCCTCTACCGGGCTAGATAACTTCTCACACTTGCCAGTATCCTATATTTCTATAAAGCCAACATTCACCTATGCATGGAGTAGTATTGTCACATCTGGTCTGGTGCACCAACCACTAGCCTTCCCCTCTTTGACAGGGTGCAAAATAACTTACTAGGGCTATTATTGTCTGCCAAGCATCAGCCCCTGTCGCCTCGTCTCAGTGTTGCATCCCTATACTTGTTTTACAAGTACTTCCATTAAATGTGCTCCGATGAACTTACTGCGCTTGTACTCCTCAACGAAAATATCTCCGATAGCTTCTTTCCTCGGACCGCCTGATTTGGGAATTCCCTTCATGCTCCCTATTTCACTGTAGTCCCTAACGCTTCAGTGGTAGTATGCCTTGTTTGGGGCGAACAAAGTAAAAGAAAATAATTCAATCCCAACCTCAGCATCATAGTCGAAGCGTTCTTTTAAATATTATTGCATTGTAGATCAAGCTGGCATTTCGGTGCTTCTGCTGTTTAGCCCCGACATTAAAATATTTAAAGAAATGTATAAACTTAGTTATGTACTTACGTGGTAGCTGAAAATAAGATTGTACAGAAAAAATACGCAAATTCATCCAGTATTTATTAAATTATAAGAAAAAGAAAAAATCACGATCTTTTGTTTCGCTAGACATGTTCACTTATGAAATAGACAAGGGAGATAACTCAAATTTTGTTTACTTGTTTAACAAAAATGGCGACCGAAAGATAAAAAAAAAATTTTTAATTTTTAATTCAATAAACACTGGATGGATTTGCATAATATTTGGTGTACAGTCTTCTGTTTAGCTACCATACATAATAAAGTTTATACATTTCTTTAGCTGTTTTTTAAAGATAGGCCTAACATGTCGGGGCTAAACAGCAGAAGACGACATTTCGAGTAAAAGAATAATTAAGTTCTGCATGCGGGGATTGTAGTCTACTGATCGGGATTATAGAAAACAGTCATATTATATTTCATTTTGTTTTGTTTTTTCAAATGATGAAAAGACCTTATTTCGGACATCACATGCAGTGATACCTTCGCAAGCGACAATCACTTCTACAAATCCTGGATCGGTTTCATACATTTCCCAAGCTCGTAATCAATTGAATGATAGATTTATCTTTCGACCAGTAGATGTGGCGACTTCTGGGGTGATAGATCCTCTGACACATTTATTCATGCGGAATGTTTTAATATTTAAAGACACATATCTGGAGACATACACTGGAACATCTGTAAAAATCTAAACATCCAATGTAGCACTAAGTCCTGAGAACACCTACCGGAGAGGACTATGGGAAACGATAAGTATGCTATACATTATGATTATGTGGTTCCTACATCTACCTACCTGGAAAATGCAGCAGTCAAACCGGACATAGTCATATTAAATAAGGCAGAAAGAGAGGCAACACTGATTGAGGTGAGTGTTCCAAATGACAGTGGCTTAAACAGAGCAGAAAGGGAGAAGGTGACAAAATACCAAGGCCTAATGTATGATATGAAGAGAAACTGGAACCTACAAAACATCAACATTATCCCAGTTATAATAGGAGCTAAAGGCCTCATGAAGAAAAATGTCAAAAAGTATCTGGAAAGTATTCCCGGAAAACCAAGTGCAAAAGAAATCCAAATAATTGCACTAAAGGGAACGGCCAAAATCCTTAAAAGAGCACTCGGTTGGAGCCTCTAAATAGCATGTGATAGTCTGGCATTTGGAAGAATGTCTCGTCCCTATGCTAACGAACACAGACATATTAAAAAGACAGCCGCTGAACGATAAACAAAGCGAAAAACCGACAAGCGTGCCTCGTTTGGGGGAGTGGTTCCTCTCACCAATACATTAATGTTAAATAATCTGGTGGTCAGAACTCATTCGTAGTATCTCGGTTACCCATGTATGACTACTAATTATCAATCATAGATGAATTTACCCCCATCTGTCATCTTTTCAGTTTTTGTATATATATTTAAGGATGGACTAACTTTCGCCATTTAGAATCTTGAACTATCTCTCTCTCTCTCTCTCTCTCTCTCTCTCTCTCTCTCTCTCTCTCTCTCTCTCTCCTTCTCTCTCTCCTTCTCTCTCTCCTTCTCTCTCTCCCTCCATCCCTCTCTCTCTCTATCTATCTCTATCTATCTATCTATCTATCTCTATCTTTATCTCTCTCTATTTATCTATTTATCTATCTATCTATCTATCTATCTCTATCTCTCTCTTTGCTTAACAGAAAACAAAGAAGGAAAAAGAACTCAACTCCCCATGTCTCCCTTGGGTTTGTTAACGTCTCTCGTCTTTGTGGTGTCTGCCTCGTCTAGCTGTTTAACACCTGGTTAATAGACTACGAATGTGCGAATCATAGACTCTAGAAAAAGAACTTTCTACAAAGTGGTGGTAGTGGGTGTGACCCAACGGGTCACGGGTATTCTAGCAAATAGATATATATAAATATAAATTAAAAGTTATAAGGACACATCGAGAACGATAGACAAACCGAAAGACGTACAAATACGCCCCAAGTGTGTGTGAGGAGTTCTTTCAACAATACACTAGGAGCAACGTGTTTGGTGTAAATTTGAAAGTCATACGTTATCTTTCCAAGTCAAATAAACACATATAATCCGGTCAGAACTCGTTCTTATTACTTCACTTGCCCATGTACGACTAACCAATTATCGGTCATAGATAACTTACCAAACCGACTCACCCCTGAGATAAGCGTCTGTCATCTTCTCAGCCTTTGTGTAACTATTTAAAGCCAAACTTTCGCCATTCTAGGTCTTGAACCGTCTCTCCATTTGTTTCTTAAAATTACAAAAGAAGAAAAAAGAAATCGAAGCGCCATGTCTCCTCTCGGTTTGTTAATGTCTTTCACCCTTGTGGTGTCTGTCTCGGCGGACTGTTGCACTCCAGAAAAATACACTACAAATATCCGGATCGACAGCTACGCAAACGGAACTACTTACGAGGTAAGTTGCCACATAATGACTAGCGATGGGAATGGGTTTTCAGTTTTTTCTAGCTACGTTATTTTAGACTCATTGAACCATGAACTATTTTATTACTCCGAATAGTCAGGGGAGCTGAAGTTAATGAAATTAACGGGGACCGGTTCGTAATTGCTGGAAGGACAGGGAACAAAAAGGCTAACAAGCCGTTTTTTGTCAGAGTAAGCCCAGTATCTTGTGTGGAATAACCAACCAAATGTCCACCATTAAATGTAAAATGTAATTGTTTTTCATTTTTGTTTTTCGTAAAGACTCATTTACAAAAGAACGAAAGAAAACGCCAACAAAGCATCAACACAATAATTTGGTTAAGTCATGACGTCATCACTATATTAACCACCAATCAGTAAAAAATAAATAAAAAACGATAAAATTTCGATCAAGCTTTTATTATTAGATTCTTTTCAGAAAATAGATTTTAAATCTCAGAGATTTTTTTTTTCGATCAAAGACCGGAAACCTCCGATTCCCGGATTATATTTCGCTAAAAAATATTATTTATGTATTCACTAATGTTTCGTCTTTATTGTTAGACATCCTCAGGGTGATTGTCTGAAGAAAACATCACACAAGTACAGAATGTTTAGAATAAAGACGAAACGTTGATAAATACATGAACACTTTTTTTTTGGTTTACTTTTTTCAATTTCCATTTATATATGTGTGTGTGTGTGTGTGTGTGGGTGTGAGTGTGTGTGTGTGTGTGTGTGTGTGTGTGTGTGTGGGTGGGTGTGTGTGGGTGTGTGGGTGTGTGTGGGTGTGTGTGGGTGTGGGTGTGGGTGTGGGTGTGTATGTGTGTGTGTGTGTGTGTGTGTGTGTGTGTGTGTGTGTGTGTGTGTGTGTGTGTGTGTGTGTGTGTGTGTGTGTGTGTGTGTGTGTAAAGAAGAGAACGTTGTCCCTATCTCAGGTTTAAGACACGAAATGAAATAACAAAACCTTTTTATAACAACAGCGAAACGGGTTTATTCAAAAAGGTTACCTACACCGTTTGGTATAGGTGGAAGAAACTTGAACAGTGTCCGAGAGAGGAAGAGGAAAGTAGGAAGTTCTTAGAGCTGCCGGAGGTCTGTCAGCAACTATCTTCAGGCGAAGATAGTTGTTGCTGGCACCTCCAGTCGACAGGAGAGAGAGAGAGAGAGAGAGAGAGAGAGAGACAGACAGACAGACAGACAGACAGACAGACAGACAGACAGACAGAGAGAGAAGTGTTTCCTCGTTGCTTGCCGGAGTCTCTCTGGTGACGCCTTGAATTCCTAAAGGGGCTGAAGTAGTTCTTCAGCCGACAGAAGGAATCCATGCGCCCTGAAGGTTGTTTGGTCAGTGTATGACCAGCTCAATCAATGGGGACATTTTTCGGAAGAAAATAGGTCTATGTTTATGACCGCTATATATATATATATATATATATATATATATATATATATATATATATATATAATATTAAATTATATTTAATATTTTACCTACAGACAACGTCGTTCCGTGCTTTCGGAACTCCTCAGTGTAGGGAAATGACAATCTCAAACGGTCACGGGCACAAATTCGGTTCACAGAGACACCTTGAATCCGTAAGAGGGAGCCTAATCCCCTTGGCCATGGGCAGTTGTCACGTGATCAAAGAGAAATTAGGTTATATTTACTCTGAGAGCGGCGAGTGTAAATATCAAGACATTCAGATAGAACTGAACAACAGAGTCGGAATATCGCACCTAAATATTAGATGTCTATTTTTTTAATCTCTTTAAAGTGCTCGACTTTAATTATACTTAAACGGGCTTATTATATTATATAATCTAATAAGTTTAATAAATAAATATATATTTTATTTTAAAGAAATTTATGGACACGTGTTTCTGGCCATCCGCTGTCATATATTAAAAAATATTATGACACATCCGATTAAGGGCGACTGAATGCAATATTCTGCATATTCTTAACCGCTTAGGAAGTGGAAAATACTTTTTAAAAAAAAACAACACTGTTCTATCGCCAGAAAAAAAAACAATAAAAAACTACGTTTATAAAGATTGCGACTATATTTTTCCGACCAATTTTCATTTCGACGTTTCACGGGGATAATGAAACTTGCCATTGTTTTTAATGTTATCTTAATGAATAAATGCGAAAGTTTTTTTCAACCTACCCTAACTATATTAGTATTAAAACGGTTTATGCTTATTTCATTCTGTGTAGTATATTTGCATTCGTCATGACACATTCCTCTCATGCATTACCTCCTCTTTTGGGGAGGAGGCAGTATAGTATAGGTTCGTTCCTCACGATACAATCTTCCCAGTATTACCTTCTTTTAATGAGAGGTAGTTTACTATCGAATTTGTTGTCATGATATCATGCTCCCAGGCATTAACTACTACTTTATCGGGGGGGAGGGGTACAGCCTCTCAGTCGTTAACTGCTTCTTTTGGGGTTAATGTATGTAGTTCGTTCATATGCAAATATGCAACCGGAGGGAGCATATATTCGCTTTAATAAAGATAAATGTCAGCTGCAGTATTTATGTTTATCCTTTGTTCATGCATGTGTGTACTATTTTTTTTATCTCCCTCCCACAGCGGTAAGATGTGACACAAGGTCGGAAAGTGGGATTCAAAAGCCAGCGCCCTAGAATGAGGAGCACTCTGGCCTACACAAATAATGCCTGGGCAGCCCCGTCGACATCCCCCGTAGGGGCGCCTCAGACAGTAAGCAATGAACTAACCCCTTCTCAAAGGGTGAGAAGACAAAGCCTGGGTGGGTGCACCTCCTAGAACTGCACAGGACAGTACCTCAGATCGGTGGAATCAAAGACTCGAAGGCCAAGACGGTACCGGTCTAAGGGGTGTAGTATCCATCGGAACAGATACTACACTTTGATCGCAGCCAAAAGGCCGAAAAAAATTAATTAATTAATTTTTTTATTAAATAAATAATTAAAAAATATTTTTTAAATCTTTGTAATATTTAATTTAATTTCGATAGAGATCGATGTTATTTATTTCCTTGTGATATAACTGAAACTTATTGAACTTGACTTTTTTTTTAATAAATATACATGTGTGTGAGTGTGTGAGTGTGTGGAAGGAGAGAGTATGTGTGTGTGTATGGGGGGTGTTTATGGGTGTGTGTGTATGTGTGGGTGCGGGTGTGTGTGTGAGGGGGTATGTGTGTGTGGGGGATGTGTGTGTGTGTGTGTGTGTGTGTGTGTGTGTGTGTGTGTGTGTGTGTGTGTGTGTGTGTGTGTGTGTGTGTGTGTGTGTGTGTGTGTGTGTGTGTGTGTGTGTGTGTTGACAGGTGGGAAGGTAGTTCGTGTCGAGGGAGACGATATAATAAAAGATATTTCAATATTAAAAACAGTCTTCAAAATTCAGATGGGACTTTAACTTGTTTTACTTAATTTAACATGTGTGCAAAACAGTTAAGGTGCAATGAACTTAGTCACCTGGCCCTAACCCTAACCCTAACCCTAACCCTAACCCTAACCCTGACCCTAACCCTGACCCTGACCCTGACCCTGACCCTGACCCTAACCCTAACCCTAACCCTGACCCTAACCCTAACCCTGACCCTGACCCTGTCCCTAACCTTAACCCTAACCCTAACCCTGACCCTGACCCTGACCCTGACCCTGACCCTAACCCTAACCCTAACCCTGACCCTGACCCTGACCCTAACCCTAACCCTAACCCTGACCCTAACCCTAACCCTAACCCTAACCCTAACCCTGACCCTGACCCTGACCCTAACCCTAACCCTGACCCTGACCCTGACCCTAACCCTGACCCTGACCCTGACCCTGACCCTGACCCTAACCCTAACCCTAACCCTAACCCTGACCCTGACCCTGACCCTGACCCTGACCCTGACCCTAACCCTAACCCTGACCCTGACCCTGACCCTGACCCTGACCCTAACCCTAACCCCAACCCTAACCCTAACCCTAACCCTAACCCTAACCCTAACCCCAACCCAATCATCATATTATATGTATCCATTAATTTCAGTTAACTGGGGTTTTATTTATCTCATCATTTTTTAAAACATGTGCAAATAAATAAAAATTAAAAACTAAAATAACTGCCTCCTTCGTAACACCAGAAGAATGGAACACCAAACCTACGGATCTTATATACGACAACTTGACAGAAATACTCGATGAACCATCCCAAAAATTGAAGAAATAAAAAAGACGTATTAGGCAGAAGCGTTCCGTGTTGTTCAATAACGTTTGTCTTAATATATATATATATATTTCAATTCCTCGTTTTGATCTGAAGAAGTTGACTCTCTATGGAAGAGTACAACCGAAACATGCATGCACATATGTAACCAATAATATTTGTATACTAAAGCACATCTCTACTTGTTATTGAGCACTTTTTATAAACACTTGATTTTTAACGGATTTACATCTATAGAAAATATTTGTCGCTCCTCGTAAAATAAGTAGAGCACTCTAAATGGTAGTATAAACACAGCATGACGTCACTTGCTTTATATGCATCATTTCTTCTTTAATAGAAGTAGAATGCCTCGACATCAAGCCGCTTTTATATGTGTTAAATTATCATTGTTTATCGGCTATTCAAATATTGGGCGCGCGGTTAACGACGTTGGATGTAAGTTGAAAAATACTTGTAATCCAGGGTTTCGAATCGTACGACCGGTAGTGAATAGTCATATCTCTATGCTGATGAGTCCTGATTGAAAAGGGACGAAACGTATACGTACATAGATAATAAACAACAACAAATATGTTATATATCTATATATAGATAGATAGATAGATAGATATCTCTCTCTATATATATATATATATATAGTAAGTTAGCTGAAGATTCCCCTGGGGATGAAACGCGGGAGCCTCTGCGTAGCTTAACTGCCATAAATATATTTTCATAACTTACTACCTAGCTCTACTTACGTATCAGGCACTGTTGAAGTAAATACTGAAAATTGATACATAAAAAATTATACATCCTTATAAAATGTTATGTTGATACATGAAATAGTAATATATATATATGTGTGTGTGTGTGTGTGTGTGTGTGAGAGAGAGGGAGTGAGTGTGTGTGTGTTTAACTAAAATCTCATGAATTGAGATTATTGATTCTTCTTATTCTTATTTGTGAATTCGAACGATTGTATTTTTTCTAGTTTTGTTCACTCAAAACAAAGCATGACGTAAGGACTACTGTGATTATGGGCTACATTTATAGGGAGCATCATAAGTGGGGAGTTGTGTAACAATATCTTTGTTCACATTACATTTAAATGTCTTCAAGTTAGTACAGTCGGGGAAACAGGACGCAGGGAAGAAATTCCAAATATAAGCGACTCAAGAAAAAAAGCTATTAAAATAGGAAGTTCTCCGGCATTTGGGGACCTCTACAGTCAAGGGGTGGGATTTTGCTGCTATTCTGGTTGGTCTGAAGTATTTACATCGACGGGTTACAAGTGAAGTAAGTTCATCAGAGTACATTCCATTGAAGTACTTGTAAAACAAGCACAGGGATGCTATATTGCGGCGATGGGACAGGGGCTGCAGGTTGGTAGACAGTGTTAGATCTATTAAATTAAAGGTTTTTACCCTGTATAAGAGGGAGATACTAGTGGTTGGTGCACCAGCCTAGATGTTGCAATAATACTCCATGCATTAACGAATGGTGACTTTGTAGAGATATAGAATACTGAAAAGTGTGAGAAGTTCTTTAGGTCGATATATTCTTTGCAGCAGACTTGGCAGTCTTCTACGTATTTATTCCAATTCTTGTTGCATGTGAAAATCTCGGGAACCACTCAAAGATTATTTTAATTTATGTTTTTGATGATCGTTTCAAATCAGCAATCGACATTTAGGCGGGCTACAAACCGCTCACCAGGTTTGTCAATCTCTTATAGGATATTTGATTCTTCCAAAGCTTGTGATGTTAAACTCTAATCTTATGTGCTTATGCTTTTTCTCCTCTATTTCTTTTTCTCTAGAGCAAAGGTGTTCAATATGCTGACGTATTAAAAGGTTTGTACGTTAGTCATGCGAACTACACAGATCATAAAGGCGTTTCCGCCGTTGCCAAATCTCATTACAACATATTTACGGTAAGTAGAACCAATATTTTTGTCCGGGGTTTCTTATTACTGAACAATATATACAAACCCCGTATTATTTGCATTATTCGGACTACTATTCTCATCTTAACGTTTCAGCTGATGTAACCTCCGATCTTTTTCAGATGCATCTTTTCAAACTCAACAATCTATATGGAATTTCTAACTCGAAGGTCAACAGCTATTATAAATAGACCTATCTGAGGTTGAAAAGACATTAACAGATATTCCATAGCTAAGAAGGTTGTGATCTAAACATTTCGTGCTAAATCTTATCAAAGTCCCCGTCAATAGATACACTGATCGTGTGCGATAATACTAGACATTAGAAGTAATATAACAATGGTAATATATGGGTTCAGGGCTGGGAGCATGAGTACACAGGGTTCTCATTACTTACGAGGAAATGTTGGTTGCCTCTGCTCTAAAACAACAATCATCTGACAACGTGATAAAGAATGCGATTCAATCTGATGTAGTTTCATCAGGGATTGGGCTTCCCACGTTGTGCCGTGTCTAAGTTGGTCGGAATAACAGACACCTCGGATTCAGGACAATCAAAACATAACTTTTTTATGGAAATCGCTCCAGACAAGACATTAAGAGTTACAAGAATAAATATGATTATCGCAAAGACAGGAGATACCTATTGACCTTAGTCTTGAAAAGACCAAGATTATAGGTAGGAGGAAAACAATCAGCAGGAAGATAGTTTCACAAGCCTGTGGTTCTTAGAAAGAAGCTACTGGAATAGGAAGCTGTATGACAATGAGGTATCACAACAGCGAATTGATGGACACCAATAGACCAACGAGTCAAACGAGCTGAAACAAAAGAAACGGAGAATAGATCACATAATTCTGAAGAATACATGCCATAATACTATTTATGGAAAAGACTGAGACTAACAAATCGCGTCTGTGAGAGAGGGGTGTAGAAAAGAAGAAAGGGTGGGCCAATCAAATTACAGATACGTTTCCGCACGTTATCACCTGACATTTCAACTATATAGCAGCGAAAATCACTATTGAGAGCTAGATGTATCTGGAGAGAACGGGCAGTTCGAGCTCAAGGGAATGGCGAACAGGACTCCACGCTTTACCTTGAAAATCATGTCGCAAACTTGCTTATAACCTCGTTTGCTATTTAACCTATTTAGCTCGAAAATGTTTCGAAATCGTGCGTTTCCTTGATGAACACCCAAGTTACTATATGTCGTCGCATATTAAGTTACAACAATCTACTATGATACGAAAATCTAAATGATTTCACTTTTAGATTGTGATGTCGAGAATAAATTTTGTGATTATTATTGAATTATTAATCTTATAGTTTAATTTTTCACCGAATGGATCAGTGTGATATATTTGTTTCTTATTTTGTTTTTAAAAATCTATTTTTATCTACGTAAATGAATATGATGAACTCTTAAAAAAGTAATTTTGTGGTTGACTGAACAAAAAAGCATACAACAACACGTTGTTGTTGTTGTTGTTGTTGTTGTTGTTTAATGTTGAAATTTGGTTTTGTAGATATTTGGTCCCCCGATTTATAAAATCGGGGAACTTATGTTTTGAGGCATGTCCGTCCGATTTTTCTCCGCAACCATCCATTGAATTTCTCTGAAATTTTGCATGAAGTTGTAACTTTGGTCAGGTTTGATAGTGACATTCTCCGATTTTTGAAAAAAAATCTGGTTAGCGCCCCAGGGGGTCAAAAGGCCTCCGAAATGGCAAAAAATGACATTTTTTGCCCCATAACTTTTCATCCATCCATTCAATTTCTCTGAAACTTAGCCAATGTGGAGCCAATTGTTTCTAATAGAAAATAAGTACCGCTGACCTTAGAAAAAAACTGGTTCACGCCCCCAGGGGGTCAAAAGCCCACAAAATGGCAAAAAATGACATTTTTCTCCCATAACGTTTGATCCATCCATTCAATTTTTCTTAAACTACGTCAAAATGTAGAGGCAATTGTTCTGGATATAAAATGAGCATCCTTGACCTCAGAAAAATTATGGTTCGCGCCCCCAGGAGGTCAAACGGGGGGTCAAAAATGCCCCAAATTACCCGAATTTATTGCATTTTACACTCGCCACATCGAGTCACATACAGAGGGGGACCACGCACACGCGGCTTGTTTTTCTTTCTTTTTCTCAATTCTTAAAAACAAAAGTTCATTTTGAAGTTGTAGTCGATTTCAGATGTAAATGTATGTTTTAAATGTTTTTTTTATTGGTTTGTAAATTAATTTGTTTAGTAAGGATATATTTTCTAAAGGAACAGTCTGCAATTTTAAAATGTCTATTGAACCCATAGACATGTCCATGAATGGTACTACCACTCCGGTACCTATCATCACTTACTGATATATAATCTACAGCTGAACCACGTTTTGGAGCTAAAAAAAAAAAATAATGCGCCATTGATTGAAATAATGGTTAACGTGTTCGTTGGGAGACCGGGATTCAATCCTAGGTTGAGTCATATCAAAGACTAAAATATACTACTTGATTCCCCCTCGCTAAAGACTCAGCATTATAAGCTGAGGATCAAGGATAAGCGGAGTAATTCTGAGAAAGGAGTGGCACCCACTCCTACACTTTGGTGAAGTAGCCAATGAAAATGGAGCCTACCGTTCGCCCTCGACTATGGTCGACTAATTTTATTGTTTAAGCTCTTAATTGATAATGCGTAATTTAATAAATCCGTAATTTCAGTGTTTGAAAATAAGAAAATATATTGATACCCACCAGATATGCACTTTAAAGAGCAAAGTGTAGTATCTATTCGGTTTCATCTTTTATGCCCTCAATCAGTGAAGGAGAAACTTGATGCCGTCTTGTTAAAGACTCAGTAATATACGAAGAGGATCAAGGATAAGTAGAGTAATCATGAGAAAGGAGTGGCGCCCTCCCCTACATCTCAGTGTAGTAACTAATGAAACGATATCATTTGGGTCGCCCTCGACTCCGATCGACCACTTTACTGTTTTTACCATTGATTATTTTGTAATTTGTGCCAAATTCGTTCGAGGCCCGTGGCAGGGGCTATTCAGTCACTTCTTCTAAACCAACCTGGACGAGTATTAAATCACATCTCATCTTACCACAGCTATTATGACAGACAGTATTTGGTAGATTTATTCTAGAAGAGTCAATTTTAAAAATGTCGCAAGCAAGTAGGTCACTATGAAGTGATATTTATTGTTTGTCTTTGAAGTCATCACTTGTATGTCGTTGAGAGTGGCTCTTGTTCATCATGAGGTGCAATTCACTTAAAACAAATGAATGTTTTGATATTCTCCATCAATTCGCGAGATAGGGACTAACATATTGCATAACAGTCTCTAACATAACTTATTAAAAGATAATACAAACATGGATTTAGGACTTTGTGTATCATCATGTATATATAAATTAACGCGAGAGTTTCCCCATTCAATTGACTGATATAGCTTCATGAACAAAAAGTTATTATTCTTTGAAAGAACTATATCTTCGATTTAGTCCAAATATTAGTAGCATTTAAAAATATATATTTGTTTCGTTCAGATTCATCAATTTTTATATTTTATTCGATCTTTTTGATTACTAATTTCAGTGCGAGAATTAGAGTGACTACCCCCACAGTACTAAGTCCTCATCCTTAGATCCATAACACCGTAAAAGATGTTCCGTATTACAAACAATGGTCTTAACATAACTTATTCAAATATAAACATACATTAAGGTTTTGGCTAATATGTGTTTATTTATTATTGATTATATTTCAATGTGTGCTAAATTGGTTTCAGACAAGCTATACTTAGGATAAATACGAAAAGAATCACAAATAGTAATTAGTATAGGAATTTTTTTAATCTAGAATTTAAGTGAATAGTGATACATTTTAAAATGTATTAAGGATCTAGAAAAGCTTGGATCTCAAGAACATGTACAAATTTCAAAGAGTTTAAGACACATTGAGTTAATAACTTAATTTTAGTTGCTTGTATTTTCGTTGATAACAAGAAATGTTCTTCTCTTTTCTTTATTTTCAGGGTGATTCTTACACTGTAGTTGATGGGCATTGTACGAAGACACACTTTAAAATACCAGGCATCAAAATAGATAAAGCCAACTGTATCCCAGGTAGAATCATTTCGCTTCTAAACTACGATATTTCCCATGACATATTATATTAACATACAATTAGTGACAACACTCCTCTTATTCCGCCAAATGACGTCATGCAATAAAATAGAATTCTTGCAATTAAATCATATCATAATACCTGATGGAATCCTGTGCTTTAAAGAAAATACTCTCTATAGTGAAACGATAACACTTAGTGAATTTCGAAATGTTCTTGCAGACAATCATGTCAATGTAAACAGAATTCGTAAATTATTGGAATGGTGGGTAGACTGGAGACTCACAGACAGAACTCAAGGGTGGAAATTACATGGAAAACAATTGATAAATATTGAAGTATTTTTAGATGGAAAAAGGAGGATGGAAAGGGGGAAATGGACAAAACGAACATAATTACGAATTGATGTGATGTAGATGATGGAGTTGTGTATAGCAATGACTGAAGATAATTACCAGCACATAACTATTGAGAAAGCCCATCTCTATAATAATACGCTATGGCATTTCATATATACGTTTCGGCCGAAGTACTTTAGGGTCTTCTTTAAGTGCCGTTTGGCATAGTCTGAAGAGGTTGACTCTCTGTGAAGAGTATAACCGAAACATGTATGCACATATGTAACTAATAATGTTTGTATAAATAAAAATGCATACTAAAGAACAGCTCTACTTGTTATTGAGCACTTTTTATAAACACTGTAGTTTCAACGGATTTACACCTACAGAAACTAATACAATACGTGTACTATATATATATATATATATATATATATATATATATATATATATATATATATATATATTAATATCAATATTATTATTTCATCTATCCACATAAAATGTTATACGCAGATATAATATTTTATGTATCGATTTTCAGTATTTACTTCAACAGTGCTCAATACGCGAGTAGAGCTAGGTAGTAACTTATGAAAATATATTTATTATAGTAATTAAGCTACACAGAGGCTTCCACGTTTCATCCCTGTAGGGAATCGTCAGGCTAAAATGCATGGAGTTTCTGTTACCAGGTGTTTATATATATACGCGTTGCGTTTAGTCTAGCTAGTTAACCAATCATATTATTTGTTATACCCTCCCACGGGCTAATGTTTCCATTAGCCAATAGTACGGCTTCTCACAAACAAAGGTTCGCTTGATGTTACTTCCTATTTTTTTGTCTCTGTTTTGTATAGGGGTGACCCATCCCTGTTTCTTTGTTGTTTCAAATTAATAATTGACCTTATTTTAACACGTTCGTGCTTGTATTTCTATTTTAGGTGTTAGTTTAGTTTAGTTTTTTATTTATTTATTCATTATGTATCTATTGTTAGTCTAAAGTAAATCTTATTCTGTGTAAATGTTCGTTGCTAGTGTTATTGCTAAGGCTACGTTCGATAAAATTAGGAATCTGTTTTATGATTGATGGCGGGCGATTGGACTATGAGTTTACATATATTTGATTAGCGTTATCCTTTAAATATAGCTCGTAAGTATTTTCATCTGTATAGCGATGACTGCCGAAAATTGCCAGCACATTGTCATTGAGAAAGACCTTCTATACCATAATAATATTCTAAGCAAATTACATATATACCTTTCGACCGTTGTACTTTACTGTCTTCAAGTGCCGTTTGGCATAGTCGATAACCTTCAAGTGTATATATATATATATATATATATATATATATATATATATATATATATATATATTAATTGAATGACATAATAAAATGAGAAATTAATACAATTTTATTAAAGTTCAAAAACAAAAAGGGATATTGCGTCCTTAACTTATGAGTTTTCGAAGAGAATATACTCCTCAGAAGACCATTACCGAAATGACATTACTTCAGGTGATAAAATTTAGCTTTAAAAATATATAAAAATATATTTTTTTAAATACATAAAAGTATATAAAACATCAAATATATTTATTACCTGAAATAATGTCATTGCGGTAATGGTCCTCTGAGGAGAAGATTTTCATTGAAAACTCATGAGTTAAAGACGCAATATCTCTCCTTGTTTTTGAACTTTAATAAAATCTGATTAATTTATCATTTTATTATGTGATTCAATTAATATTAGTGCTCTATACACTATATTGAGCTTTGTTTTTATCCTGCAAGTCTACTGGTTAAAGATATTATTTATATCTTTAAAGTATTATCTTACTCTCTCTCTCTCTCTCTCTCTATATATATATATATATATATATATATACGTTATGAGGTTTAAAAAGACTAAATATACATTCGGATTGTACACATTATAAGTTATTTCGACCTTAACTAGGTCTCCTCGGATGTGTTTCCAATCACGTTTCAAACGTGATTGGAAACACATCCGAGGAGACCTAGTTAAGGTCGAAATAACTTATAATGTGTACAATCCGAATGTATATTTAGTCTTTTTAAACCTCATAACGTATTCATGCTCTGTTTTAACGGACATAGAGCTCTCTGATCCGGATTCCGATCGAAAATAATCGAACCTGAATACTATATATATATATATATATATATATATATATATATATATATATATATAACGATTCATTTCGTTAATGAAGGAAATAGTTTAAAGTCTTTGTGTAAAAATATGCAGAGATTCTCATTGTTTAATGGCGGAACAGACTGGCACATTGCATTCGACTTAGAACACCGACTCGTATTTCCAACTGAAATAACGTTAACGGATCACCGTCCGGATATTGTCATTTTGCCCGTTAATTTAAAAAAAAGTTTTCGTCATTGAATTAATGGTTCCATTTGAGGAAAATTTTGCCAGGGCACACCAGTGCAAGTTGGAAAGATATGAAGATCTACGAGGTCAATGTGTAAGGAATGGTTGGAAAACCATTGTACTTTCTTATCGAAGTCGGATGCCAAGGTAATAAAACCTTGGCATCCGACTTCGATAAGATCATTCAAAAACGCGGAAGTTGAGTTGGCAATAAAGCCAACTCAACTTCCGCGTTTTTGAATGATCTTGGTCGTTCTCCAACAGACAAGAAGAATACATAAAGAAAATACGAGACAATGCTCTCTCTCTCTCCATCAGCGTGGAGATGTCAATCCCACAGAATAACGACAATCCAACAAAGTCTGGTAATATCGTGAGATATTGCTGGGGCGCTCTGGCTTAGTGGTAATGATCCTTCGGCCCGGAAACCATGCCTCGTCCCAGAATCATCATCTGATGAAGGCTTTGTTGGAAACAATGATGCTGTACAAGAAACCATTATTGTATAAACATTTTATATTATATTTATAGTACTTAAAAAGGATTATATGTTTTCTAATATGTCATAACCATGGTTTCATGTACTTTTACGATCATCTGTTGGCTTAACTAGAAAATTTCGGGTCAAATTCGTGATTGCTTTTTTTTATATACGCAATTATCGGTTGTTCATCCTGCATTTAAATGTTTTGCTATTCTTTAATAATTAATTAATATTCAATTATTATTGGTCAAGCCCCTCTGACAATAATAGCGTTATCTTTGAAAAGCCATGGTTTAAAGGTCTTCTTTATGTGTATTCATTGTTTAAACACTTGATTAATAAATAAATCTGTGTAAACTATACAAATTTTATCCACTTCGTCACTTCATTGTCCATATATAAATGCTCTATCCACTATATTAAGCTTCACCGTATCTCGATAGGATTTAATATAATTCCTGATCTTTGTATAACCCATACACACACACACACACACACACACACATATATATATATATATATATATATATATATGGAGAGGTAGCGAGTGCGAACTCCGACAAAGCATAATTTTTATTTAACGAATAGTGTACATTAGTGTATATATATATATATATATATATATATATATATATATATATATATATATATATATATATATATATATATATATATATATATATATATATATACATTACCCATAATCGGATGCATTGTAATTATATTATGTTCTATTCACCGTATCTCGATAGGATCGAACCCTAATTCTTGATCTTTGTATTACCAATTTATATATATATATATATATGTGTGTGTGTGTGTGTGTGTGTGTGTGTGTGTGTGTGTGTGAGAGAGAGAGAGCGAGAGAAGGAGTGTGTGTACATATTAGTTTTAAGCATTGGTCATATATATCTTTTACATTTTGTTTAATCGTACTTTCTGAATATATTTCTCGTTATTTATATAATAAAATATTTAATATATTTAAATATTTAAATATATTAGTATATTGTTAAGTGCGCATTTATTTATTTATTTCACTTATGATTCGTTGGGTTCATGGGAATCGGAGTATAGGGTATATGTTGGGTTTGTAGGAAAGATTTGGAGGTGATGTATATAATATATAACATATCTGGAGGGTAGAAGGTTTTTATCCTGTTTATAAATTAACATTTAATTTTAATAATAAAAGTGGTGTAATTTAATTAGAAGGATTTTGGGGCGGGTGGGTAGACCTTTTATTTTCCATATAATGGGGGATATGTTATATTTATTTACGGATAGAGGGCGATGTTTTCATCTGTAGGGGCAAAGTTTGAAGACTTCAGTTTTGACGTCCAGACAGTTTATTGAAGGGTTATTAATAGCTTGTAGGATTCTAAGTTTTTCTGTGGTGCATAATGGGCAATTACTGAAGTTTTTTTTAATTTATTTCTGTAAGTTTACGACGTCTGTGTATATATTTATAAAGGGACCTGTAAGTATCGGTTAATTATTGGGCATATATATCTTTTTTATTTTGTTTAGGCGTACCTTATAAATATATTTCTAGTTATTTATATCGGAAGATGTTTAATATATTTAAACACTTAAATATATTAGTAGATTAGTAAGTTTACATTTATTTATGTTATTTGTGATTGGTTGGGGTAATGGGGATGGGGTGTTTTTTATATTTGGGTTGGTATGAAAGGTGTCTAGGTGATGTATATACTATGTCTGGGAGGAGGGGTTTGTTATCAATGTATATTTCCTACACTCTTAATGTCTATCTATCTATTTTTCTTCTTTTTTAGATAGTTTACAAGGTCCGACTTTTGTCGCGGGTGGACCACATGAGGATCTAGAATTGTTTAAAGTGAAAGCACCTTTAGAGAATGGCCTGCTGGAAACGACCATGACAAAACATCATTGCATACCGGTATTCCAAACAATGTATATGAAAACCAATGCGCAAGGTATTTACATCTGTTGGATTTCATCCTTTTCTAAGACAAAATACTACATTCAAAGGAATTAACAAAAGATATATAGAGATTTATGAGAACTAAAAACAACAAATAAATTAATTTATCCAAAAACTAAAGAAAAGAAAAAAACAGATTTATGCGAACTAAGATAAGAAATGAGTTTATTCATAAGAATTTAAATAGGAAATAAGTAAGTTTATGGGAACTAAGATAATAAATAATTATATTCCTGAGAATCAAGAAATAAATAGATGTATAAAAACTAAGAAAAGTAATAAGTAAATTTATGAGAACTAAGAAAATAAGTATGTAGATTTATAAGAACTAAAACATCCAATGAGTAGAGTTATAAAAACTAAGAAAAGAAATAAATAGAGTTATAAAAACTAAGAAAAGTAATAAGTAAATTCATAAGAACTAAGAAAGGTAATAAGTAAATTTATGAGAACTAAGTAAATAAATATGTAGATTTATAAGAACTAAAACATCCAATGAGTAGAGTTATAAAAACTAAGAAAAGAAATAAATAGAGTTATAAAAACTAAGAAAAGTAATAAGTAAATTCATAAGAACTAAGAAAGGTAATAAGTAAATTTATGAGAACTAAGTAAATAAATATGTAGATTTATAAGAACTAAAACATCCAATGAGTAGAGTTATAAAAACTAAGAAAAGTAATGAGTAAATTCATAAGAACTAAGAAAAGTAATAAGTAAATTTATAAGAACTAAGAAAAGAAATCAATCGATTTATTAGAAATAAGTAGATTCAAGAATCAGTAGAAAATGTATTTTTTTTCAAGAAACTATTATAAACTGTGACACTTTGATAAACAACTGGACATCAGATTAAATATACCTGATTACCAATTGTTGGATCTTTTTCTTTGAGACTTTCATATTTTACTATTAACAACACTTGTACTTATTTTCGTTTTGTAGACGCTCTCATATTTTCACGCGTCCAGCGGTTTGGCGTAAAATCGGCCGTTTCACTTGCATAGAGAATTTCACTTAAATATTATGAATTGAAAATTAATCATATTTTCATGTTTTCCTTTTCATATATGTTTCCTTTTCATATTTCATATTTACATTCATATATTTCATATTTCCTTTTCATATATTTTCATATTTCCCTAATTAATATTTTCATCAATAATATTAATTGAAATATATTAATCCGCAAAAGTGTAAATATTTCTATTTTAAAAAATACTCTCTGTATTCCCCCGTCCGTCACCCTCACCCGTCTTGGATGTATATCTAAATCTTCGTTGGGAGTCGTCGGGGATCAAGCCATCAAAACACTCTTTCTACGTACCTTATTGAAAACCGTCGCGCCAAAAGAAAAGAGTATAGAAACTGACTAAAAATAGGTCACTTGAACGCTTTTAAAATTTAAAGCGTATGGTCCACGAAGAAACGAACAAATTTGAGTACCCCATCATAAATTTTGGGTCGGTTCCACATGATGAAAGCAAGTTTTTTTCCAATTTTTCGGTATTATGCGTTCCAAAGATGGGCGATTCAGAAAATATTAAATTTATGGATATTTGTTGAGTATTTTGGAAGCTTTTTGTAGACATATAAACATACACACACATACACATACCACTCTATTTTATAGGGGGTTACCCTGCGTTGCTCGGGGCAAAAATGTTACAATCTCTCTCTTCTCCGGTCGCATCCTCTCCTCGTTCATCGGTCAGACCCTCATCTCCGTCCCATCACCCCATACCCGGCCTCCTCTTCCCATTGCCCGGGACAAAAGCGTAACATATTTCTATTATCTCTGTTTTGTCCAGTTGTCCCTCACACTCCCCTCCCCGCTTCGACATATATCTAAATCATCGTTAAAAAAATAAAACAATCTTTGGAGTCGGTGGGAACTGAACAGTTGACATCTCGGTCTTCGAAAACCGTTGCACCGAACAGACATAGTATAAGATCTAACAATAAATAGGGCATATGTACGCTTTTAGATTTCGTGTTTTTTATGTCCGGCGCGCATGCGCAAAGCGTACGGGCGACGAAGAAACGAACAAATTCGAGCACCCCATCATACATTTTGGTCGCGTTATACATCAAGAGATCGATGTTTTTTCCCAATTTTTCGATATTATGCCACTGGAGACTAAAGTTCAGTAAATTAACGTTTGTTTCCTAAAGGTTTCTTCTTATATACTTTAATTACACAGAATACAGCATAAAGCATAACTTAGTTCTGAGAATGAGTTATGTCTTAACAGATATGTAACATTTTATGAATTTTCGAATGAAATCACACTGGAATAAATAGGGTAAGTCGTAGTGACTCAACGGGTCACATGCATGTGTAGTGTTTTTTTTAATATCAGGCTTATTTTGTTGCCTAATAACTATAGGGTGGTCGTCGCTCGGCCGAACCTCACTCTTATCTTTTTATCAATAAATATTAGTATTAAAGACGATGAAGCTTTTTGTCGATTTTTTTACAATGTTGCTGAATGTGTGCTTAAAGTTGGGGTTCTCAGGATTTTACAAGATATTCTTAAGACATTTGATTTGTGACGCCTGATTTTGAAATTTCATATTCATCGATACATCATTATAATAACCGTTATCTTCGTTAATGATTCGCTCGTAAGTTCTCAAGATATCACGTATTGAATAAAGAAACTGAAAATCTGGACTTACTTGGTATCCTTCGACAGTTGTAGCAGTTGGTCGTCTTATTTTTTCGAACCAATTAAATGTTTTGTATTCTTAATATTAATGATCATTTCCATTTTCTTTTCTTTTTCTACAAGTCACGTATGCACACACCATATCATTCTCAAACGTCAAACCGTCCGTGGATGACATGTCCGTCTTCGTTTTCCCCGACATTTGTAAAAATTTAACTTCTTAAAGATGGTAAGTTTCTGTTTGTTATTATTATTTTCTAAAGATAACTCTCTTAATCTCACTATTGATCTCGCCAGAAATGGATGCTAATTGTTGGTAATTCTAAAATCTATCATCTATGCGTTATCCTTTGATTCAAGACTTAACCCTGCTTAACTCTGTCTCTTAAAGCATAGATACAGCACTGTTATTATATAGATACAGCATAGATAATTATAGATACAGCATAGCTACATGCTTTTATGATACATGCTTTTATTATACTTTTATAAGTATATAGGCCAACTTTTATAGATACATGCTTTTATTATATAGATACAGCATAGATAATTATATATACAGCATAGATAAAGCATAGATACAGCACTTTTAATTGACTCGACTGTCCAAATTCATATATTTGGGGATTTCAATGTACATCACCGTGCCTGGCTTGGATTTTCCAGCTATACAGACGCAGCTGGTAACTCCACGTATAGTTTCTCCATAGCTTATTCTCTTTCTCTCTCTCTCTCTTCTCTCTCTCTCTCTCTCTCTCTCTCTCTCTTACAGACTGCCACTTTCCAGACCAGTCTCTCTGATCGTGTAGACCAGCAAGCCTCACTTCTCGACCTGTTCTTTATCTGAAACCCGAGGCTTGTGCGACGAATGCACATAGCCTGTTCGGGAACGCTAATAACCTTGTTGTAATTATTGATATCACTCTAAAATCTCGCCCCAAAACGACGAGATACTACAAGCGGACTGCTTGGGAATCTATCAGAGATCACATCAGAGACAACGCATGGAGTGACACCTTTGCTCTCCCTGCTGATCAGTGCACAAATGAGTTGACTGAATGGGTCAAAGCAGGATTTGAAGCACATGTCCATATGCGAAAATTCTACAGCAAACTTTACTCTCCACCATGGTTCACCTCAAACTGTGCAGCTGCTATTGCTCAGAAGCAGCAAGCACTCCGACAATTCAACTGCCATAAGTCAACTACAAATATACAGAAACGTATGGTGTCAAGAAATCATTGTAAGACTGTAATATATAGAAGCAAAGACCATATATACAGAGAGGACCAGAAAACGCATTCAGTCACAGAAACTAGGTACTCGTGAATTACTGGAAAATCTTCAATGGTGTGGTAAACAATGGACAATAAACAATTGCCCCGCAATTCAACCACAATGAGGTCGTTTGCACGGCAACTAATAAGGCTGAACTACTTGACCAGCGTTCCGCCTTAAACTCTACTTCGTACTTCGCAAACTACCCCCTACCAAATTTCCCATTGTGGACTGAATCCACACTCGATGACCTGACCATCACCCCATCTCATGTCTGAAACATCAGAAAAACACTTGACACTTCCAAAGTATGTAGGCTTGATATTATACCAGTAGTAGTAATAACGAAGTGTAAATACACTTGACCAACCCGACAATCAGCTAAATCCGATCCATTCACTGTGGATGTCCCCAGATGATGGGGAGCCAATCTCCAATAGCTTCTTTCCTCGAGCTGTAAGCCTTCCGAAGTACTTGTCTGCTCCCTGTTTCCCCGACTGTACCAACATGCAGAAATTTAAAACTAATGTGAACAAACATCTTGCTGCACAGCTTCCAATTTAAACTTTTACCCTAATTCTCAGTAGCCCCTTACGTCTCAAGTGGCAACTTGCCTTGTTTGGGGTGAACTAAGTTTTTTAAAAATTAATAGCAATTGATATAATAATGGGTATGTTCCTTTGTTAATACGGCCATGATCACATGTTACTCCTTATTTTGAATAATAGACTCGTCAGATAAAAAATTGATCTGATGTCGCTTATCGCAAAATAGAGATTTTAGCAAAAATGGAGGCTTATTGTTGATAATTGTAAAATGGAGGCTTATTGTTGATAATTGTAAAATGGAGGCTTATTGTTGATAATTGTAAAATGGAGGCTTATTGTTGATAATTGTAAAATGGAGGCTTATTGTTGATAATTGTAAAATGGGGGCTTATTGTTGATAATTGTAAAATGGAGGCTTATTGTTGATAATTGTAAAATGGAGGCTTATTGTTGATAATTGTAAAATGGGGGCTTATTGTTGATAATTGTAAAATGGAGGCTTATTGTTGATAATTGTAAAATGGAGGCTTATTGTTGATAATTGTAAAATGGGGGCTTATTGTTGATAATTGTAAAATGGAGGCTTATTGTTGATAATTGTAAAATGGAGGCTTATTGTTGATAATTGTAAAATGGAGGCTTATTGTTGATAATTGTAAAATGGAGGCTTATTGTTGATAATTGTAAAATGGAGGCTTATTGTTGATAATTGTAAAATGGAGGCTTATTGTTGATAATTGTAAAATGGAGGCTTATTGTTGATAATTGTAAAATTTTAATTACAATAGTTAATGTTCAAAATTTTATGAAATATATTACATCGTCTACGACTTGAAAATTAATTTAAAAAATCAATTATTCATTGCATCGAAAAGTGTTTTTATATTCAACCCTAATATTTCGGGGTTTATACATTTGGTTTCTTTGAAAACGTATTTGTGATCATTACGCTACAACTTGAAATAAATAATAAATAAAACCTCTTAAAATTTATCTATAGATAATAGATAATACCGAGTAATTTACACAAGTCCAGATAATTGAAATCATTTTTCTACAATGCAATTTCTTACGATTCTTGAAGACGACTAAAGAAACAAAAACATAAGCTGAACACAATAATATAACTTTTGGAAAATGTCTGTTCGGTTGTCAACCTGACATACGCAAGTTCATAAGAACTTCAGAAAAGAAATATAAATAGACTAAGTAGTAATTTTAGTCTTCACATGTACGCCCCAATCGTGGACTCCAGTTGCATGTTTGCCAGGCTTGTATTATGGATCGCCTTGAAATTGACACAAATCGTTTATCATATTCAACGAAATAAATGTCGTTGTATATATTTATATCTATGATTATTGTATGAATTACTATAAACTAATATTGCAAAGGAACAGCTATCTTGATTGGATGTGTAACAATTTCCGGTGATTTGTGCACGCGAATATTACAGTACACAGTTGTGTGTTATATCGTAGTTTAATATAGATTTTATTGTAAAATTGTAATCTTCTAAACGGAGCTATATTCTAAATTTGTCTGACTTTTGGATATCCTCAGCAACAAAATTATTCATCTGTGAAAAGAATTAAAGAAAAAGAAAATCCTTCATTTGATAAAAGTAAGCACTGTCTTGTTATTTATTTCAAGTGGAATAACTCCTGCCACGACAAGAAACGAAAAAGTAAATAGTACTACGGTCCTTACATCAGCAACTTTGGTGTGAGCAGACAGACGGTGAAATTGGTCGGGGATTGTGTTCCAGCTCTTTGTGTAAAATTTGAATGATTTTAAATGTTTTTTTGTTATCGAATGGCAGCGAGATTCTAAGGTTGAGTGAATATTGGATTATCAGCACCCACAAATTGGCCAATTTCAGAAGTAAGGAAGTGCTTTTTAAACTTCTAATGGAGTTTTATATTATATACTTGGTGTTATTTTAAAACTTCTTTATTTACAGAGAAGAAATCAAAGATAATTGAAGCGATGGATCTATGGAATTCCAAGCCATTGTTGGACAACTTTAATTGAAAAATTGAAAACAGGAAGAAAAACAAGATTGAAAAAGAAACATCATTTATTTTGAGAATAAAAAGTAAAAAAAATCAGTTTAAAGATGCATTAAATTTGTTTTTGTCTAAAATTCTGAGAATAAATAAATAAATTGGTAATGATTGGATTATTTTTATAATTTTCTTTGTTTTGTTTTTTATGATGTTATTGTTACAATTTGGCTGATCCATTCTACGGACTTCCTCCGGAACAAGTCTGTGATCGTACCAAGTTAAGACAAAACTCCATCATTGTGGAACCCGTCATAGTTCGGAACTAACGAAAACGAAAAAAGTGTTATTCGAACTAAAGACATTTACGTCATCAAGACCAAGGTTAACTAGTACAAGTAATAAAACAATTGAATAAAATACCGAATACTGACGAAGTTCTGTTTCTGTCAAACGATAAGATTTACGTACGAATCAATAAAAAGCTTTTTAAATAGTATATTCGTCTATTCGTCTATTTACCTGTTTGTTTTTATATAGCTATTCGTCTATTCACCTGTTTGTTTTTATATAGCTATTCGTCTATTCACCTGTTTGTTTTTATATAGCTATTCGTCTATTCACCTGTTTGTTTGTATATAGCTATTCGTCGATTCACCTGTTTGTTTTTATATAGCTATTCGTCGATTCACCTGTTTGTTTTTATATAGCTATTCGTCTATTCTCCTGTTTGTTTTTATATAGCTATTCGTCTATTCACTTGTTTGTTTTTATATAGCTATTCGTCGATTCACCTGTTTGATTTTATATAGCTATTCGTCTATTCATCTGTTTGTTTGTTTTCTTTAGTTCTGCACCAAATTCTATTGAAAATAATGAATCAGATTTAAAGTTTTGTTAAGAATCTGATTACTAGAATACAAGTTTCAAAATTATATATAGAGGTACACAAAAGTGCATAAGACCCCGATTGAAATTTTTAATCGCTGATTTTAGTAAGATTTGAACATTAAGATGGCGTCCTGTGCTTTGTTCTATCGGTAAGCTCCGATCAACATGAGGGGGGGGGGTAAAATACAATGTAAATACATGGAAGTTGTCAATGAGCTGAGGGAGTGGTACAGAATACGTAAACTACTGTAATACAAATCATTGTAGGATCACTAGGAACGGTTTAAAACTGGAAAAAAGACATGGGGAAATTGGAATCAAAGAGAAGATTGGTACTGTGCGAGCAATTACACTGATAAAAACAGCTGCCATATTAGGAAAAATTTAAAAATGCAGCAGCAAAATCGCATAACCAGCTAATACTGACCAATCATCGGTAATCTCTGTCCATATAATGTATGTATGTGTACATGTTTACATATATTTGTATGTACAGGATTAACTCCTCAATAAAGAACAGATTATTATGAATTTGGGAATACAGCTGTTAGGTGTAAGGTTGAATAATATGGGCTATATTTAGTTTGATTTAGGTTTATGTAAAGGGGCAAAACAGACATGGACGCTCTTGGTAACAATTTAGATATCTCACATTTTGGTGAAATTTTAACAATAGATATTAGACATCAATGAATAATAAATATTCTCCAAATTATAGTTTTTTTATAATTTTAAATGTTTTTAGGGTGATAATATGGTTATTACCTCCTATTTGAAAATTCAAATATTTCTAGATTTGCATCAAATGTAATCCATTATCATTAGACACGAATGAAGCAAGATATCCTAAATCTCAATTGGGACAGAGATGTACTAGCCCAAATATGACAACAGTACTCCATAATATTGATTGAAATTGGAATAAAAATTCTAGAGATACGGTTTAGTAGCATTATACATTGATTTTATTCTGTATATGGAGACATAAAAGTGGTGAAAACTATTCTGTTCGGGACATTAATATTCCACGTCCTGTGATGGGTATTCTCCTAGTTTAGAATAAAATGGCACTTGATCCAAACAAACGGAGCATGTTAAAACCAGCTCACATAAAAAGAGACTACTTGATGAATATATGAGAAAAATACTATAATCTGACACTGACATCCACCTGTCCGCGAAAAAACAAAACGACAGTGGCGCCCACACTGGTTGGTACCACGGAAACTGGTAGTGGATGATCAGAGAAAATGGAAAAACCATTATTATTAT
>OY744529.1:39695212-39720212 GCA_963556195.1 Sepiola atlantica | reverse complement strand
TGGACAAAGAGACGAAACGATAAATCATATAATAAGTGAATGCAGCAAGCTAGCACAAAGGGAATACAAGAACAGACATGACAGCATGGGGAAAGAAGTACACCGGGAAATGTGCAAACAACTGAATTTCGAATATGCAAAAAAACGGTACACACACAAACCAGAAACTGTACTAGAAAACGAAAAACACAAAATCATATGGGATATGAATGTACAAACAGACAAACCCATAACAGCAAGGAGACCGGATATGATAATAATCAACAAAAAAGAAAAATCCTGCAAAATCGTGGACTTTGCCGTTCCAGCAGACCACAGAGTGAAGATCAAAGAGACGGAAAAGAGAAGCAAATATACTGAACTTGCCAGAGAATTGAAAGGAATATGGAACATGAAGAAAGTCAGTATAACACCAATAATCATAGGAGCACTAGGAACAGTCCCCAAAAACATGGAGAAAAGACTGGGAGAAATAGGAATCAAAGGGATAACTGAGACCATACAAAGGACAGTAATGATCAAAACAGCTACAATCCTGAGAAATGTCCTCGAATGCGGAAACCAACCCACATAAGCAACGAATGGAAAACAAACACATGGAAGCACAAGACAGCAGAACCGGGGAAAATACAACCGCACGAGAGAGGCGCAAGCATAGGCTGACGCCACAAAATTATGGACAGAGGGTCGAGGAGGGAAAGCGCAAACCAGACCTCCACTGGAAGAGCGCGGACAGCTCTGGGACCTTGGGAAGGCTTGTTGCCACTCGGGCCCCAGAGGGGACCAATGGCCCTTATCAGCGGGACATCGTTGGTAGGTGGCTGTTGCGATTACCGCAACAACAACAACAACAACAACAACAACACCAACCCCAACAACAACAACAACAACAACAACAACACCAACACCAACACCAACAACAACAACAACAACTGTTACAGTACTGTAGGGCCCCATTATGCAAGGCACAGTAGGTTAACTAGTATCAAATAGCTAATTTTGTTATTGAAAAATAGGTTTTGTTTCTGGACTCAGAAGTGAGTTCAAAGAAGAGTTTGATCCAAGAATAGTCATAATAAATTTAGACACCTGACGTGACCTTTGAGTCAGAGATCAGAGTGAGTCGTTTTTGTCCCCATCTCGTGCGTGGGAATGATGATTACGTCACCACGGAGAACAAGAACTTAGCTTTTTAGAATCAGTCCGCCATGGGAGCTCGAAACGACGTTGTCGTTTCGGAAAAGCGAGCGAAGTTTTCCCAAGAATGTAATCGCTCGCGATAAGGGCTGTATCTAAAAGAGATCACCATGGAAGCTTGTGGCGAGCGCATGCAGATGAGGTAGCTCTCGAACGCAAGAGCTCGGGTGTGAATCGAAGAGATATGGGCCAAAGCTACTAAGAAAAACTAACAGCGTCTAACGTCCCACACAGTACGAACTTAAGAAGATGTGAATGAAGAACCAATAATGGAAACCCCTCCACTCGAATGAAAGCATGAAATAAAAAGAACAAAAGAAATCTCTCAGAAAATCCGACTTCGAGTGTCTTTGTCCTCTGCTTAAAGATAGAATTGCCCACAAAAACAGGTGCCGCACGGCGATCACAGCCAGCAGCAAGATGAGGGCTAGCGACGAACGAGAACTACAAAGGTAACTTTCTTATAATGTAAAATATCTGGAAACTGTGTTTCAAAGTGACTTTTGGACTCTTGAAAAATGTGTTTAGAAATCTGTTTAAATGACTCTTAAAAAAGTGTGTTTAAGGTCCCTGTTGAAAAATGACTCTCCAAAATGTGTTAAAATTACTGAGAAACATGTTTGCTTAAAGAATGACTATGAAAGTGTCTATGAAAATTGTATCATCAGAAGTATTAAGAAAAAAGATGAAAATCGCTATTAATCCTCTCGTGAACATTTCGCGTTGTTTTCGGCCGGAGAGGATGCAATAGCGAACTGTGAGGTGGCCTTGGAGAACTGCCTCAGTCGGAAGGATTTCTGCCTGTAGTAATAAATAAGCTCCCTCCCCCCCTTTGCTTCTCGTGACGTTTAATTTCAGTAGTTATGCAGCAGCAGCAGCAGCAGCAGCAACAACAACAACAACAACAACAACAATAATAATAATAATAATAATAATAATAATAATAATAATCGTGCAGAGGATGGAAAGAGAAAGGGGGGAAAGCACCATCCAGACTTTCAGTAGAAGGGCACTGACATTACTGGAATGTTGAAGAGGCGTATTATCACTAAAATTCCAAAGAAAACAAACGGTCGGGATCAGCTAAAGATAAACAGTGAACGGCTGTTGCGAGAACGCAAAGTGGATTGGTGATCGAAAGAAGCAAATAGTACTGGAAATCAGGAGAGACATTTTGAGATTCAGACTCCAGGGAACACCACGCAAGTAATACGATATGGTCATATGATAGTGTCGATATCTGCTACCTAGTTTGGATTATTAATCCTAAATTCACCAAAACATAAATGCCCAGATCACACGTTCGGGTTATACCTTGACGACGGTCTCTGCCTTTCCGAAAAGGCAGCAAACATACAGTAAATAAACTCTGCAAATAATTATCTTCGCGCCTACGACATTAGAGCTTTAAATCACAATAGACACTAACTTGTCTAAAATTGACATTCTCCATTTGAATCTGTAATTATCAAGCGACACTTTTAAACCAAAGGAGAAACTAAAATCCATTGGAATAGATTCGTGCAACTGACAGTTAGTATTCAAATATTTCATAAAATTTCAAACTTGTCATCGATTACAACAGAACACTTCGCGAAAGCAGATTCCAAGGACTAATTTACCCACTCCACACTCCAGAACAGATAAGTTAAATTGGACGAGTAATATCATCTAGTTTACCCTCCTCTATTCTTACTTCACGTCAGAACAAATGTAGCTAGTTTATTCGTATAACTGTCAGATAAACAATTCTCTCTGTAACATAGTCTCCATAAAGTATTTTCTAGAAACACCGTTAAAATTATCTACTCCTGTGATACACTCGTGAAAGCTAAAATCACTGACAGACCTAAAACCCCAGTCATATCTGCATGTTCCTGCAGAGTCGAAGACAGTCTCCTTCGGTTCTGAAGAGTGATATCTATTGC
Organism: Sepiola atlantica; assembly: GCA_963556195.1. Taxonomy (NCBI): domain Eukaryota; kingdom Metazoa; phylum Mollusca; class Cephalopoda; order Sepiida; family Sepiolidae; genus Sepiola; species Sepiola atlantica. The sequence continues at coordinate 39,717,087 of OY744529.1, read as the reverse complement.
GTGATATCTGTTTAGTATGATACTAGTATCCGCCAATTACACCAAACACAATCAGTAACATATACGCCAGAACGATATAAAAAAAAAACTTTTAAACAACTTTCCACATTACCAAAATGTAGCGTGTGAAATACAGAAAGACGGAGAATATTGCAAGCTATTTTATTGCCAGCTACTTGCCTAAATATTAGGTCCGAAATTTTCAGGATGTGCCTCAACAAAGGAAATACCTAGTTGCAACTTGGAAACTAGAGGACGGTGAAAGGAGATTTAAAGATGGAAAAAACAGGTTTCGTGAAGGCAGCGTTGAAAATGTTCAAAAATGAAGTAAATCCAATAGAAAGATGTTTAGTTAAATCGTAGATGGAACGCACCGGACACCTCATCTACGGACATTCACCAACTGAACAGACCTCATATTATTTTACACGCACACTCTTACTCTACATTACTTTATATTTTTTAAATTTTGAATTTTGGTTTTTCCACTGCCGACTTATCCATCTATGTAATTCCCCTGATGATAAGATTTTAATCTTTGAAAAGCCTTGGCTGAAGGAAAGAAAAATAAACATGTTTTTACCGAGTACACTTTGCATTAAACAATCGAAGTTGAAATAGATTTATCATTCGTACATATTTATCTTTCTTCTTTATTTATCTTTATATTTATATATATATATATATATATATATATATATATATATATATATATATATCCTTCCCAAGTTTGTGTGGGGGAGGGGGATTTCCGACTTTTATTAGATACTTATGGGAGGTGACTGTAGTCAAGTGGATAACGACACGGACCAATGGTGTGCCAAGTTCGAATCCAGTGGAATTTTGACAACCATTACGTGGTCCCTTATGTAAGAAGGTCAACACCAGAATCAAGCCTGTCAACAAAGTTGTAACATGTTCATTCACACGAATTTACTTTTTACTATTAGATACATAAGGAGAAACTAGCTTCTAACATTTTAGGATTTTGAACCATCTCTCTCTCTCTATCTATCTATCTCTCTCTCTCTCACACACACAAATACACACTCTCTCTCACACACACACACACTCTCTCTCTCTCTCACACACACACACATACTCTCTCTCTCTCTCTCTCTCTCTCTCTCTCTCTTTCTCTTTGCTTAACAGAAAGCAAAGAAGGAAAAAGAACTCAACTCCCCATGTCTCCCTTGGGTTTGTTAACGTCTCTCGTCTTTGTGGTGTCTGCCTCGTCTAGCTGTTTCACACCTGGTTAATAGACTACGAATGTGCGAATCATAGACTCTAGAAAAAGAACTTTCTACAAGGTAGTGGTAGTGGGTGTGACCCAACGGGTCACGGGTATTCTAGCAAATATATATATATATATATATATATATATATATATATATATATAAATTAGAAGTTATAAGGACACATCGAGAACGCTATACAACCAGAAATACCTACAAATACACCCCAGGTGTGTGGGAGGTTTTTTTCAACAATACACTAGGGGTAACGTGTTTGGTGTAAATTTGAAAGTCATACGTTATCTTTCAAAGTCAAATAAACACATATAATCCGGTCAGAACTCGTTCTTATTACTTCACTTGCCCATGTACGACTAACCAATTATCGGTCATAGATAACTTATCAAACCGACTCACCCCTGAGATAAGCGTCTGTCATCTTCTCAGCCTTTGTATAGCTATTTAAAGCCAAACTTTCGCCATTCTATGTCTTGAACCGTCTCTCTATTTGTTTCTTAAAAAAAAAAAAGACTTCCACGCGCGATGTCTCGTCTTGGTTTGTTAATGTCTTTCACCCTTGTGGTGTCTGTCTCGGCGAGCTGTTGCACTCCAGAAAAACACACTACAAGTATCCGGATCGACAGCTTTTCATACGGAACTTATTACGAGGTAAGTCATGGCCGTCGTAATACTAAAATAAAGACTGTTCACTGGAAAATGACGTCATGCTATATAGTTAAAACGAGATCTGTCGAATAGTTAGACTATTGGCACTTTTACCCCTTCCTTTCACTTAAAAATTCACCAATATTCAGAGAATCAATCAATTTTAATGAATTTTTCAGTGCTTATTAATTAACGATCACTGAATATAATTAACCCATTACTTTATTAGAAATCTTAATGCAAATGTATTATTTCGTGTAATTATCGTAGGTTAGACATCAAACCTTAAATTAATACTTAATAATAAAATGGTGTTGTCATAATTTTTTTAATCTTTAAAACATGAACATTTTTCTTTGAAAAATAATTTTTCTGATTTAATATTCATTCTTTAAATAAGTTGATTATTTCCGAATTATTTTAATGTTTGAGTTGATTGTTATGACAACTTGATTTATATTGAATGAAAATACTAGTATCAGTTATACTGCATGGAAATATATATTGGTTTATAAACACAAGAAGGAGACAAATCCTTTTTTAAGGAGTTTTATTCTTCATATGAACATTTCCTTATAATTAGTCATAGCTGAATAATTTCATAAGAGTTGCTCTCATTTCCAAAAAAATAAATGATGTTTGTTGATTTTTTTAACAAAAATCAACTTTTACTAAAGTTATATCACAGGGTCTAAAAAAGCGCATAAATGTATTTTTTATGAAAATAAAGCATCGTAGATGTTAACAATAAAACTCTTTTAACATATAGTTCTTATATATTATGAAAAATGAATCCGTATTAATAATAACCAATAGATTAAAACATTTTAATAAATTTATTTATTTAATAAAATATAATTTCTGAAAGAAAAACAATAAAGTTTATTTTCAATAAAGTAACATTTTGGCCAAAACATATTGATAAAATATAGTTTCTGAAATTGATAGTGATTTTTTTATAATTTAAAATGTTATAAAACGAACATAATTATAATAAAAGTAAATTCATTTTTGGGGGGTGTAAACTTTTCAATTAGTCTAAAATTGTATATTTTATCTCGAAATAAAATTCTAAATAATTTTTGAAACTTGACATTTGAACTTTAATCACGGCCGTCGTAATATAATGCAATGCCTTATCTTTGAACGCCATGATGGATTTTAAAAAATTGTCTTTCGCTTAAAAAAGGAAATACGTTTTAAAAAAATTAACAAGTTAACAATGATTTCCAGGTGAATGAATAATCCTTAGGAGGGTAGCCGTGTTCTAGGTAGGTAATAAAGTTACAATAGTATGAACAATTTAAATATGATTTCCAAGTAGAATATGATTTACAAGTTCAAATATGATTTCTATACTGTATATGAATCTGATTGACGCATGCGCATTAATTCACAGCTCACTTCAGGTCCTGATTGATCGTTGGTCTAAGAACTACGACCAATGACATCACCTGAAATTCGTTTTTTTTACATACTCAATGAACAGTCAGGGGAGCTGAAGTCAATGGAATCAACGGCTACCGGTTCGTAATTGCTGGAAGGACAGGGAACAAAAAGGCTAACAAGCCGATTTCTTCAGAGTATCTTGTGTGGAATAACCAATCAAATGTCCGCCATTAAAATTTGGCTATTCTTTATGGAACAGAAACGCATGTAAAATGTAATTGTATTTTGTTTTGTTTTTCGTAAAGACTCATTTACAAAAGAACGAATGAAAACGCCAACAAAGCATCAACACAATCATTTAGTTAAGTCATGACGTCATCACTATAGTAACCACTAATCAGTAAAAAGTTTTTTAAAAAACGATAAAATTTCGATCAAACTTTTATTATTAGATTCTTTTCGGGGAATAGATTTTAAATCATCGGAATGGTAGAAACTTTAATCATTTCGAGAGTAACAACCTCTCTTTATCAAAAAGAAGAAAAAAATTAGACCGGCTGTATCAGGTGAGGAAAACCAAGATGGACGCCGCTATTTAAAACATGAGATTCGCAGAAAGAAAGACAAGGTACGCAGAAAATGTTGGCGGAGAGGAAGAAAGATGAAATGCAATCGTTAAGTTATGTTATAAATTGTCAAGATTAATTAATTTATTTAATCTTAAAATATTAATATTTTGATTTTTATTTTATTTTTTTAAATTTAATATTTAGGTTTAAGTGTTGCTATTGTAAATATAGCTTCGGATCAATGGGAAGCAAAGTAAAATAGTGATTAAGGGGGATAATTAAAGTAGTAAAGAGATCAGCTCTAAGATGGCTGGAGTCAGTGATGGGCAAAGGGGGATAATTAAGTAAAGTTAATTCATGCATGGTCAGATAGCATTAGTCTATCCAATACCTTCTTCATACTCCATTTCACTAAGGACCTAGAGTGTGGGAACAGAAACGAGGAAAGATTTATATATCATTAAACACATTTAATTACAAGGTTATTTAACATATTGCATAGTGAACGAAACTAATTAAGTGTAAGTAAAATATATGAGAACTATGTCTAAATGCTTTAAGTATGAATGGCTTAGTCTGTGAATATGAAGTTGTAGAAGTTGTGGGGAAGTGTAGTGACAAGAATGAGGCGTAAGGAAATATACGTAGGGGAAGATGGGTTAAGGGGTGGATAGAGAGAAAGGGTACCTGAATGAAAGGATATAAAGAGAACAAGGAAAGTAAGAGTGTGGAGAGATCAGATCTAGTTGGATTAGGCGGATGGATGGTTGGATCATTGGGATCTGGCAGAAGCAACGGAGCAAGGAGTATAAAGCATGATCTAAGGTGGATGTAGGTAGGATAATGTAGAAGGGGGTGGGTTAAAGAATGAAAGGGGGGCAAAGCTCGGCTCTGTTATTTAAAGAGGGTCTGTGTTTAGAGATCAGAATGGCCTCCAATATACTTAGGTTACCGATAATGTGTTGTGTGTTGCCACATGACAAGATGGGTTTGTAGAAAGACGAAATGCGGGTATTCAAGTGTTCCTTGATGTGTTGGTTCAGAGGCCTGACAATGCTATCGATATAGAAACTCTGGCACTTAAAACATTGCGTTCTGTAAACTGTATGAGTTCGAAGGCAGAGCCCAAAGTTGGAAATAAAGCAATTGGTTAAGGAACAGGGTTCAGGGATGTGGTTACTGTATTTTTTAGCTAAGTGTTGTCGGGGGTGGGGGTAGTACCTGTGTGGGTGAGTTGAATGTCAAGATTCTCGCTAATTATTGCTTTGCGGATTTTTTTTAAACGTGAACATCTGTTTGTGTTACGCTGTGAGTTGTTTTAAATAGAGTTAAAAACCTTGAAACTCTTATGGATGAAAATGCCTAAGTGTTTCTGATATGAAAATATAAGTGATAAAACGTAAGTATACGTGTTAAATCGAAGATTCGCATCTGAAATGAGTTTTCTTGAGAAGATTGATAAGTACGTCATGCCATTTTGCATCAATGAATGTCTTTGTGAGAGTAAGTTAAGTAGGATGTAATGTAGGAAATTATATAATCTGGTGAATCTAGTTGATAATTTCCGAAAACACGTATAAAGCGGGATTATGTTGGAATTATATGTAGCGCCTGTGTTTTGTGTTCTATAATGTTTCCTGGTACAGGGAGGAATTCGTCTTTTCTTTAGATATATATATATATATATATATATATATATATATATATATATTCTACTAAAATCACATAAATTCAGATTATTGACTCTTCTTATTTATATTTGTGATGTCGTATGATCGATTTTTTTACTTACGTTCACTCCGAACAAAGCATATTGCAACTAGGACGTAAGGGGATGTGGGATTAGTGGCCAGATTTATAGGGAGCATCTTTAGCGATGATTTTTGAAGTAAGATGTTTGTTCACATTACATTTAAATTTCTGTGAGTTGGTACAGTCGAGGAAACAGGGGCCGGGAGGCAATTATAATGGCAAGTGTTCTGATGAAAGAAGCTATTAGATTATGAAGTTTCCCAGAATCTGGGGCCCTCTATCGTGAAGGGGTGGAGTTTTGCTGCTATTCGGATTGGTCTTGGGTATTTAGGGGGTTACAAGTGCAGTAAGTTCATCGAAGCACATTCCAATGAAGTACTTGTAAAACAAGTACATGGATGCAATATTACGGCGATGGGACAGGGGGATAGAGCTTGGTAGCAGTGTCGGACATATTAGATTAGAGGCTCTTTTATTACCCTGTCTATTGGTTGGTGCACTAGCCCAGATGTTGTAATAATACTCCATGCATTAACGAATGGTGGCTTTGTAGAGATATAGAATACTGGGAAGTGTGAGAAGTTTTTTAACACGATAGAAAAGCGTCCACATTCTTTGCAGCAGACTTGGCAGTGTCTTCTACGTATTTATTCTAATTAGTGTTGCCTTTGAAAATCCCGGGAGCAACTCAAGGATTATTTAAATTTATATGTTTTGATGATCGCTTCAAATTAGCAATCGACATTTAGGCGGGCTACAAACCACTCACCAGGTTTGTCAATGTCTTATAAAATAGTCGATTCTTCCAAAGCTTGTGATGTTAAACTCTAATCTTATGTGCTTATGCTTTTTCTCCTCTATTTCTTTTTCTCTAGAGCAAAGGTGTTCAATATGCTGACGTATTAAATGGTGTGTACGTTACTCATGCGAACTACACAAATCATAAAGACGTTTCAACCTCTTCTAAATCTCATTTCAACATATTTACGGTAAGTAGAACCAATATTTTTGTCCGGGTTTCTTATCACTGAACAATATATACAAACCCCGTATTATTCGCATTATTCGGACTACTATTCTCATCTTAACGTTTCAATAGATGTAATCTCCGATCTTTTTCAGATTAATCTTGTCAAACTTAACAATCTATATAGAATTTCTAACTCGAAGGTCGGGGGTCGAAACGTTGTGAGAGCATCCAAAATGAGAATAGTAGTCCAAAATTTTCCGAAATATAATAAAAGCAAACTGTAATACGTTTACATAAAATCTATATATAAAATAGAATGTTTGTTTGGTAATTTGTTTGTTTAGTTGTTATATAAATCGATACGTTTACAGGTAGAAAATTTTAATCATTTCAGGATTAAATTTTTCAATAAATTTAATGGTGTAATTTGGGGTTATTAGAGTCTAATTTATAATTCTAATATCGCTCACCAGGATGCAATTAAAAACAAAGACCTATACTAATTTATTTACGGTAAGTAGAACAAATATTCTTGTCCGGGTTTCTTATCACTGAACAATATATACAAAATCTGTATTGCTAGGCTATTCGGACTATCATTCTCATCTTGGATGATATTTTCACAACGTTTCAGCAGATGTAACTTTCGACCTTCTTCAAGTGCATCTTTTTAAACTCGGGAATCTTTATGACAAACTTCGGAATATATATGGAATCTTTAATTCGAAGGTCGGGGTTGGAACGTTGTGAAATACGTTTTCGTGAAATCACTCTCGGTATAAAATAGAATGTGTGTTTGTCTCTCATATAAATCGACACGTTTGCAGAAAAGGTCAAATTATTTAAGAGTTAGATTTTTCAATGAATGTAATGATTACATTTGGGGTCAATGGGGACTAATTAATTATTCCAATATCGCTTACCGGTATGCAATTGAAAAAAAAACCTATACTAAGAGCAAACATAATGTTTCTCGAGTAAAATTTTACGAAAAGTCAAGTGTGCTATTAATTTTGTATTAGTTTTTTTCTATAATAATATCATGGAGTCTGTGTTCGCACCGGATACCCATAAACAGCAAAGTTTTTCTGACTGATGGGTTACTTCATATCAAGGCCCGGGGGTGAGGCACTCAAGAACAAGTGTTAAAGTATTTGTTAATATTGTAGTCAGTTGGCAAGCAGACTCGTTTTATTTCGTTCCACAGATAGGACGTTCTAGGAAATAAACTTTGTTCATGGAACTTCACGCTTTACTCTGAGAAATCAGATCGCAAACTTCTAACCTAGTTCGGTAGAGACCTATTTAGCTAGAAAAAGGTTTCGAAATCATGCGTTTCTTTGATGAACACCCAAGTAACTAGATGTCGCCGCATATTAAGACAGCGAGTCGCCACAATCTACTATGATACTAAAATCTAAATGATTCAATGTTTCGGTTGTTATGTGGATAAGAAACTGTGTGATTAATTCTGAAGTTGTGGTCGATATAGCTTCATAAACAGTCGAAATATTAGTACTATTTAACAAAAAAATTAGTTTCGTTCGAATTCATCAATTTTGATATTTAATCCGATCTCTTTGATTACTAAGTTTAACGCAATGATGATAATAATGACTACCCCCACAGTACTAAGTCCTCATCCTTAGATCCAGAACACCGTACAAGATGGACGGTATTAATCTAATTAAAGTCACTTTTTTCGTACGACACACAACGATCTTAGAATAACTTATTAAAATATAAATATAGAATTAGGTTTGTGTTAATATGTGTTTATTTATCATTGATTATATATTCCATATGTTCTTAATTGCTTTCAGAAAAGCTATACTTAAGATAAATGTGAAAAGAATCCAAAATTGTAAATAGTACAGGAAATTTTAAAAATCAAAGATTTAAGGGAAGCGTGATGCATTTTAAAATGTACTAAAGATCTAGAAAACATTGGATCTGAAGAACATGGATTGATCCCGAAGTTTTACCCAAACCTTAAACCCTAAACCCTAACCCTAACGCTAACCTAAACCCTAACCCTAACCCCAACCCTAAACCTAATCATTACCTTAGCAATAAACCCTAACACTTACCCCTAACCCTAAACCCTAACCCTAAACCCTAACTCTAAACCCTAACCCTAACCCTATCTAGAAAACATTGGATCTCAAGAATATGGAGACATTCCCGAGATTTAACCCTAACCCTAAACCCTACACCCTAACTCTAACCCTACACCCTAAAAACTAACCCTACCACTAACCCTAACCCTAACCCTAACCCTAACCCCAACCCTAACCCTTACCTCTAACTCTAAACCCTAATCCTAATCCTAAACCCTAACCCTAACCCTAACCCTAAACCTAACCCTAACCCTAACCCTAACCCTAACCCTAACGCTAACCCTAACCCTAACCCCAACCCTAACCCAAACCCTAACCTTAACCCTTACCTTAGCCCTAACCCGAACCCTAACACTTACCTTAGCCCTAATCCTAACCCCAACCCTAACACTAATCCTAACCCTAACCCTAACCCTTACGTTAGCCCTAACCCTTACCTCTAACCCTAAACCCTAACCTTAACTGTAACCCTTACTCTAATCCTAAACCTTTACCCTGAACCCAAACCTTAACTCTAACCATAACCCTAACCTTAACTCTAACTTTTCTTTATTTTCTCTTTTCTTTATTTTCAGGGTGATTCTTTCACTGTCGTTGGTGGACATTGTATAAAGACAAACTTTAAAATACCAGGCATCAAAAAGGATAATGCGAACTGTATCCCAGGTAGAATTATTTTTCTTCTAAAATATGATATTTCTTATGACATATGTACATGAACACACAATTATAGACAAAACTCCTCATCGCCTGTTAAGTGACGTCATGCAACACAATAGAATTCTATGCAATTAAATCATATCATAATACCTGATGGAATCCTGTGCTTTAAAGAAAATACTCTCTATAGTGAAACGATAACACTTAGTGAATTTCGAAATGTTCTTGCAGACAATCATGTCAATGTAAACAGAATTCGTAAATTATTGGAATGGTGGGTAGACTGGAGACTCACAGACAGAACTCAAGCGTAGAAATTACATGGAAAACAATTGAGAAATATTGAAGTAGTTTGGTTTCAACCACTGAGATAGATGGAAAAAGGAGGATAGAAAGGGGGAAATGGACCAAATATTTTATGTATCGATTTTCAGTATTTACTTCAACAGTGCTCAATACGTGAGTAGAGCAATGTAGTAAGTTATGAAAATATATTTATTATAGCGATTAAACTACACCGAGGCTTCCGCGTTTCATCCCTGTATGGAATCGTCAGGCTAAAATGCATGGAGTTTCTGTTACCAGGTGTGTATATATATACACGTTGCGTTTAGTCTAGCTAGTTAACCAATCATATTCTTTGTTATACCCTCTCACGGGCTAATGTTTCCATTAGCCAATAGTACGGCTTCTTACAAACAAAGGTTCGCTTGATGTTACTTCCTATTTTTGGGTTCTGTTTTGTATAGGGGTGGCCCATGTCTGTTTCTTTGTGGTTTCAAATAAATAATTGACTTTATTTTAACACGTTCGTGCTTGTATTTCTGTTTTAGGTGTTAGTTTAGTTTAGTTTTTTATTTATTTACTTATTTATTTATTATGTATCTATTGTTAGCCTAAAGTAAATCTTATTCTGTGTAAATGTTTGTTGCTAGTGTTATTGCTAAGGCTACGTTCGATAAAATTAGGAATCTGTTTTATGATTGATGGTGGGTGATTGGACTATGAGTTTACATATATTTGATTAGCGTTATCCTTTAAATATAGCTCGTAAGTATTTTCATTTAAGTTTAAAGTAGCATCTAAACAGTTTGTTATTTTTATGTAAGCCAGTACTTCTATTCTTAGGCCTATTTTATTTTATTTCCATATATATAATTGACTTAGCGTTTTCACCTTTGACCTTGTTGGAATTCCTTATTATAGTTAATTTATCATCCATATTATAGGCCGATATTTGTATTGTCACATATATTTGTGAGGGTATATAAAATAAATAACCCCACAAAAGCTGATGCCTTCGCAGAGTCAAGGGCACTCATGGCCAAATCAAAGGAGTTTGTCATTTTTGTTTTAATCCATTGGTCATCATTATTGAGTAAAACTGATCTTCTACGTTTTTTTATGATGTGGATTCATCTTTGGATATATCAGTACACATCTCGGCAAACTCTAGGGCGATGTTAAAGAGTTCTTCGGGTATAGATGGATAGAAATCCACGATGTCAAATTGTAGGAAGGAACATTTATTTTTATTTTCGATATTATTAAACCAATTGATTGCTTGTATATGTAGTTACGTTCGCTTGTATCTATTTTTGTGTGTTTTTGCGTAATGATTTCTGTGAGTACTCTGGTTTATTTATTTTATAAAATTCCTTTCTTTTATGAAGATTTTGTTAGAGTAAAATTTGTTTCTAACGATGATGTGTAATTGTTTTTAATAAGTATCATGTCGTTTGTAGAAATAGTAAATCTTTCATTTCATTTAGTTTGTCAGTTGTTTTAATTAATTTAATAATTTATCCTTGCTTGCTAGGTGTTGGGGTGTTTTTTACAAAGCTAATCATGAGATCTATGTGTTTTCTGTTTTTTTAAGATTTTGAATTCTTAGGATTTTTTTCTATCTAGATGTTTATGTTTATTATTAAGGAAGAAGTGTGCTTGCCATCGCATTCGGCGTATTAGTTTGTCCGCTGTTTTCATTAATTTAATAATGTATCCATGCTTGCTAGGTGTTAGGATGTTTTTTAAGTGAATTTTCTCAGTTCACTTTTTCCATACTATTTTTCTATTTGGCTAAGATCAAAGTGTAGTATCTGTTCCGATGGATAGTGCACCCCATAGATTGTTATTGTCTTGGCCTTCGGGGCTTGATTTACGCCGGTCTATGGGTCTGTCCTGTGCAGTTCTAGGAAGTCCATACTCCCAGGCTTCGCCTCCCCTCTTTGGGGAGGAGTAAGTTTATTGCTTACTGCCTGAGGCGCCCCTACCGGGGAATGCCGACGGGGCTGCCCAGGCAATTTTTAAACCCCACTTTCCCGACCCGACCTTGGGTCACATCTTACTTGTGGGAGTAAGATCAAAACTGGCCTTGTGCCTAACTCCTGGAGAGGAGTAAATCAATACTCACGTATTGAGCAGAGTTGAAGTAAATATTGAAAATCTATACATAAAATATTATATCTCTTTATAATATTTTATGTGGATACATGAAATAATACTTAGCTCCTCAAAATGTAAAATTGAAAATGTAAAAGTGAAGAATTTTGAAAAATATAATATAAAAGGGGGTTATGCCTTCCAGAGAAACTAGACTTAAATCGAGACAATTTTTCAGACATTCATCTCTAATAATTAATTAATATTCAATTATTATTATTTGTCAGACCTTTTGACGATAAGAGCGTTATCTTTGAAAAGCCCATGGTTTCAAGAACTTTTCGTATATGTATTCCCTGTTTAAACACTTGATGAATAAATAAATCTGTGTAAACTATACAAATTTTATCCACTTCATCATCTCTATATATTTTTTATCTGTATATAAATGTTCTATCCACTATATTGAGCTTCACCGTATCTGGATAGGATCTTATTATTGTTGATCGCTGTATTATCCATTTATTATATATATATATATATATATATATATATATATATATATATATATATATATATATATATATATATATATATATATATATATATATATGAGAGAGAAATGAAGAGAGAGATAAATATGTACGGATGACAAATCTATTTCATCTTCAATTGTTCAATTACTCGATGTTTATTTTTATCGAGTGCACCTTGCATTGAATAATCGAAGATGAAATAGATTTGTCATTCGTACATCTTTATCTCTCTTCCTTCATTTATCTTTATAATTGCTCTATCTCGTATATTGAGCTTAAACCATTTCACTATAGCTTCTATCCTCTAAAAGTATACATTTAGCTTCATATTTTATATATATATATATATATATATATATATACTGTATATATATATATATATATATATATATATATATATATATATATATATATATATATATATATATATATATTGTGTGTGTGCATTTTCTCATTTATGCAAACATTGTTACAAATAACAGAATTCGTCGGTTTCATAATACCTTTGTTTATTTTTCAATTTTTCTGATGATCTTTTTTGTATTAAAATCAAATAAAATAATAAATGTTCCATCGGTTTCACAGGTTACACGAACGTTTTCGATTCTTCGTCGAATCATCCTCAGGTGTCGAAAAAAATGAACAAAAAAGCCCGAAAAAGAAAATAATTTTTAAAAGAAGGTGGAGAAACGCGCATAGAACGTTTTTCGCATTGTTCCAGGAAGTCGTTGGCGATTTTAAATTCAGCAACGCTGGGTGGCATCATAGAACAACCCATTTTCTTTTTTATATATATATATATATATATATATATATATATATATATATATATATATATATATATATATATATATATATGGGTGTGGGTGTGGGTGTGGGTGTGTGTGTGTGTGTATATGTATATATATGAGAGTGTGTGTGTGTATCGGTTAGATATAAGCATTTGTCATATATATCTTTTACATTTGGTTTAAGCGTACTTTATAAATATATTTCTCCCTATTTATATAGTGAGATATTTAATATATTTAAATAATTAAATATATTAGTATATTATCAAGTGCACATTTATTCATGTTTTATGATTAGTTGGGTGCATGGTAATAACAATATAGGGTATATTTTGGTTCGTAGGAATATATAATATATCTGGGGAGACGGGAGGGGGTTGTTATCTTGTATATAAATGAATAATTAATTTTAATAATAAAAGTAGTGTAGTTGAATTATAAGGCCTTTTTATTTTCCATACGATGGAGTTTATGTTATATTTATATACGGCAAGGGTTGAGGGTTTACAATAGGCTATATGTTTCCGTTACTAGACCATTTGGATAGTAAATATTTCTTTGTGGGGGCACAGTTTGAAGACTTCAGTTTTGACGTTCATACACTTCATAGAAGGGTAATTAATAGATATGATCCTAAGTTTTTGTTGGATTCATGGTAATGGGAGTATAGGGTATATTTGGATTGGTATGAAAGGTGTCTAGGTGATGTATGTAATATTTCTATGGAGGAGGGTGTTGTTATCAAAGTATATCTCCTACACTCTGTATGTCTATCTATCTATTTTTCTTCCTTTTTAGACAGTGAACAAGGTCCGACTTTTAGCGCAGGTGGACCACATGAGGATCTTGAATTGTTTAAAGTGAAAACACCTTTAGAGAATGGCCTGCTGGAAAGGACCATGACTAAACACCATTGCATACCGGTATTCCAAACAGTATATATAAAAAAGAAAGCACAAGGTATTTACATATGTTGGATTTCATCTTTTTCTAAGACAAAATACTAGATTCAAATGAATTAAAAAGAGTTATATAGAGATTTATGAGAACGGAAAACAACAAATAGGTGTATTTATAAAAACTAAGAATAGAAATAAACAGATTTATGCGAACTAAGATAAGAAATAAGTTTATTTATCAAAATTAAAATAGGAAATAAATAAGTTTATGGGAACATAGATAATAAATAAATAGATGTATAAGAACTAAGAAAAGTAATAAGTAAATTTATAAGAACTAAGAAAAGTAATAAGTAAATTTATAAGAACTAAGAAAAGTAATAAGTAAATTTATAAGAACTAAGAAAAGTAATAAGTAAATTTATAAGAACTAAGAAAATAAGTATGTAGATTTATGAGAACTAAAACATCCAATGAGTAGAGTTATAAAAACTAAGAAAAGAAAGAAATAGAGTTATAAAAACTAAGAAAAGTAATAAGTAAATTCATAAGAACTAAGAAAGGTAATAAGTAAATTTATGAGAACTAAAACATCCAATGAGTAGAGTTATAAAAACTAAGAAAAGAAATAAATAGATTTATGAGAACTTAGATAAAAAAATCAATAAAAAAATGTATTATTTTCATGAAAGTATTATAAACTGTGAACTTTTATAAACAACTGGACATCAGATTAATGACCAGTTATTGGATCTTTTGCTTTGATATTTTACTATTAACAACGTTTGTACTAATGTTCTTTTCATGACGCTCTCATATTTTCACGCGTCCAGCGGTTTGACGTGAAATTGTCTGTTTGAGTTGCATACAGAATTTCCCTTGAATATTATTAATTGAAATATATTAATGTATAATGTTCAACGTATATGTGCTTATTAGGTTTTTATTATTAATTGAAATATATTAATGTATAATGTTCAACGTATATGTGCCTATTAGGTTTTTTTATTATTAATTGAAATATATTCATGTATAATGTTCAACGTATATGTGCCTATTAGGTTTTTATTATTAATTGAAATATATTAATGTATAATGTTCAACGTATATGTGCTTATTAGGTTTTTATTATTAATTGAAATATATTAATGTATAATGTTCAACGTATATGTGCCTATTAGGTTTTTATTATTAATTGAAATATATTAATGTGTAATGTTCAACGTATATGTGCCTATTAGGTTTTTATTATTAATTGAAATATATTAATGTATAATGTTCAACGTATATGTGCCTATTAGGTTTTTATTATTAATTGAAATATATTAATGTATAATGTTCAACGTATATGTGCCTATTAGGTTTTTATTATTAATTGAAATATATTAATGTGTAATGTTCAACGTATATGTGCCTATTATATATTCAAACAAGTTAGCTTAGATGAAGTATAAACTTTTCCCTTATATTTTATTCTTCATTTTTTTCTATTATTTATTACTATCAGCGGTTACCCGGCGTTGCCCGGGGAAAAAGTGTAACAATCTCTCTCTTCCAAAGCTCCTCCCTCATCCCCAAAAGTGTAACATATTTCTATTTTTAAAAAATACTGTGTCTGTATTCCCCCGTCCGTCACCCCTCTTCGATGTATATTCAAGTCTTCGTTGGGAGTCGGTGGGGATCAAGCCATCAACCTCTCTTTCTACGTACTTTATCGAAAACCGTCGCGCCAAACGAAGAAAGTATAAAACCTGACTAAAAATAGGTCACTTAAAAGTTTTTAGAATTCGTGTTTTTTTTAACGCTACGTATACGCAAAGCGTACGGTCGACGAAAAAACGAACAAATTGGAGCACCCTATCATAAATTTTGTGTCCGTTCTACATGCAGAAATCAATGTTTTTTTCAATTTTTCGGTATTATGCGTCCGAAGGATGGGCGATTCAGAAAATATTAACTTTATGGATTTTGTGGAGTATTTTGGGAGCCTTTTGCAGACATATAAATATGCACACACATAAACACAGACATTTATAGGAGATTATACTAAAGTATAGTTAATTAACGTTTGTTTCCTTAAGGCTTCTTCTTATATACACCCTAAAATATGCCTTAGTTCTGGGATTGAGTTATGTTTGAAAATAATTCTGTTTTATTTATTCTAATTAGCCGTATGTTGTAATTAATTGAACAAGTCAGTCATCTTTTCTCTTTTTCTCTTTCTCTCTCTCTATTTCTCTCTCTCTTTCTTTTTTCTCTCTTAGCTATCTATCTATATCTGTGGTACCCTCTCAATCTATGTTAATTTGACTACTTCCTAATGCTTCTTGATATATCTGTGAGTATTTAGAAAAATAGTGATTCTCTTTTTTCAGCGCTTGTATCTAATTCAGAAAGTGTATTTATGCACCAGAAAGACTCATGTGAATTAGATGGCAAAATAATAAGTCTTCTTACTTCTATAGTATCCAATAATACTGAAGTAAAGTGGGTTATTATTATTTTTTAGTTTTGCAAGAAGAATATCTTAACAGATATGTAACAGTTTATGAATTTTCGAATGAAATCAAAGTAAAATAAATAGGGTAAGTCGCTGTGACTCAACGGGTCACGGGTACGTGTAATGTCTTTTAATATCAGGCTTACGTTTGTCGGCTAATGACTCTAGGGTGATCGTCGCTCGGCCGGATCCCACTCTTACGTTTTTATCAATAAATATTAGTATTAAATCACACACGTTTAAGCTTTTTTGTCGATCTGTTACAATGTTGCTGAATATGTGCTTAAAGTTGGGGTTCTGTTGACTCAGGATTTTACAAGATATTTTTTAAAGACATTTGATTTGTGACGCCTGATTTTGACATTACATATTCATCGCTAAATCATTATAATGACCATTATCTTCGTTAATGATTCGCTCGTAAGTTCTCGAGATACCACGTATTAAATAAAGAAACTGAAAATCTGGACTTACTTGGTATCTTTCGACAGTTGTAGCAGTTGGTCGTCTCGTTTTTTTTGTATTCTTACTATTAATGATCATTTCCATTTTCTTTTCTGCTTCTAAAAGTCACGTATGCACACGCCATGTTCTTCTCAAACTTCCAACCGTCCGTGGATGACATGTCCGTCTTCGTTTTACCCGACGTTTGTAAACATTTAATTTAAAAGATGGTAAGTTACTCTTTGTTGTTTTGTTTTAGGATAACTTCACCATTAATCTAACGAATAAAATGGATGCTAATTGTTGATCATTCTAAAATCTCTACGTAATTTAAATAATTAATATAATAAGTAAAACTGAGAGATGATATGATTAAATTTTGGGAGATGAGAGGGGAGAATGTTGAAAGCTGAGGAGGACAATGTTGGGAAATGAAAGGAGAATGATATCGAGGGATGAAGGGGAAAATTTTGAGAGATGAGAGGGGAGAATGTCGAAAGATGAGAGAGGAGAATGTTGAGAGATGAAAAGAGAATGATATCGATAGATGAAAATGAAAATGTTGAGAGATGAGAGGGGAGAATGTCGAAAGATGAGAGGGGAGAATGTTGAGAGATGAAAGGAGAATGATATCGATAGATGAAGGGGAAAATGTTGAGAGATAAGATGGGATAATGTCGAAAGACGAGAGAGGAGAATGTTGAGAGACGAAAGGAGAATGATATCGATAGATGAAGGGGAAAATGTTGAGAGATAAGAGGGGAGAATGTCGAAAGATGAGAGGGGAGAATGTTGAGAGATGAAAGGAGAATTATATCGATAGATGAAGGGGAAAATGTTGAGAGATAAGAGGGGAGAATGTCGAAAGATGAGAGGGGAGAATGTTGAGAGATGAAAGGGGAGAATGTTGAGAGATGAAATGGGAAAGAATATCGAGAAATGAGAGGGGAGAATGTTGAAATAAGAGGGGAGACGTATACAGATGAGAGGGGAGAATGTCGACAGATCAGACGAGAGAATGTTGAGAGATAACATCGGAGGATTTCTAGAAATAGGAAGGGAAGATGTCAACGTATGATTGTGGAGTATGTCGAGATATTAATGGGAATAATATCGAGAGACAAGAGGGGAGAATGTCGGGAGAGTAAAAGGGAGATTATTGAGAGATCAGAGGAGAGGATATCGAGAGATGAGGGTAAGGAATGTTGCGAGGTGAGATGGGAAAATGTCTCAGTAGCACCCTACCTAAGAGGCCAACGTTAAAACTCCTCGGTCTAACATTCACATGTAACATGAATTGGAACAAATACATATAAAACATTGCCAAGTCTGCTGCAAAGAAGGTGGGCTCCATCTACCGTACTAGAAAACTTCTCACACCTGACATTATCCTATATCCTTACAAAGACACCATCCGCCCATGCATGGCGTATTGTTGTCACATCTGGGATGGTGCACCATCCACTAGTCTCTCCCTCGTAAAGAAGGTTTTAAAAAAGAGTCGCTAATCTAATAGGTCCCTCACTATCCACCAAGCTCCAGCCCCTGTCCCATCGCCACAATGTTGCATCCTTGTGATTGTTTTACAAGTACTTCAATGGAAGATGCTTATATGAACTTGCTGGCCTGGTGCATCCTCGGCGTAAATACACTTGACCAACCCGACAATCAGCTAAATACCATCGATTCACTGTGGATGTCCCCAGATGCCGGGGAGCCTTCTACTCCAATAGATTCTTTCTTCGAGCTGTCGGCCTTTCGAAGTCCTGGCCTGCTCCCTGTTTCCCCGACTGTACCAACATGCAGAAATTTAAAACTAATATGAACAAGCATCTCGCTGCACAGCTTCCAACTTATGATGACCCCCAAAACTTTCACCCTAATTCTCAGTAGCCACTTACGTCTCAAGTGGCAAATGCCTTGTTTGGGGTGAACTAGGTTTTTAAAAATTAATAACAATTGATATAATAATGGGTATGTTCCTTTGTTAATACGACCATGATCACATGTTACTCCTTATTTTGAATAATAGACTCGTCAGATAAAATATTGATCTGATGTCGTTTATCGCAAAATAGAGATTTTAGCAAAAATGGAGGTTTATTGTTGATAATTGTAAAATGGAGGCTTATTTTTGATAATTGTAAAATTTTAATTACAATAGTTAATGTTCAAAATTTTATGAAATGTATTTCGTCGTCTACAACTTGAAAATTACCAAAAATCAATTATTCATTGCATCGAAAATAATTTGTGTTCAACCCTAATATTTCGGGGTTCATACCTGTTGCTTCTTTGAAAACGTATTTGTGATCGTTACGCTACAACTTGAAATAAATAAAATAAATTAAAATTTACTTTCAGATAATAGATAATACTGAGTCCAGATAATTGAAATAATTTTCCTACTATGCAATTTCTTACGATTCTTAAAGACGATAAACGAAACAAAAACGTAAGCTGAACACAATAATATAACTTTTGGAAAAATTTTGTTCGGTTGTCAACCTGACATACGCAAGATCATAAGAACTCCAGAAAAGAAATGAAAATGGACCAACTAGTAATTATGGTCTTCACATGTCCGGCCCCAGTCGTGGAACTCAGTCGCATGTTTTCCAGGCCTGTATTATGGATCGCCTTGAAATGGGCACAAAACCTTTATCATATTCAACGAAATGTGTGTCATTGTATATATTTATATCTATGATTATGTTACAAACTGATATTGCGAAGGAACAGCGATCTAGAGTGAATTTTAACAATTATTGGTGCTTCTTGCACGCGAATATTACAGTACACAATAGTCTGTTCTATTGTAGGCTAATATAGATTTTATTGTAACATTTTAGTCTTTTTAACCCTTGTTTTTTTATCGAAACAGAGCTATATTCTAAATTTGTCTGACTTTTGGATATCCTCAGCCACAAAATTATTCATCTGTGAAAGAAATCGACGAAAAATAAAATCATTCATTCGATAAAAATAAGCACTGTCTTCTTATTTATTTCAAGTGGAATAACTCCTGCCACAACAAGAAACAAGAAAAGTAAATAGGACTACGTCTCTAACATCAGCAACTTTGGTGTAGGTAAACAGACGGTGAAATTGGTCAGGGATCGTGTTACAGCAATTCGTGTGAAATTTAAATCTTTTAAAATACTTGTTTTTTATCGTAACGTAACGAGATTTTAAAGTTGGGTGACTATTGGCCAATTTCAGAAGTAAATAGATGTTTTGTTTTTTTAATTTTATGAAGTTTTATTTTGTATGTTCTTTTTTTACAGTGGAGAAATTAAAGCTAATGTAAGCCATGGATTCATAGAATTGCCAGAGAAGAAATCAAAGATAATTAAAGCGATGGATCTATGGAATTCCCAGCCATTGTTGGACAACATTAATTCATCCAAGATTGAAGAAGAAACATCATTTTTTTTGAGAATTAATGGTAAAAAAACAAGTTTAAAGATGAATTAAATTTATTTTTGTCTAAAATTCTGAGAATAAATAAATAAATTGGTAATGAGTGGATTATTTTTAATATTTTCTTTGTTTTTTTTAATGATGTTATTGCTACAATTTGGCTGATCCATTCTACGGCCTTCCTCCGGAACAACTCTGTGATCGTACCAAGTTAAGACAAAACTCCATTATTGTGGAACCCGTCATAGCTCGGAACTAACGAAAAAAAAGTGTTATTCGAACTAAAGACATTTACGTCATCAAGACCAAGGTTAACTACTAAAAATAATAAAAACAATTGAATAAAATACCGAATACTACCTAAGTTCTGTTTCTGTCAAACGATAAGATTTACGTACGAATCAATAAAAAGCTTTTTTAATAGTATATTCGTCTATTCGTCTATTTACCTGTTTGTTTTTATATAGCTATTCGTCTATTCACCTGTTTGTTTTTATATAGCTATTCGTCTATTCACCTGTTTGTTTTTATATAGCTATTCGTCTATTTGGTGCATAACTACTAAAATTAAACGTCACGAGAACCACAGGGGGGAGAGCTTATTTATTACTACAGGCAGAAATCCTTCCGACTGAGGCAGTCCTCCGAAACCACCTCAACAGTTGGTATTTCATCCTCTCCGGGTCGAAAACAATGCGAAATGTTCATGAGAGGATTAATAGTGATTTCAATCTTTTTTTTAAATACTTCTGATAATACAATTTTCATAGACATTTTCATAGTCATTCTTTAAGCAAACATGTTTTTCAGTAATTTTAACACATTTCTAAGAGTCACTTTTAAACAGGGATTTTCAACACATTTTGAAGAGTAATTTTTAAACAGGGACTTTAAACACACCTTCTTAAGAGTCATTTTAACAAATTTCTAAACACATTTTTCAAGAGTCATTTTAACACATTTTCAAGAGTCACTTTGAAACACAGTTTCCAGATATTTTACATTATAAGAAAGTTACCTTTGTAGTTCTCGTTCGTCGTTGGCTCTCATCTTGTTGCTGGCCCGTGATCGCCGCGCAGCACCTGTATTTGTGGGCAAATTCTATCTTTAAGCAGAGAACAGAGACACTCGAAGTCGGATTTTCTGAGAGATTTCTTTTGTTTTTTTTATTTCCTGCTTTCATTCCAGTGGAGGGGTTTCCCATTATCGGTTCTTCATTCACGTTTTCTTTCATTCGTACTGTGTGGGACGTTAGACGCTGTTAGTTATTTTTTAAGTAGCTGTGGCCCATATCTCTTCGATTCACACCCAAACTCTTGCATTTGAGAGCTACCTCATCTGCGTGCGCTCGCCACAAGCTTCCATGGTGATCTCCAAAAAACTAAACTCTCACACAAAAAGATGAATGATGCCACCTGATGTACACGGGATATCGCCGTGCGAAAAACATTCCTCATTTATGCTGTCTAACCTTTTGACCCTAGCATACAGTAAAATTTGTTATGACTTTACAAAATGATTCACTAATGAATCATGGTT
>OY744529.1:39475212-39690212 GCA_963556195.1 Sepiola atlantica | reverse complement strand
TGAGTTTTTGTCCAATCAAAATTCGATGCGTAATAACAATATCATGTATTACCGCTGCTACTTTGACCAGGTTTACTAACAAAACCATTGAGTTACATTTATCTTTAAATAATTAATTTTTATTTTTATTCCTATAATAATAATAATAATAATAATAATAATAACAACAACAACAACAACAATAATAATAATAATAATAATAATAATAATAATAATAATAATAATAATAATAATAATAATAATAATAATAATAATAATAATAATAATAATAATAATTACAGTACAATAACCTGTTTACCGACAATGTGGAAAATCCTAACAGCACAACTGAAAGAGCAAATTTACCATTCTCTGAACAGTCGTGGACTACTTCCCGAGGAACAAAAAGGATGCCAGAAAGAGAAAAGAGGGACGCATGATCTGTTATACATAGATCAAAAGATCCTGAAAGAAGTTAAAAGCAAGAAAAAGAACATATATATGGCATGGATTGACTACAAGAAAGCGTACGACAGAATCCCTCAAGCATGGATAATTGAATGCTTAAAAATGTACAAGATACCCGACAGTATAATTAATCTCATCAAGAAAGCAATGGAAACATGGAGATTAGAACTGACAGCTGGAGGACAATACTTGACAGAAATTAAAATACAGAGAGGCATTTTCTACTGTTTATCATAGCCATGATGCCACTCAACTACATACTCAGGAAATGTGATGCCGGATACAAGTTCACATGCAGAGAACAAAGAATAAACCATCTCATGTACATGGACGACCTGAAGCTATTTGCAAAAAGCAAAAAGGAACTGGAAAAGCTGATAAATACGACTAGAATCTTCAGTCAGGACATTCAAATGGAATTCGGAATGGAAAAGTGTGCATTGCTAGAGATTAAAAAAGGAAAGCTGGAGACGACTGAGGGCATGGAACTACCCAACCAAGAGCAGATGAGGGCGCTAGATGAACAAGACAGCTATAAATATTTGGGAGTTTTGGAAGCAGACACAATCAAATCAACAGAAATGAAAGAGAAGATTGGAAAAGAATACCTGAGAAGAACAAGAAAGCTCTTAGAACCAAATTTTATAGCAGAAACCTAATCAAAGGAATAAATACCTGGGCAGTATCACTAATAAGATATTCTGGACCATTCATAAGCTGGACTAAAGAAGAACTCAGGCACCTTAACCAGAGGAGTAGAAAATTAATGACTATGCACAACACACTACATCCAAAAGACGACACAGACAGACTCTACGTGAAGAGAAACGAAGAGGAAGAGGACTGGTAAGTATAGAAGACTGTGTGGACGACACTAGAAAAGAGCTGGAGAAATGCATAAACCAGAACACAGAAAGGCTGATCACCGCAGCAAGAGACACCGTCCCAACGAACAACGCAGGAAGCATCGAAACTGGACACAAACAGGCAAGAAAAGAAAAATGGGAAGAAAAAAAACTACATGGACGCTTCATAAGACTCACAAGAGAAGAAACCAACGAAAATAGCTGGACATGGCTAAGAAAAGGAAACTTGAACAGAGAAACGGAATCTTTATTGATGGCTGCACAGAACAATGCGATTAGGACAAACTACATTAAAGTTAAACTAGATAAAACCCAGGAAAACAATAAATGCAGACTGTGTGGACAAAGAGACGAAACAGTAAATCATATAATAAGTGAATATAGCAAACTTGCTCAAAAAGTATACAAGAACAGACATGACTATGTTAGGAAAGTAATACAATGGGAACTGTGCAAACAATTGAATTTCGAATATGCAGACAAATAGTACAAACATAAACCAAAAACAGTACTGGAAAACGAAAAACACAAAATCCTCTGGGATATTGATATACAAACAGATAAACTCATACAAGCAAGGAGACCTGATGCTATTATAATAGACAAAAAGGAAAAATCTTGTAAAATCGTAGACTTCGCCGTTCCAGCAGACACAGAGTGAAGATCAAAGACACGGAAAAACTAAGTAAATACACAGAACAAGCCAGAGAACTGAAAGGAATATGGATCATGAAGAAAGTTAGTATAATTCCAATAATCGTAGGAGCACTAGGAACAATCCCAAAAAACCTGGAGAAAAGATTGGGAGAAATTGGAATCAAAGGGACTATCGAAACCATACAAAGGACGGCAATGATCAAAACAGCTGCGATCTTAAGGAAAATCCTCGAATGCGGAAACTAATACACATAAGCTACAAAGGCTAACCAGTCACAAGGAATTTACAACGGAGAAAACAAAACCACACAAAGAACACCACAACAAGAGCCAAGGAACAGAAACTGCAAGAAACAGCACTTCCTAATCTCCCCCCCCCCAATAAAATACACCAGCTTCAGCTATCACTACACAAAAATGAACCAAAGAAACAGAAATTACAAGAAACACTATAAGTTTCTCCCTCTTCCCCTCCAAAATAAAAATTAAAAAGAATTTTTTTTTTTAATTTTAAATAAGGAAAGAGGAAAAGAAAAAAATAAGGAATTGAAAGGAAAAAATTTTTTAAAAAATTTTTAATTTAACTTTTTTTTTTAATTGATCATTAGACAACATATTTGTAGAGGGTCGAGAAGGATGAGAAGACCGAGGAGGGACAAGCACAAACCAGACCTCCACTGGGAAAGTGCAGAGAATGCTGAGACCTTGGGGAGGCTTATTGCCACCCAAATCCCAGAGAAGACCAATTGTCCTTACCAGCGAGAAATCAATGGTAAGTGGCTGTTGCGATACCGCATCGTTATCGAAAAGAGGTGAAGAATACTGGAAGTCTGGGGAGACTTGTTGTCACTCAGACTCCAGGAAATACAACTGGTTGTTGTCGGTGAGTAATCACTGACGATGATCTGTATGAGAACTCCTAGTGAGTACAAAAAAAAACAAAAAAATAATAATAATAATAATAATAATAATAATAATAGTAATAATAATAGTAATAGTGTTATATTATGACGGGCCCTGTATTTCAAACGGGTAGATTAGCTAGTAGCAAATAGCTAGTTTTGTTATTCGAAAAATAGGATTTGTTTCTGGACTCAGAAATGAGTCATAGAGGTGTTTGATCTGGGGGCAGTCATAACAAATCTGGAAAAACCTGACGTGACCTTTTGAGTCAGAGATCAGTCAGTCGTTTTGTCCCCAGATCGTGGCGTGGGAAAAATAATCACGTGACCACAGAAAGACAATAAGTTAGTTTTAGAAATCAGTCGGAACCTGGAAGCAAGAGTGTTCAGATCGGTTGCGAAAATGTAGCCGGTAAAAACGGGCAAGGCCCCACTGTGGGGGGCCAAAAGATATTCCCAGAAGAAAAGAAAACAGCCCGAGTGTGAGATAATCGAAGCCGGAATCCTCCTAACGACAACCGAACCGCGCAGTAAGAAAATGGTGTGTTAAGAATCAATAAAACTGTGTGAAAAATCCCCTCAAGAAAATCAACGTCTCGTTTGTTCCTTTTGTATGAGACATGCTTCTTCCTTTGTTCGGGACGATCCAGCCGGCGGAGACTGGACGTGTCGCGGGCCAAGGAAAAGAACAGCAAGCAAGGTAACCTTTGAGATTATTTGAGATTTGTTTGAGAACTGTTTTAAAGACGTTAAGATACGTGTAATTCTAAGAGACGATTAATGAAAAAAGGCTTGAGATGCCGTGAAAATATTCGTAATTGAAAAAGGCCTGAGATGCCGTAAACGGCAGTGGTTTTAAAGAGGCCGTAATTGAAAAAGGGCTGAGATGCCGTGAAAAGATTCGTAATGAAAAAGGCCTGAGATGCCGTTAAAAGATTTGTAATTAAAAAAAGGCTGAGATGCCGTAAGTTGATGAGTGAAGTTTTAGGACTGTGGTCCGAATTTATAGAAAAAGAAAGAGAAAAATAAGAACGAATTTTATAGAGTAAAATGATTATGAAAAGGATTATGAAAATGATATAGATGTAAATTGTATCATCGGAGGCGCTGGGGGGGAGAGATTGAAATCGCCATTAATCCTCTCGTGAACATTTCGCGTTGTTTTCGGCCGGAGAGGATGAGATCCGAACGGCTGAGGTGGCTTTGAAGAAATGCCTCAGTCCGGAAGGATTTCTGCGAGAAGTAATAAAGAAGCTCTCTCTCTCCCCCCTGTATGCAACATATATATAATTGGTTGCCGTGTCCTGCTATTTCCACAAGAAATAGGTTGAAACGAACCGCGTTTACCACAACAGAAATCTTGGGGTCCAGAGGCGGGCGAAGACACAGAGAGAGTGATGTCATCGAACAGTGAGTACCTCGTAATTTTTATGTTAAATGGATAAAGTTTGAAAGGGAAGAAGAAAAAAAAAAAAGGAACTCTTACGAAGTTAAAGTAATAGAAAAGAAAAAAAAAAAGGAACGAGACACGAGGGAGACATTGTTAAGATTCACAAAAAAAAAAAAAAAAAAAGAAAGAAAGAAAGAAAAAACGCACGCACACACAATTATTAGATTAAAATAAAAAAAGAAAGAAAAAAAAAAGGAAGAGAAAGACACATTTTGTTAAGAAAAGTACATTCTAGTTAGAAAGAAAAGGACGATTTGCCGTAATTATGTTTTTTTGGTGTTGTGTTTTAAGAATTTGTTGCTAAGATTCACAAAAAAGAATGAAAAAAAAAAAAGAAAGACACATTTTGTTAAGAAAAGTACATTCTAGTTGGAAAGAAAAGGACGATGTGCCGTAATTATGTTTTTTTGGTGTTGTGTTTTAAGAATTTGTTGCTAAGATTCACAAAAAAGAAAGAAAAAAAAAAGAAAGACACATTTTGTTAAGAAAAGTACATTCTAGTTAGAAAGAAAAGGACGATTTGCCGTAATTATGTTTTTTTGTGTATTGTGTTTTAAGAATTTGTTACTGTAGTTTTTTTTTTCTGGTTTGTGTTGGTGGGGGGACGAAGGCGAAGGGCGGTGACGGGCGAAAAAAGAAAGAAAAAGGAGAAACGAGGGAGGTATGCAATTAAAAAGAGAGAGAGAGGAAGAGGTGGAATGTTAGGGGAGATTGTTTAAAAAAAAAAAAATGTGCACGCGAGGCAGAATATGCTTGTTAGAAAGGAAGGGAGAGAGAGAGAGAGAGAGAAAGAGGGCGCCCGTGGGCCTTGGAAACTGCTATGAAGGTGGCAGAGAAATGACGTCGGCGGCGACGGGTAATCTGGTGGCGCCCGGGATGTCGGCCCGCTGTGGTGAATTGTATTGTATTGTGTTGTGGAGATATGTTCTCCATTGGTTCTGTCGGTTTTGGTTTTATTTTTTTGTTGTTGTTGGGTGGAATGAATTTTATTTTATTTTTTTTTGATGTTTTTTGATGTTTTTTGATGTATTTTGATGTATTTGTTACATGGAGGATTCCGGATTTCCAATGATTGAGTGAATGAGATTTTATCATTTAGAGGATGGAGAAATTTAAAAATGTAATTGGAAAAAAAAAAAACAGTTCTTAAATTGAATGTTACGTGGGTCAGCCGGGAGAATTGAGTTGATTAGGTTCGGGCAGCGGGTGGCAGCTAGAGTTGGTTTGGGTCGGATCGCGGAAACCCTTGGACAGGGTTGATTTTATCGGGAAAAATCCCCGTGTACAGAGTATGTACAGGCTTGGAAAGTCAATGAGGGATTCCCGGCGTTTGCTCGTATGCTCTCTTTTATAGAGTAACCATGGGTTAGTGGCGAGGCTTTTGGTAAAGCCTGCATACGTTAAAATTGCGAACGGGAGGAATGACGGTGATGGTCATTCTGTGGGACCACGAGAAAAGGAAGGTGGTCAGTTATGGAAATTGTTGTTTTTGTGACCCAGGTGTGCCCAACTGCGCCGATAGAGTGTGTGAGAGTTGTGTAAAATGTTAAGCGTTGAAATTGTGGTCCCAATTTTTTTTGTGGATTTTGGATGTCTGCCGACGAGTGTGCTGCGAAGATACCCCACCCCCTCACCGCATAGATAAGGACACGGGAAGGGAACGCATAGAATTGGTGTCTGCTCAACACCAGTGGGGATGGAATTAAGCTGGGGTGTGGTGTGACTCGGGTGCGCGCGTCGCGGGCGGATAGAACCATGGGGATCGATTTTTTAAAAAAAAGAGGTACCGGGTGTTAATTGGATTTAATTGTAAGATTATAGGTTGGGCCTAGTTTTTGATCATTCGGCGTGTTCCGGGAGCAGAGATGATTCGATGTGACATTTCGCTCAATACCGTATCGACTAGATAGATCCATGGGATGGGGTCCTCCACGTTTAATGAACAGGGCTGGGAGTTAGAGACATGGGCGATTGTTCGCGGACGTTTGCGCCGGGGCACTGGGATGTTCGAAGTATATGGTCCAGATTAGACAGTGGTAGGAAAACGGTACCTTTTGTAATTTTGAGAGGCTGACCAATTAAGTTTACAGGTTAAGGAAAGGGGTTTCTGTTTTTGCGCCCCCATATCGCGGCAATACGCCCGATTTCAAATCGGTCGTGTACCGATGATTAGATGAATATGTGCGTGTGTATTTAAAAAAAAAAAAAAGTGTTGGTGATGGATTTGGATATTTGTGTAAATTTCTTCAGGGAAGAAATTTTGAAAGATAAGGTGGAGAGGAGTGTTATATTATGACGGGCCCTGTATTTCAAACGGGTAGATTAGCTAGTAGCAAATAGCTAGTTTTGTTATTCGAAAAATAGGATTTGTTTCTGGACTCAGAAATGAGTCATAGAGGTGTTTGATCTGGGGGCAGTCATAACAAATCTGGAAAAACCTGACGTGACCTTTTGAGTCAGAGATCAGTCAGTCGTTTTGTCCCCAGATCGTGGCGTGGGAAAAATAATCACGTGACCACAGAAAGACAATAAGTTAGTTTTAGAAATCAGTCGGAACCTGGAAGCAAGAGTGTTCAGATCGGTTGCGAAAATGTAGCCGGTAAAAACGGGCAAGGCCCCACTGTGGGGGGCCAAAAGATATTCCCAGAAGAAAAGAAAACAGCCCGAGTGTGAGATAATCGAAGCCGGAATCCTCCTAACGACAACCGAACCGCGCAGTAAGAAAATGGTGTGTTAAGAATCAATAAAACTGTGTGAAAAATCCCCTCAAGAAAATCAACGTCTCGTTTGTTCCTTTTGTATGAGACATGCTTCTTCCTTTGTTCGGGACGATCCAGCCGGCGGAGACTGGACGTGTCGCGGGCCAAGGAAAAGAACAGCAAGCAAGGTAACCTTTGAGATTATTTGAGATTTGTTTGAGAACTGTTTTAAAGACGTTAAGATACGTGTAATTCTAAGAGACGATTAATGAAAAAAGGCTTGAGATGCCGTGAAAATATTCGTAATTGAAAAAGGCCTGAGATGCCGTAAACGGCAGTGGTTTTAAAGAGGCCGTAATTGAAAAAGGGCTGAGATGCCGTGAAAAGATTCGTAATGAAAAAGGCCTGAGATGCCGTTAAAAGATTTGTAATTAAAAAAAGGCTGAGATGCCGTAAGTTGATGAGTGAAGTTTTAGGACTGTGGTCCGAATTTATAGAAAAAGAAAGAGAAAAATAAGAACGAATTTTATAGAGTAAAATGATTATGAAAAGGATTATGAAAATGATATAGATGTAAATTGTATCATCGGAGGCGCTGGGGGGGAGAGATTGAAATCGCCATTAATCCTCTCGTGAACATTTCGCGTTGTTTTCGGCCGGAGAGGATGAGATCCGAACGGCTGAGGTGGCTTTGAAGAAATGCCTCAGTCCGGAAGGATTTCTGCGAGAAGTAATAAAGAAGCTCTCTCTCTCCCCCCTGTATGCAACAATAGTAATCATAATAATAATAATAATAATCATAATAATAATAATAATAATAATAATAATAATAACAACAACAATAACAATAATAATAATAACAACAATAGTAGTAGTAGTAGTAGTAGTAGTAGTAGTAGTAGTAGTAGTAGTAGTAATAATAATAATAATAATAATAATAATAATAATAATAATAATAATAATAATAATAATATGGCACGCACGCGCACGCATGAAAATTCTCATATAAGTGATGTGCCTGGGGCACAGAGATCACAAAAATAGTTTTTAACTGAATGTTGTTTTAGTTTTTTGTCGGCAGGTCGGATCAAGTCTCGAGGCCATCTTGCTGCTTTGCAAAATTTAGAAATTTCTATGATTTAATTAATTTTGTTTGTAATAATTCCCTGAGGGAAACGAAATCAACGCCAGTTTTAACGAAATACTTTCCATTCCTTTAATTTATTCATTATTCAGTAACAAAAAAAAACGAAGTAAATTATGGCTTTAAAGAAAGTAACGTTTTCTTTATTGCTATTTCTTTTTGCTTCTTCTTTTTCTTTTTTTTTCTTTTTTACCTTCAACTTTTCTACCTCTTTATCATCTTTTTTATCTTCTTCTTCATCTTCTTCATCTTCTTCTTCTTCTTCTTCTTTGTGTTTTACCTTCTTCTGGGTCTGCAACCTTTCCTTCCCTTCATCATCTTCTTCTACTTCTTTTTCTTCATCTTCTTCTTCTACTCCTTCTTTGTCTCCTTAGTTTCCATCTTCTTCCTCCTCTTTTCCTGTGTATTCTTCTTCATCGACTTCATCTTTTTCTTCTACTTCTTTGTTTTCATCATCATTGTCGTCTCCTACTTCTAAGTCTTCATCTTTGTTTTCGTTTTTATCATCTTTTTTGTTTTCATCTTTTTTCTTTCTTTTCACTGTCTTCTTAATCTGCATCTTCTTCTTAACCTCTTTTCCTTTGTATTCCTCTTCAGACGGTTCTTCTTCTTCTTCTTCTTCTTCATTGTTTTTGTTATGGTGACTTACCCATGTATAACATGGACTCTTCTTTACTCAATAAATACCAACGGAAATTAACTCTCGCCGTATGAAGTGAGATCCGAAGGTTATTATTAACTTTGAAGTATTTTGGAGTTTTTTTTCCCCCACGGTTTTTTTTCTTTTTTTTCTTTTTTTCTCCTTTGTTAAGTTATTAGTGCATTATGGCTACGTCTAGCCAATCCACTAATGAAACGACTGAAGTTGGGTTGATCAAACCACCAAAGATAATTATTAACGTCAAAGAATTTTTAGAGAAAGCCAAAGATTATGCGCACTTGATAACCGAAAACGGTTTATTAATTGACATTCCAAAACTGGAAGAGATAATAAAAAAAAGAAGTATGGTTATGTTCGTCGTGGATAAAAAATCAAAAAAACTATTCGAGCGTCGGCTAATTTGATTTGCAAATTGTTGGCTACAGTCGGATTTAAACCTCAACGAATTATTAGATGTCGCGGTTATAATACGTGGAACACATTATTTCCCGACGAAGTAACGTGCCTGAAACTGTCACAGACAGAGATAATAACGCAAGAATACATCTTAAGAACGAAATACATGGGAAAACGACGAACGGCGGTATCTATTTTTAATGTGCCGTTTCATGTGGATGGAGAAAACCTGGGGGCCTTCCTCATGAAATTTAGCGAAATCACCAGTGTTAACTTCGACGAATACCCGGGAACTTGGAACTTTCAGATCCTGCTGGATAAGAAAGCTTTCGATACAATGCCTTATTATATTCAAATTGGGGAAGACAATTTAGATGTAATAGTGGCCGGTGGGAAGCCGGTTTGTTGGACCTGTGAACAGGTGGGGCATCTGACATATAACTGCCCATAGAGAAAGCCAGTATCCACAAATCCCAAACCAACGGTATCTAAGACAAGAGTCGGCCAGCACTTGGGGTACCTCTGACCCAAAAAGTAGCGTCACCCCCAAAGTCACCTGCTCATGTCCCACTTTCGGAGGAGGAGTATCCAGTGTTACCCGAGACGTAGGGGGTGAATGGGTTTTAGTACCTGAAAAAAAACACCTGGCCGGGAAACTAGAAAAGATAAGAGAGGAAGAAATGCTCTCAAACGATCCCGGCAAAGAAAGCTACATCGCCGCTAAATCACTAAAAACAAAGTTAGACAAAGAGAGAGTCGAGAAGGAAAAAGCTAAAATGGACCCCCCGAAAGTCCGAGCCCACAGTCCCCCACTAGTTCAGCCACTCAAAAAATTAACCCCCAGACTAGCCCTAAACCCCCTAAAAAGACCTCACACTCTGCATCAAAAAATAGACCTACCCCCAAACCGATGCCTTCTCCAATCAAATTAATCCCTTTGTCTCCAACCAAAAAGATTATGTCCCCAAGACCTTCCCCCTTTGTCTCCCCTCAGCATACCCCTAACAGTACTCCTCCTACTTCCCCTAGAAAACAGCCTTCTCCCATTTTATCACAACAGGAAATCAATTCACCCTCACCCTCCCCAATGGAAGACATGCCTCCTCCACCAACCCCTGCAACCCAGAAGAAGCAAAGAAGTCCCTCACTTGAAAGGACAAGAAAAAAAACGGCATTTCCGCCTGGCAAGGATTTGTGTGTGGTGACTGAAGGCCTGGTGAATGCCGCAAGAGGCATTAAACACGCTAATGTTAAAAAGTTGCTTGACTTTAGAGAAGTGGGGGTAAATCCATAGAGGATCCCCTCAACTTTCCCAATGCAAAACATGTATTGACAGTAATAAGAAGGACATCTGAGGCCAAAGGACTTTGGCAAATGCTGGGGGAGGCAAATAATGTTTTTAAATTAAATAAGCCTATGGCAATTTTAAAAAATGAGGAACTTGATTGTATGAGCAAAGATTGTGTTGGGAGGGCTCCCGTTTGATTACACACATCCCTTTACCGAATAGCAAAGCTAACATATCCCTTGGATGTTGGCGGTATCTCATACCCCGGAGAGATTACAGAACAGATGGCCATGCATTCTTTTGGGGGAGCCGTCGGCATCCTGACCTCGTCAATGTTCGTTTCTGGAACCCAACCCTAAGATATTCTCAATGTCTCTCCTTCTAGCAAGTGTGAATGTCCGGGTGCTGAGGGCCCACTTACGTAAATTTCGTATTGCACTGGATCTTCAGCAGCTTGGAGTGAATGTGTGTTGTATTCAGGAAACCCACTTGGTTTCAGGCGATCATTTGGGTGCGTTGGCTAAACATTTTCACGTCTATTCAGCGTACTTTGATTCTCGCTCAAGAGGTGTAACCTGGCTGGTAAGTAAATCATTAGATGCGTCGTGTGACCCTTGCTCCATGGATCCGGGAGGAAGGATATGTGTTTTGGATGTTACCATAAAGGATAAGGCATTTCGGCTCATCAGGGTTTATGCGCCCAATCGCCCAATGAGCGTGGTCTCTTTTTTCGGCGGATCGATCAATTCATGAATACATCTCGGACGGTTATTTTAGCAGGGGACTGGAACGCGGTCTTGGACCCTGATTTAGATCGTAACACGGATAGGGGATCTAACGATGATAGGGATGCTAGAGTATTTCGCGAATTCCTCGATAGGCTCGATCTTATCGATAAATTCCGGAATGAGAAGCCCCTTGATAGAGTATGGGCTTGGACAGCTAGGCGCGGCTCCGGTTCGGGACAGCTCTCGAGTTACCTCGACCGGTTCTGAATTAGGAGAGTCGACGTAGAATTATTACAATGTCCAAGTTTTCATAATATAGTTTACTCGGATCAGACTCGTTCGGGTTCGAGTAAACTTAGATAGACCTAAGCCTAAATTAGCGGGTTACTGGAAGCTCAACATTTCGTTATTCGAGGTGAAAGGCTTCCAGGAACAATTAGAACTAACCCTACATCGGGATGTGACGGGAGTTATAATTGGGAATAGGAGGTGTAATATTCTTAAGGATTTAATTAGGTCCTTTTCTGCCGATTTTAGCAGACGACTCAATCTAACAACTAGGGCAGTTAAAGTGACACTAGAATATAGATTAAATCGGGCGGTGGAGGTGGGTGATAGCGTTAAAGTTACCATAATTAAGGCAAAGCTGGCGTCCTTGACTACTCAAGAACACCAAGCATTAGTAATTAGGGCTAGGTTAAAAAGATTGCCCATGGAAACATCAAATATGGCCGATCAACTGCGTGCAGAAGAACGTAAACAAGCTACCGATCGACATATCGCCCATGTCTCATTGCCGGATGGGCGTCTCGTGACTACAAACGACGGTATTCTGGAGGCGTTTCGTTCTCATTTCCAGGATCTCTTTGCCAGGGAGGCCGGTTTGTCATTAGCACAATTCGACCCCTATTTAGCCGACTTTCCTTGTCTCGAGGCGACCGAAGCGGCTAGGTGCGAAGGTTGCATAACAGAGGATGAAGTTCCGAAAGCCTTGAAGCGGGTCGGCCTTAACAAGTCCCCCGGGATCGATGGTTTGCCCTACGAGGTGTATATGAGGTTGTCGCCTTTTTTTGTTCCCTTACAGACTGCTTTATTTAACTCATGGTTTAGGAATGGGTCTATCCCCAAACACTTGACCATGGGTAATGTGAAGTTGATACGTAAAAGCAAAACTGGTCGGGATGGGTTAGATAATTTTCGGCCCTTAACGATGCTAAATGCAGAGTTAAAGATTTTGGCCAAGATCTTAGCCAATCGACTGCAGCTTGTCTTGGCTCGTCTTATAAGCCCGGAACAGACTTGTGCTGTAAAGGGCAGGACGATTCAAGATAATCTGCACTCGATACGCTTGAGCTTAGATAAAGTCGACACTGAAGTCGCGCTGATCAATTTAGATCAGTCCAAAGCATTCGATAGGGTTGACTATCGTTACTTGGAGGCTGTTTTGTCTGCGGTCGGTTTTGGCCCGTAATTTCGCTCCTGGATTCGCCTCTTCTATACGAACCCCGTGGTACTGGTAGAGGTGAATGGTATGAGGTCTGGGCCCTTCAGGTTATCCAGATCTCTTCGTCAGGGATGTCCACTATCACCGATGCTCTATGTGCTTGTGTTGTAGCCCTCCCTTCACAGGCTAAGGGCCACTTCGGCCCTTAATGGGATTACTTTGCCTGGTGGTTGTACCAGGTTAAAGTACTCCGCCTTTGCCGACGATTTGACTGTGCTTGTAATGAGCAGTGCCGAGATAAGCGTCGTCAACAGAGAAATCAGACTGTATGAAACGATAACAGGGGCCAAAATTAACTGCAACAAGTCTATTGGCTTGCGCATCGGCGCCTGAAAGGGTGTTCTCTTACAGGGGCCCTTCAGCTGGACAGACGGACCTTGCAAGCTACTCGGCGTCTGGTTCGGTCCCGATCTTCAGATGGAGAAAAATTGGTCGGAAGTATTGAAAGCAATTCGGGGCGCAGCTGGTCTGTGGACCCGTAGAAATCTTTCATTAAAGGGGAGATCGGAAGTGTGTTGCACACACATCTACCCGATCATCCTATATCGTCTATCGATACTCCCACTCCCATCGGATACGCTGCTGGAAATGCAGCGGGTTCTTTTCAAGTTCTTATGGCTTGGTAAGGCCCCTATGGTCCGTCGTGAGATTTGTTATCTCCATCCGTCTGAAGGCGGTCTAGGTATGCCATGTATAGAAATCCGTCAGCACACTTTGAGACTATTCTACCTAGATCGAATGAGGTCACAAACTGACGGAAGCGGTGTCTTCTGGATGGAAGACACCAAGAAAGCATTCCCTGCTTTTAAAAGTGTGCACTTGGACGAGGGGGAGGCACACAGGTTGCCCCGAGGCGAGTGTTCATTTTTTCGCGAATGTAGATGCGCTTTGAAGTTTTTCTCAAGGGTGAAAGAAAGCCTCTCTGACACTCTGCTGATGTTCCGGAAGGCAATATACAGGGTCATGGTGAGGGGAACCTTTCGAGATGTTAGGATTGAGGGGCTCAGTTTGTCGAGGGGGGAGCTACGCTCAATCTGACCTTGGACGCCTGGGTTAAGGTGCTTTGATAATGACGAGGCATCATTGATCTGACTGATAAGAAATGCCCTCTGGGTCCAGAAGAGGCTTCATTCAGCTCGCTAGGCAAATTCGCCGACTTGTCTTTGGTGCGGTGACGAGGACGAGACCTTGGTTCACGCCTTCGTTACTTGCCGTATAGTCGTGCCGCTGATTAGGCTTGTTTCTGGATTCATGGTTCGCATTATTGACGTATCTTCTTTCAACCTGGAACCTATTAATGTATGTAGCAACTGGGCTCCGACAAATGATAAGATAAAACTATTATTATTTTTAAGTTTACTAGCGGTCATGAGAGATACGATATGGAAACTCGAATGCAGACAGTCTACGTGGCTGAGACCTACGCTTCTCTCGACCTTATTGCGATTTTTAAATATTACCTGAAAGCTCGCATTAGGGCCGAGAGAATGAGACTCTCTTCGGCAGATTTTGGTGAAAGGTGGGTGCGAGGTGCACGACTGTGTAGAGTGAGTGGTGCTAGAATAGAGTGGTATTTAGACGTACCTTAGGTAGAGGATTTTGGGTTGCAAAACCGAACATTGACTTTTGATAAGTTAAGACTAAGACAGTTTTTTAGTTATTATAAGTTTAATAACTTAGCTAGGGTGTGAATGATTTCATTATGCCCCCCTTTTTTCAGCCCGTCCCCACCTAGGTGACAGAGCTCTAGATTTGTCAGAATGCAGGTCACCCTTCGGAATTTTCGAAGGAGGTGTTGTTAATAAAGCGTTGGGACCTGCATCAAACCTTTTTTCGAGTTTTTCGTTTCGACTGGCAAATCTGCGCATCTGCCACAGCTTAGTAACGGGGGGATCTTTTACTAAACTTTTTTTTCTCTCATTGTATATATTTTCATTTATTGTTTTTGTGCATAGTGTTTTATCATACCCCACCCGTTGCATATTTGTAAATATGGGTTTTAAGTAGGTTATTCATGGAGTGATTTATTTTGGTGATTGGAGAAGGATGTACAGTATAAATGTGGTATTTTAGTGAATGATGGTCCTGCATGGAACTAGCTAGGTTAAAAAGTTAGAATCGGACCGATCGCTTTCCCCTTCCCCTTTTTTGGCCTTGTGCCGCATTTTGTATCATTTTTAAAATTTTACAAATAAATAATATGAAGTGAGATCCAGTAAGATAGTTCGGACTCTACTTACTATGCCCATATTTTCTTCCCTCTGTATTCTATTCTCTAATATACTTTGTTTTCTACTTCATACCGTGTTCCAGTCTTTTCATTCCGGTCCCTTTAAACAGGGCCACAATAACTTGGCGACGAAGGATTCGAAGATCTACTCTCTCTCCATTTTCTAACCACCAGACAACAACTAGCAAATCTGGAATTACGTCAAATTCTTCTTACATACTAATTTTTGAACAAACGAAAGTTTTCGAATAAAAAAAAATCCAGCGTAAGACAAACACTGGCAAATGCACGAAGAAATTAAAGACGAATGTGGAGAAAGCTACACAATCACTGAAGTTTTTAAACAAGTTTATCCGGCGGACAAAGAAAAAATCTCGTAAATCGGATGTTTTTTTTTAGGCAAGTAAATTCACGTGATTTTTTTGTTGTTCTTCGTCTCTTACGAAAAAATATGAACTAAGTTATTTTTTTCTAAGAAGGACACTTTTGTATCATTATTTTAATCCGGTACTGAGTTAAGATTTTGAACAAAGGAATATAATACAACTCTTTTTCTCTCTCAAAAAGAGAAAAAAGAAAAATACTACCGCCGAAATTAAAAACTTTTTTTTTTGTCAAGCAAAAAAAAAAAAAAAAAAAGGTTGACTTTTATTTTTTTTTTCTGGTTGAAGAACTAATTACGTTATCAGCGTAATATTAAAAAAAACTGTATTGTATAAAGACACAACAGTGAACATGAAAGAATTCAGAACTATGATGTTAGAACTCGTTAAATTTCAAACCGAACAACAGGCTCAAATGGAAGCTAGATTTCAAGAAAAACTACTTATCCAACAACAAAAAGCCGACGAAAAACAGCAAAAGTTTGAACATCTATTGCTACAAACATTATCGAATAGGGCTCAAAATACCGAAAACGAATACGCATTTTCCCAAAATACTGTTTGGAGTATAATTGAAAGTTTTTCTTATTCTCCAGACAACGATAGAACATTTGCTTCATATTTTAGAAAGTATGAAGATCTTAACAACATTGATTGCAAAAATTGGGTAGACGCTAAAAAAGTTCGATTACTCCTTAGTAAATTAGGGACCATAGAACATACAAAGTTCGTTGACTACATATTACCCCGTAAGACCAGCGATTTAACCTTCTCGGAAGCGGTTAAGTTATTGACG
The DNA here is from genome assembly GCA_963556195.1 of Sepiola atlantica. NCBI lineage: Eukaryota > Metazoa > Mollusca > Cephalopoda > Sepiida > Sepiolidae > Sepiola > Sepiola atlantica. Next base: position 39,674,061 of record OY744529.1, on the reverse strand, counting down.
GAGATGTTTAGCCCCAAAATTTCCCTTTTTCACAAAAGATGGAAGTGCATAAACCCTAACCCTAACACGACCATCGCATCAGTAGTGAATAAACACTGTGACGATTTCAAGCTTGCCGAACTAAGCGCAGATGATTTCAAATGTTTCATTTTTGTGCAAGGACTGATATCAGCTAAAGACGCCAAAGTAAGACGCAGAATTCTGAATAAGCTAGAAAATGAGCCGAATATAACCTTACAAAAAGTCGCAGAGGACTGCGAGAGATTTGTAAGCGTGAAACAAGACTCGAAAGACATAGAAGACTTGGGCATAGCACACATAAGAAAGGTACGACAAAAATCATATCTTAATTTTTCTTCAAAATCAAGTCAATCCAAAAAGAGTGATTTTTCTCAATTTTCGCCCAAAACAAATTTCCCCAAGAAAAAACAAAACAAATTACCACCTAGCCCCTGTTCGAGCTGTGGTGCTCTCCATTGGTATATGGATTGCCCCTACCGGTTTAAAACTTGTTTAATTTGTAACAAAATTGGACACAAAGGCTCACATTGTAGAGCAAATAAAGGATTTAAAAGCCGGATAAAAATCGCAAGATCAGACGAACAGGATAGCATAAACATAAGGAAGTACGTTCAAGTACAAATCCTTAACGAAAGAATAGTTACAATTAGATTCCAGATCTGATTTAACTATCATCACCCTGCAGACATGGAAAAGATTGGGTAAACCAACCATGTTAAAATCAAACAAAATAGCCAGGTCGGTGACTGGAGAAAAAATAAAATTCGAAGGTGAGATTATCACTAACGTTATGTTAACGGAAAAACCAAAACATTTAAAATGTTCGTGCTAAGAAACACTTGTAATTTATTTGGGACAGTGTGGATGAGCGAATTTAATTTATGGGATTTACCCATTAACGCTTTTTGCCAAAAAATAGAAAGCCTGACAACCGAAGCAGATAAATTAAAAGAAGATTTGAAAAAAACCTTCCCAGAAGTTTTTTCAAATGGACTGGGTCGATGCAAAAAGATGGCGGCAAAATTTGAATTAAAAGAAAACATCTAACCGGTTTTTAAAAAGAAAAGGAATGTACCTTTCGCCTCACTCGAGAAAATAAATGAAGAACTAGACAGACTAGTTAAGACCGGCATTCTTTCTAAAATTGAATATAGCCAATGGGCTGCTCCGACTGTCTATGTTAAAAAGAAAACTAAAGAGATCCGCGTCTGCGCCGATTTTTCGACTGGATTAAACGCGTCATTAAAGGATTACCATTATCCTCTCCCGTGCTCAGATGAAATATTTACTAAATTAAATGGAGGAAGATTTTTCTCCAAAATAGATTTAAGTGACGCATATTTACAGATACCCGTGGAAGAGGAAAGCTCGAAACTATTATGTATTAACACCCATCGCGGGTTATACAAATTCGAGAGACTCACTTTCGGTGTCAAGGTCGCACCAGCCATATTCCAGCAGGTTATGGATACTATGTTAAACGGACTGGAATTCGCAATAGCATACCTAGACGACATTCTAATGACTAGGCATACTAAAGAACAACACCGGGAACACGTCCACAAACTTGTCTTGCGAATCCAAGAGTACGGTTTCAAACTTAAAGAAGCCAAATGTGATTTTTTATGGAGAAAATCAAATATCTGGGCCACATTATTGACAAAGATGGCAGAAGACCAGACCCAGAACGGGCTACTGCAATTCAGGACATGCCGGCTCCTGGAAATATCGCATCTTTACAAAGTTTTCCCGGACTGGCTAACTACTACCAGGTTTTCATACCTAATATGCATAACCTCCGTGCTCCAATGAATTAACTTCTGAAAAAAGACAAAGAGTGGGAATGGACAGCTGAATCCTAGGAGGCATTCGAGTAAACGAAAAAAGTCCTAACATCCGATCTTTTTTTTAACTCACTATAATCCAGACTTAAAGATTATTGTCGCTAGCGACGCAAGCTCATATGGCATCGGGGCATGCATTTTACACAAAATGCCAGACGGGACTCACAAACCAATAGCTCACGCATCGAGGACACTGCTACCAGCAGAAAAGAACTACTCCCAAATAGAAAAGGAGTCTTTAGGGATCATATTTGCAGTCTCGAAATTCCACCGTTACATACACGGTAGATTTTTCACTTTACAAACGGATCATAAACCTTTACTCACAATTTTTGGGCCAAAAAAGTTCTGTCCGTACACACAGCTAACAGACTGCAGAGGTGGGGAACAATCCTTTTAAATTATAATTTTAAGATGGAATACCTCCCCTCGAAAAAATTCTGTCACGCTGACGGATTATCAAGACTCATTCCAAAACGTAGTGAACCCCTTGAAGACACTGTGATTGCCTCCCTTCGAACGGAAGGAGAAATTAACTCTACATTACGGAACACAGTAAGGGAACTCCCCGTGTCACTGCACGAACTAAAAATGGACGCCCTCGGTGACGAGTTTATTAAGATGACCAAGACTAAATTAATTGAAAAGGACCAAAAAACTTCAGACATTTTCTCCCTGTGCGATGAGGTACTCTTGTATAGTGAGAGAGTAATAATTCCCAAAACTCTTCAAAGGAGAATTTTGAAGGATTTCCATGTTGGACACCTATGGACTACAAGAATGAAGAGCTTGATGAGGAGCTACGTGTACTGGCCTAACATGGGCCAGGATATCGAGAAAATCGTAAAGACGTGCAAAGATTGTGCATTGGCAGCAAAGACACCTCCGATCAAATTCAGTCCTTGGCCAAAAACGGACCGACCATGGTTCAGGATCCATATAGACTTCGCAGCCCCATTAGAAGGTTTCAACTATTTAATTGTAATAGATAGTTAAACAAAATGGCCAGAAGTGTGCCGATGCAAAAGTCCAACGACGGAAGTAACCATAACCTTCCTCCACGAATTGTTCGCCCGTTTCGGGATGGTGGATTGTTTAGTCAGCGACAACGGAACACAGTTCACGTCCGCTGAATTCAAGGAATTCTGTGATACGTTCCAAATAGAACATATTACGACCCCAGCATACCACCCGAGATCAAATGGCCAGTAGAGCGGTTTGTCAATACACTGAAAAGAGCCCTGAACAAGGCTAGACGCACTCCTACGGAAAAAGCCCTACAACAGTTCCTTCAGGTGTACAGGATAACGCCAAACACGAATACACCATCTTCATTATCCCCTGCTGAGGTAATGTTTGCGCGCAAGATACGATCCGTTTTTGACAAACTGCTGCCAAAACAGACAAAACCGGGACGAAACATATGCAGTACCAGGAAAAGGTTACGTCCGAGGCGAAAAAATATTTTTTTAAATGTTAAAAAATAATAAATCGTTCTGGGAACTGGGGACAATTAGGAAGCGGATTGGAAATATGGTATACATAATTCAAGGCCCAGAAATTATAGACACCATATATGACACCTTTGACATTGATATCCCCCATACAGCTCCGGAACCAAGACAATCAAAAAGGAAGCGAAGACTAACGGATCTAATCGTAATAGACCCGAAAAGGAAACGCTATTAATTCTCCTGCCGAGGTAATACTTGGGAGGGAGTGTTATGGTGACTTACCCATGTATAACATGGACTCTTCTTTACTCAATAAATACCAACGGAAATTAACTCTCGCCGTATGAAGTGAGATCAAGTAAGATAGTTCGGACTCTACTTACTAGGCACATATTTTCTTCCCTCTGTATTCTATATTCAAATAATCAACTAATCAAATAATCAAATAATCAAATAATCAACAAATAAAATAATCAACAAATCAAATAATCAACTAATCAAATAATCAACTAATAACATAATCAAATAATCACATAATAAACTAATCAAATAATCAACTAATAAAATAATCAACTAATCAACTAATCAACAAATTCAATAAATCAAATAATACACTATGCAAATAATCAACTAATAAACTAATCAAATAATAAACTAATAAACTAATCAAATAATCAAATAATCAACAAATAAAATAATCAACAAATTAAATAATCAACAAATCAAATAATCTACTAATCAAATAATCAAATAATAAAATTATCAACAAATCAAATAATCAACAAATCAACTAATGAAATAATCAACTAATCAAGTAATCAACTAACAATATAATCAAGTAATCAACTAACAATATAATCAAGTAATCAAATAATCAAATAATCAACTACTCCAATAATCAAATAATCAACTAATCAACTAATCACATAATCAACTAATCAACCAATCAACTAATAAAATAATCAACTAATAAAATAATAAAACAATCAACTAATCAAATAATAAAAAAATCAACTAATCAACTAATCAAATAAGTAACTAATCAACTAATCAAATAATCAACTAATAAAATAATCAACTAATCAAATAATCAACTAATCAAATAATCAACAAATCAAATAATCGAATAATCAACTAATCAAATAATCAACTAATAAACTAATCAAATAATAACTAATCAAATAATAAACTTATCAAATAATTAAATAATCTAATAATAACCTAATCAACTAATAAACAAATCGACTAATCAAATAATCAATTAATAAAATAATAAAATAATCAACTAATCAAATAAGCAACTAATCAACTAATCAGATAATCAAATAATCAACTAATCAAATAATCAAATAATAAACTAATCAAATAATAAACTAATCAGCAAATCGACTAATCAAATAATCTAATAATCAACTAATCAAATAATACCAATAATAAACTAATGAAATAATAAACTAATCAACTAATCAAATAATCAACTAATAAAAAAATCAATTAATCATATAAAAAACTAATCAGATAATCAAATAATCAAAAATAAACTTATCAAATAATCAAATAATAAACAAATCAACTAATTTAATAATCTAATAATCAAATGATCAAATAATAAACTAATCAACTAATAAACTAATCAACTAATCAAATAATCAACTAATCAAATAATCGAATAATCAACTAATAAACTAATTAAATAATTAAATAATCGAATAATCAAATAATCAACTATTGAACTGATCAAATAATCAAATAATCGAATAATCAACTAATAAACAAATCAAATAATCAAACAATCAACTAGTCAAATAATAAAATAAACTAATATAATAATCAACTAATCAACTAATCAAATAATATAATAATAACTAATCAAATAATAAACAATCAACTAATAAAATTATACACTAATCAAATAATCAAATAATCAACTAATCAACTAATCGACTAATCAAATAATAAACTAATCAAATAATACCAATAATCAACTAATCAACTAATCAACTAATCAAATAATCTACTAATAAAATAATCAACTAATCAACTAATAAAATAATCAAATAATCAACTAATCAAATAATCAAATAATCAACAAATCAAATAATCAAATAATCAGCTAATCAAATAATCAACTAATCAACTAATCAAATAATCAACTAATTAACTAATACAATAATTAAATAATCAACTAATAAAATAATCAAATAATCAAATAATCAAATAATCAAATAATCAACAAATCAAATAATCAAATAATCAGCTAATCAAATAATCAACTAATCAACTAATCAAATAATCAACTAATAAACTAATCAAATAATTCAATAATCAACTAATAAAATAATCAAATAATCAACAAATCAAATAATGAACTAATCAACTAATCAAATAATTAAATAATCAACTAATCAACTAATCAGATACTATAATAATCAACTAGGCAACTAATCAAATAATCAAATAATCTACTAATCAAATAATCGAATAATAAACTAATCAAATAATCAACTAATCAAATAATCAAATAATGAACTAATAAAATAATCAACTAATCAAATAATCAGATAATCAACTAATGAAATAATATAATAATCAATTAATCAAATAATCAACTAATCTACTAAACAAATAATCAACTAATCGACTAATAAACTAATCAAATAATCAACTAATCAAATAATCGAATAATCAACTAATCAAATAATCAACTAATCAACTAATCAAATAATTCAACTAATCAAATAATCAACTAATCAAAAAATTAAATAATCAAATAATAACCTAATCAACTAATCAAAAAATCAACTAATCAAATTATCAAATAATCAATTAATCAAATAATATAATAATCAACTACTCAAATAAGCAACTAATAAACTAATCAGATAATCAAATAATCAAATAATAAACTAATCAAACAATCAACTAATCAGTAAATCGACTAATCAAATAATCAACTAATCAAATAATATAATAATAAACTAATCAAATAATCAACTAATCAACTAATCCAGTAATCAACTAGTCAAAAAATGAACTAATCAAATAATCTACTAATCAGATAATCAAATAATCAAAAATAAACTGATTAAATAATCAAATAATAAACTAATCAACTAATTAAAAAATCCAATAATCAAATGATCAAATAATAAATTAACTAACTTATCAACTAATAAACTAATCAAATAATAAACTAATCAACTAATCAAATATTCAACTAATCAAATAATCGAATAATCCACTAATAAACTAATTAAATAATTAAATAATCGAATAGTAAAATAATCAACTAATGAACTGATCAAATAATCAACTAATAAACTAATCAAATATTCAAATAATCAAATAATACACAAATCAACTAATCAAATAATAAACTAATCAAATAATCAACTAATCAAATAATCAAATAATAAACTAATCAACAAATCAAATAATCAACTAATCAACTAATAAACTAATAAAATAATCAAATAATCAACTAATCAAATAATCAAATAATAAACTAATCAAATAATCAAATAATACACAAATAAAATTATCAAATAATCAACTAATCAAATAATTAAATTATCAAATAATCAAAAAATACCAATAATAAACTAATCAAATAATCAACTAATCAGTTCATTAACTAATCACATAATATAATAATCTACTAATCAAATAAGCAAATAATACACAAATCAAATAATCAACTAATCAAATAATCAAATAATCAGCTAATCAAATAATCAAATAATCAACTAATAAACTAATCGACTAATCGACTAATCGACTAATCAAATAATCAACTAATCAAATAATGCCAATAATAAACTAATCAAATAATCAACTAATAAACTAATCAAATAATAAACTAATCAAATAATCAACTAATCAACTAATAAAATAATCAAATAATCAATTAAACAAATAATCAACTAATCAACTAATAAAATAATCAAATAATCAACTAATCAAATAATCAACTAATCACATAATCAACTAATCTACTAATAAAATAATCAACTAATCAAAAAATCAAATAATCAACAAATCAAATAATCAAATAATCGAATAATCAACTAATCAACAAATAAAAAAATCAAACAATCAACTAGTCAAATAATAAAATAAACTAATATAATAATCAACTAATCAAATAATCAAATAATCAAATAATAAACTAATCAAATAATATAATAATCAACTAATCAAATAATAAACAATCAACTAATCAAATTATACACTAATCAAATAATCAAATAATCAAATAATCAAATAATAAACTAATCAACTAATCGACTAATCGACAAATAAAATAATCAACTAATCAAATAATACAAATAATAAACTAATCAAATAATCAACTAATAAACTAATAAAATAATCTACTAATCAAATAATCAACTAATCAACTAATCAAATATAATAATCAACTAATCAACTAATCAACTAGTCAAATAATTAAATAATCAATTAATAAACTAATCAGATAATATAATAATCAACTAAGCAACTAATCAACTAATCAAATAATCAACTAATCAAATAATCGAAAAATAAACTAATCAAATAATCAACAAATCAATTATCAAATGATCAAATAATAAACTAATCAATTATCAACTAATCAAATGATCAAATAATCAACAAATCAACTAATCAACTAATCAAATAATCAACAAATCAAATAATCCACTAATCAAATAATCAAGTAATTAAATAAATAAATAATCAAATAATCAACTAATCAACTAATAAAATAATCAACTAATCAAATAATCAAATAATCAACTAATCCAATAATCGAATAATCAACTAAGCAACTAATCAAATAATCAATTAATCCAATAATCAAATTATCAACTAATCAAATAATCAAATTATCAACTAATCAAATAATTAACTAAGCAAATAATAAAATAATAAACATATCAAATAATCAAATAATAAAATAATAAAATAATAAACTTATCAAATAATCTACTAATAAAATAATCAAATAATCAACAAATTATGAAATAATCAACTAATCAACTAATCAAATAATTAAATAATCAAATAACTAACTAATCATATAATCAACTAATCAACTAATCAAATAATCAACTAATCAAATAATACACAAATAAAATAATCAAATAATCAACTAATACACTAATCAGATTATCAACGTATCAACGTATTAAATCATAAAATAATCAACAAATCAAATAATCAAATAATATAATAATCAATTAATCAAATAATCAACTAATCAAATAATCAAATAATCAACTAATAAAATAATAAAATAATCAAATAATCAAATAATAAACTAATCAACTAATTAAATAATAAACTAATAAACTAATTAAATCATGCTATAATCAAAATGATCAAATAATAAACAAATCAATTATCAAATGATCAAATAATCAACAAATCAATTATCAACTAATCAAATAATTAAATAATCAACTAATCAAATAATAAACTAATCTACTAATCAAATAATCAACTAATCAAATAATAAAATAATCAAATAATCAAATAATAAACTAATCAACTAATCAAATAATAAACTAATCAAATAATAAAATAATTCAATAATCATATGATCAAATAATTAACTAATATATTATCAAATGAGCAAATAATAAACTAATCAATTATCAAATGATCAAATAATAAACTAATCAATTATCAACTAATCAAATAATCAACTAATCAACTAATCAAATAATCAACAAATCAAATAATCAACTAATCAAACATTCAAATAATTAAATAATCAAATAATCAAATAATCAAATAATCAAATAATCGAATAATCAACTAATCAAATAATCAACTAATCAACTAATCAAATAATTCAACTAATCAAATAATCAACTAATCAAAAAATTAAATAATCAAATAATAACCTAATCAACTAATCAACAAATCAACTAATCAAATTATCAAATAATACATTAATCAAATAATATAATAATCAACTACTCAAATAAGCAACTAATAAACTAATCAGATAATCAAATAATCAACTAATCAAATAATCAACTAATAAACTAATCAGATAATCAAATAATCAAATAATAAACTAATCAAACAATCAACTAATCAGTAAATCGACTAATCAAATAATCAAATAATCAAATAATATAATAATAAACTAATCAAATAATCAACTAATCAACTAATCCAGTAATCAACTAGTCAAAAAATGAACTAAGCAAATAATCTACTAATCAGATAATCAAATAATCAAAAATAAACTGATTAAATAATCAAATAATAAACTAATCAACTAATCAAAAAATCCAATAATCAAATGATCAAATAATAAATTAATCAACTTATCAACTAATAAACTAATCAAATAATAAACTAATCAACTAATCAAATAATCAACTAATCAAATAATCGAATAATCCACTAATAAACTAATTAAAAAATTAAATAATCGAATAGTAAAATAATCAACTAATGAACTGATCAAATAATCAACTAATAAACTAATCAAATATTCAAATAATCAAATAATACACAAATCAACTAATCAAATAATAAACTAATCAAATAATCAACTAATCAAATAATCAACTAATCAAATAATCAAATAATAAACTAATCAAATAATCAACTAATCAAATAATCAAATAATAAACTAATCAACAAATCAAATAATCAACTAATCAAATAATCAACTAATCAAATAATCAAATAATCAACTAATAAAATAATCAAATAACACACAAATAAAATGATCAAATAATCAACTAATCAAATAATTAAATTATCAAATAATCAAAAAATACCAATAATAAACTAATCAAATAATCAACTAATCAACTAATCAGTTCATTAACTAATCACATAATATAATAATCTACTAATCAAATAATCAAATAATACACAAATCAAATAATCAACTAATCAAATAATCAAATAATCAGCTAATCAAATAATCAAATAATCAACTAATAAACTAATCGACGAATCGACTAATCGACTAATCAAATAATCAACTAATCAAATAATACCAATAATAAACTAATCAAATAATCAACTAATAAACTAATCAAATAATAAACTAATCAAATAATCAACTAATCAACTAATAAAATAATCAAATAATCAATTAAACAAATAATCAACTAATCAACTAATAAAATAATCAAATAATGAACTAATCAAATAATCAACTAATCACATAATCAACTAATCAACTAATAAAATAATCGAATAATCAACTAATCAACAAATCAAAAAATCAAACAATCAACTAGTCAAATAATAAAATAAACTAATATAATAATCAACTAATCAACTAATCAAATAATCAAATAATCAACTAATCAAATAATATAATAATCAACTAATCAAATAATAAACAATCAACTAATCAAATTATACACTAATCAAATAATCAAATAATCAACTAATAAAATAATCAACTAATCAACTAATCAGCTAATCGACTAATCGACTAATAAAATAATCAACTAATCAAATAATACCAATAATAAACTAATCAAATAATCAACTAATAAACTAATAAAATAATCTACTAATCAAATAATCAACTAATCAACTAATCAAATATAATAATCAACTAATCAAATAATCAACTAATCAACTAGTCAAATAATTAAATAATCAACTAATCCACTAATCAGATAATATAATAATCAACTAAGCAACTAATCAACTAATCAAATAATCAAATAATCAACTAATCAAATAATCGAAACATAAACTAATCAAATAATCAACAAATAAATTATCAAATGATCAAATAATAAACTAATCAATTATCAACTAATCAAATAATCAAATAATCAACAAATCAACTAATCAACTAATCAAATAATCAACAAATCAAATAATCCACTAATCAAATAATCAAATAATTAAATAAAAAAATAATCAAATAATCAACTAATCAACTAATAAAATAATTAACTGATCAAATAATCAAATAATCAACTAATCCAATAATCGAATAATCAACTAAGCAACTAATCAAATAATCAACTAATACAATAATCAAATTATCAACTAATCAAATAATCAAATTATCAACTAATCAAATAATTAACTAAGCAAACAATAAAATAATAAACTAATCAAATAATCAACTAATCAAATAATAAAATAATAAACTAATCAAATAATCTAATAATCAAATAATCAAATAATCAACTAATCAAATAATCAAATAATCAACTAATCAAATAATTAAATAATAAACTAATCAACTAATTAAATAATAGAATAATCAAATGATCAAATAATAAACTAATCAACTTATCAACTAATCAAATAATCAACTAATCAACTAATCAACTAATCAAATAATCAAATAATCAACTAATCAAATAATCGAATAATCAACTAATACACGAATGAAATAATTAAATAATCGAATAATCAAATAATAAACTAATCCACAAATCAAATATTCAAATAATCAAATAATACACAAATCAACTAATCAAATAATAAACTAATCAAATAATCAAATAATATAATAATCAACTAATCAAATAATCAACTAATCAACTAATAAAATAATCAACTAATAAAATAATCAAATAATCAAATATTATAATAATCAACTAATCGACAAATCAAATAATCAACAAATCAACTAATCAAATTATCAACTAATCAAATAATCAAATAATCACTTAATCTACTAATCGAATAATATAATTATAACCTAATAAAATAATCAAATAATCTAATAATCGAATAATCAACTAATAAACAAATCAAATAATCAAAAAATCAACTAGTCAAATACTAAAATAAACTAATATAATAATCAACTAATCAACTAATCAAATAATTAAATAATCAACTAATCAAATAATATAATAAGCAACTAATACATTAATCAAATAATCAACTAATCAAATAATCAAATAATCAAATAATCAACTTATCAAATAATCAAATAATCAAATAATATAATAATCAACTAATCAAGAAATGAACTAATCAAATAATCAAATAATCAAATAATGTAATAATCTACTAACTAACTAATCAAATAATCAACAAATCAAATAATCAACTAATCAAATAATATAATAATACAACTAAGCAACAAATCAAATAATCAACTAATCAAATAATCCACTAATCAAATAATATTATAATCAACTAATCAACAAATCAAATAATCAACAAATCAAATATTCAAATAATCAACTAATCATCTAATCAAATAATATAATAATCAACTAATAAAATAATCAAATAATCAACTAATCAAATAATATAATAATCAACTAATCAAATAATCAATAATAAACTAATTAAATAATCAACTAATCAAATAATCAAATAATATAATAATCAACTAATCGACAAATCAAATAATCAACAAATCAACTAATCAAATTATCAACTAATCAACTAATCTAATAATCAAATAATCAAATAATCAACTAATCAAATAATATAATAAGTACCTAATCAAATAATCAAATAATCAAATAATCAAATAATATAATAATCACTAATCAAATAATCAACTAATCAAATAATCAAATAATCAAATAATCAAATAATCAACTAATCAACTAATGAAATAATATAATAATCAACTAATCAAATAATCAAATAATCAACTTAACAAATAATCAAATAATCAAATAATATAATAATCAACTAATAACTAATCAAATAATCAACTAATCAAATAATCAAATAATCAACTAATAAATAATCAACTAATCTACAAATCAACAAATCAAATAATATAATAATCAACTAATCAAATAATCAACTTATAAATAATCAAATAATCAACTAATCCAATAATCAAATAATCAAATAATAAATAATCAACTAATCACATAATCAAATAATCAACTAATCCAATAATCCAATAATTCACTAATCAATTAATCCAATAATCCACTAATCAAATAATTATATAATCCAATAATCAAATAATCAAATAATCCCTAAGAATTTGTCCTACATAGTTTAATCATACAAAATACATGCTAAAACATTTCTTAGTTTGGGGATTTAGTTATATTTGAGAAAAAAAAACACTTGCATTTAATCTAATTAACCGTAATTTGCAATGAACCTAACAAGTGATCCATCTCTTACAAAATTCATCTCTCACTGTGTGTCGGTTGACCAAACGCACCTAACCCCCTTTTTCTGTCTCCCTCTCTCTCTCTCTCTCTCTCTCTCTCTCTCTCTCTCTCTCTCTCTCTATCTCTCTCTCTCTCTTTCTCTTTCTCTCTTTCGCTCTCTCAGGTAATAATGAAAGAAAAGGATAAAACTATTTGAATATTCCATCATAAACAAAAGGAAGTATCACCACAGTAGAAATACTATTTAATCCATAGCTGATAGTGACAGAGAGAAAGCGAGTGGGAGATATAGCGAATAGAAAGAGGCAAATTTTTGATGTTATCTTTTTATTTTACAGACTTACTTTTCTGAATTCAAACAATCTAATCTAAGCTCAATGTATGACATAAAGGGTAACATGTTTCCCTTGCTACTTTTCTGAAGAATACACAGATTTTCTTTTTCAATTCTGTTACGGTAAATATAGTGCCAGCCAAGTTATTTTTTGATCGCACTTGGGATTTTTAATGAAACTAAAAATTTCATTCAGTGTTCATTGCAGTCTTAGTAAATACAGATACAGTCTTACCTAAAACAACATCTAATAGATAGGATTCATTGCGAAACTATATTCGGGTATTAATCGACCGTATGCATTATTATAATTATCATTGTTACCAGATGATTATTTTTGAATCTGGGGCAGGGGGTTAGAATCACTTTTTAGTAAGCCAATAACCAGGTCCAATCTGACACGGGATCATAGTAATATGCGTTAAATGGAAACTCAAGGTAGGATTTGTGCCACTTTCACTTAGACAAATAAAAAAAATCAAAGAATATCTTGCAACACTTCAGTGACTAGTCATCTCATTATGCGACATTATCCAAGCGCACCGCTAGTGATCTGCTTTGGTTTAAGATGTGGTTAACACCGGAGAGTAATCTGATTCAATTTGACCCACCATTGACTCAGGAGGGTAATCTGGCTAAAGTTGACCCACTATTAACTCGGGAGGGTAATCTGGTTCAATTCGACCCACTATTAACACGGTAGGATAATCTGGCTCAATCTGACCCATCATTAACACGGGAGGGTAATCTGGTTTAATCTGACCCACCATTAACACGGAAGGGTAATCTGGTTCAATTTGACCCACCATTAATACGGAGGGGTAATCTGGTTCAATCTGACCCACCATTAACACGGGGGATGGGGTAATCTGGTTCAATTTGACCCATCATTAACACGGGAGAGTAATCTGGCTCAATTTGACCCACCATTAACACGGGAGAGTAATCTGGTTCAATTTGACCCACCATTAACACGGGAGGTAATCTGGTTCTATTTTACCCACCATTAACACTGGAGGATAATTTGGTTCAATCTGACCCACCATTAACACGAGAGGATAGTTCGGTTCAATTTGACCCACCATTAACACGAGAGGATAGTATTGTTTAATTTGACCCACCATTAACACGGGAGGATAATCTGGTTCAATCTGACACACCATTAACACGAGAGGGTAATCTTGCTCAATCTCACCCGGGTGAATGCCATAACAAGTACAAGAAAAGATTGAGGCATTTCTTTGAACGGAGAAAAATACAACTAGACTAAGGTGTCATGTGGTTAGTGTGGCTTCAATCGTTGTGAATTAAAACTTGAAAACCTCATTTACTTTTATCTTGATTTTGCACAACGCAAAACGAATTGATAAATGAAAATTGATTCGCCATTCTATTTCAGACGTAAGCGTGATTGGTGTGGCTTCAATCGTTTTGAAGTAAAATAATAAAATAAAACATTTACTCTTTCTTAATGTCAAACAGCCGCTAACGCAAAATAAAATGGTGGCTTACATTTCTAAGAATTGGTAGATGAAAATTGATTCGCCATTTTAATCACAGAAAACAAAATTGTGTCCTCTGAGAACAATTAATTTATCAATCAAACTTTCGTTATAGCGGGAAGGTCATTCAACTTACTTAAGTGTTATAAAAGGAACCATTTTAATATTGACCTGAGCACTGACAATAACGTATAAAATTTACGCGTTTACTCATTAAAATTTTATTTCAAACTTAAGCGTGACAAACCGACGAAAATCTTATTTCAAACTTAAGCGTGACAAACCGACGAAAATCTTATTTCAAACTTAAGCGTGACAAACCGACGAAAATCTTATTTCAAACTTAAGCGTGACAAACCGACGAAAATTTTAGTTCAAACTTAAGCGTGACAAACCGACGAAAATTTTAGTTCAAACTTAAGTGTGACAAACCGACGAAAATTTTATTTCAAACTTAAGCGTGACGAACCGACGAAAATTTTATTTCAAACTTAAGCGTGAGAAACCGACGAAAATTTTATTTCAAACTTAAGTGTGACAAAGCGACGAAAATTTTATTTCAAACTTAAGCGTGACAAACCGAAAAAAATCTTATTTCAAACTTAAGCGTGACAAACCGACGAAAATTTTAGTTCAAACTTAAGCGTGACAAACCGACGAAAATTTTATTTCAAACTTAAGCGTGACAAACCGACGAAAATTTTATTTCAAACTTAAGCGTGACAAACCGACGAAAATCTTATTTCAAACTTAAGCATGACAAACCGACGAAAATCTTATTTCAAACTTAAGCGTGACAAACCGACGAAAATCTTATTTCAAACTTAAGCGTGACAAACCGACGAAAATTTTAGTTCAAACTTAAGCGTGACAAACCGACGAAAATTTTATTTCACACTTAAGTGTGACAAACCGACGAAAATTTTATTTCAAACTTAAGCGTGACGAACCGACGAAAATTTTATTTCAAACTTAAGCGTGAGAAACCGACGAAAATTTTATTTCAAACTTAAGTGTGACAAAGCGACGAAAATTTTATTTCAAACTTAAGCGTGACAAACCGAAAAAAATCTTATTTCAAACTTAAGCGTGACAAACCGACGAAAATTTTAGTTCAAACTTAAGCGTGACAAACCGACGAAAATTTTATTTCAAACTTAAGCGTGACAAACCGACGAAAATCTTATTTCAAACTTAAGCGTGACAAACCGACGAAAATCTTATTTCAAACTTAAGCGTGACAAACCGACGAAAATCTTATTTCAAACTTAAGCGTGACAAACCGACGAAAATTTTAGTTCAAACTTAAGCGTGACAAACCGACGAAAATTTTATTTCACACTTAAGTGTGACAAACCGACGAAAATTTTATTTCAAACTTAAGCGTGACAAACCGACGAAAATTTTATGTTGAACTTAAGCGTGACAAACGTACGAAAATTTTATTCCAGACGCAAGAATGATAGAACTCAAAAATGCTATTTCAAATTGTAAGGTGACAGATGCTATTGAAAATGTAAGCACTGAAACATAAATCTAAGCCTGTGAGCCCAAACACAAAACTGTTGACTAAAGTGCTAACCGTAAAAACTACTGCTACGTGAAAAACTTATTTTTTAAAAGAACATTCACCGCAAGAACTCGTCTAGTTACAGAAACTGAAAAAAAAACCTTCATTTCTTCCTCTGTGTACCTAAAACTAAACGAAACTATCGTGAACAGAGTTTCATTCTGAGTACTTACAGGCTTTCTACTCTAATAGTTGATAGAACACAAAAAGGATATGTCAAACTGTAAGGTGACAGACCAAAGAAATTAAGTGTGACAGACAAAAAATGCTATTTCAAATGTAAGCACTGAAACTCAAAGGTAACAGACAAAACAAAAATCTAAGCCTGGGTATCTCAAGCACAAAACTTTTTTCAACACGATTGTAGTCAAGTTATTCAATTCTTCAGGTGTGTTTTACAGAAGTTCGGAAAACACCAACTACGAACAGGTGAGGTGTTTTAGATACGTCTCCACATTTATATGAGATTTTTTAGCATGATAGACTATCGTAAATTCTATTTCAGACGTAGCTCCAAATTTAGGATGACCCCCTAAACTTTCACCCTAATTCTCAGTAGCCCTTTACGTGTACAACTTGCCTTGTTTGTGTTGAACTAAGTTTTTTTTTTTAAATTAAATGCTAAAGTGCCAAAAATATCGTTTCAAATATAAGAGTGACCAGCCAAACAAAATGCTATTTTAAATTAAACGTGACAGACCAACAAAATGCTATTTTAAATTAAGCGTGACAGACCAACATAAATTTTATTTCAGACGTAAGTGTTATAAAGCGCAGAAACGCTACTTTAAACTTAAAGATGACAGACCAAACAAAATGTTATTTAAACTTAAAGATGACAGACCAAGCAAAATGTTATTTAAAATCTAAGTGTGACAGACCACCGACAATTCTATTTACGATGTAAACGTGGTAGAGGGCAGAAAATGTCATTTCAAACTCAGGTGTAACAAAACAAACAAAATGCTATTAAAAACGTAAGCATGACAGACCAACGAAAAATAAATATTTCAAACAAGCGTGACAGACCAACGAAAAATAAATATTTCAAACAAGCGTGACAGACCAACGAAAAATAAATATTTCAAACAAGCGTGACAGACCAACGAAAAATAAATATTTCAAACAAGCGTGACAGACCAACGAAAAATAAATATTTCAAACAAGCGTGACAGACCAACGAAAAATAAATATTTCAAACAAGCGTGACAGACCAATGAAAAATATATATTTCAAACAAGCGTGACAAACCAACGAAACTTGCTATTTCAAACTGAGGCTTAATAGACAGATGAAAATGCTATTTGAAACTTAAGCTGATTGATTGACGAAAATGCTTGACGAATAGACAAACAGGATCTAGCAAGAAGACTCGACGTTGCTCGGGATTTTACGAGGAATAATTTTTTTTTGTAACTATGTTCATGAGACCATATTACTTTCTTTTCTTTTTTTACTGCCTTGCGTTTCGCCCTCTACTATAGTCAAAAGAAAATGAAATTTTGAAAAACTCTCTGAATTAGTGTCTAATTATGAAAATGTGTTGTGCGTTCATTGCACTGTCCGTGATTGTCCCGGTCCAAAGTTGTTGTCCAACTCAGTCAAGTCAAGTTTATAAACAATTAACAGATGTGTATTTTCTTTTAGATATTACACATTGTACTCGTTTACTAAGGTTGAATAGCAGACTTGCAAAAATGAGATATTTTATCCCGGCCGAATATCAAATAAAATGCGTCAAATCAACACAATCCTTTAGCTAAGAGCCCCATGTTTCATCTTCCTTGATTATTTCTGGAACCGCATCTCGCGGTTGCTGTATTTTGCAGAGTTGAAACCCGGTCATCCGGGCGCTGGGTGTAGGCTCTGTGTGCTTCTATGATCTGTTGCATTTTTCAGGGTCAACCCCATGGCCACGGCACTATATATAAACATGTATGAATGTGTTCACTGCCCTCGCCGCGATTGTCCCACTCATTGTAACGATCCAAAGTTGTTGTTCGATTCAGTTCTGCAACCAATGAATTCTCTTTCAAAACCAAAACCATAATTCCAGTTTAAAAACAATTAACAGAATTTTATTTTCCTTTGGCACTCGTTTTCTTAGATTGAATAACAGATTTGCAAAATGAAATTTTGGTCGGACTAAACCAAAATATAAGTTCAATCAATACAATCCTTTAGCTAAGAGCCTCCAGGGATCACCTTGCCTCGAGAAGCACACCGGTTCAACTGACCGCCAACACTCAGAAAAACAAACTCCCTGTGTCATGCCCAGAGGGCCGCCTCTGACTCCTCCCCTTCCCATCTCCTGGAATATTTTCACGCTTAACCGGAAATCTTAGATTCTGATCTTTCTCAGAGGTCACCATTCGACCACCCAAAGACTGGCTACTTGAGATATCCACTGGATATAATATAAAGCCAGTGTCCACTCAAATGGGTTTATCTCTAGACAATCTACTAACATTACTTTTTCTCAATTTGGCTGATCTCAGCATGATTCCCTGTTTAATGAGGCACTTATTTTATTTCAAACAAAAGAGAATGTCTGTGTAGTCCAACTCACAATCAGAGATATTTTTCAATTTCTTCCGTGCCCCCCCTCTTTTTCCTTTGGTCTAACATATATCTTCTGCAAAGTCTGCCATTCGTATGCAGTACTAAAACATGCAGCCTAGTGCATGTTTTAATTATACATATGGTTTAAATTTAATTAAAATCGGATATACGTATTTGCAGATTTAAGGAGGTCCTAACCCCACAGCTCTCTTAGAGGAGGCATATAGTAATTCGGCACATTGAGGGACACATAGAAATTCAGGACCACTTCCATTGTCTTCCCCGGAGAATTTTATACATTAAATTACATCAAGATAAGATATATTTGAAGTTTTAAGGGAGGTTCTGTCCTCATAGCTACGTTAGGGGATAGTTAGAGATTCGGGACAACTTCCATTGTCTCCCTCGAAAAGAGTTACAAATAAATATCAGGTTGGAAAGTAATGTCGTATTTTTTACTTCATCACTTTGCAGCCTCCTAAGTTGTACATAGTTCTAGATTTTTTGGTGAATTTGCCTTTCAGATATAGTAATTAGTTGGAAAATATTAAGTTTAACGGTCTCAGCCGTCAAAAAATGGATATTAGTGAGGAGCATTTGAGACATTGCATGCTCTATGAATTCTAAAAAGGAAACTCAGCTGCAGAAGCTACAAAGAATATTGGAACTGTCTATGGGATAAATGTTCTGAATGATTGAAAATGTCAACGGTGGTTTGCAAAATTTTCTTCTGGAGACTTTAACCTGTCAGATAAAGACGCCATTATCCAAAGTTAACCAACAGAGAATTCAATACAACCCATACCACAATTATTTCATGCTTTCACCAGTTAGGAAAAGTTTAAAAACTTGGACTTTGGGTTCCCCACAATTTGACCGATGCTCAACGAAATCAAAAATTGACTGTTTGCACATCTTTGCTTTCCAGGAATCATCGAGAACCATTTTTGCAAAGAATTACGACTGGATATGCAAAATGGGTTCTTTACAAGAATACCCAACGCAAAATACAATGGTTAGACCGAAACCAAAGCCCACAGTCTGTTCCAAAACAAGGACTACACCCAAAGAAGGTAATGCTCTCTTTATGGTGGGACATGAGAGGAGTGATTCATTATGAGTTACTAGAGCCTAATCAAACAATCACAACACTAAACTATTGTTCGCATCTGGATGATCTAAGAATTGCTCTATCAAAAAAAACGACCAGCATTACGTAATAGGAAGGGTGTAGTGCTTCAGTATGATAACGCAAAACCTAACACAGCAAAACTCACTCAGGAAAAGGTCATGAGTTTCAATTAGGAAGTTTTGCCTCATCCGCCTTATTTACCTAACGTTGCTCTATCCGACTACCATCTTTTCAGGTCGTTGCAGCATCACTTAAACAATAAAATTTATGAAAATGACGGCTAACTCAAAAATTACCTAAATTTGTTTTTCTCTCAAAAATCAGAGAAATTTTTTTAAGAAGGCATCAAGAAGCTAGTTGATTGTTGGACAGAAGTCATAGAAAATGAGGGAAATTAAAAATGCCCTAATCTGAATGTTTCAAATGAAATAAATGTGTTGGACAAAAACGACATTATTTTCTTTCCAACCTGATACATATTCAGTTTTTATGTAGATTCTCAAACTTTTCTTTTTATAGGTAACACACACGCATACACATACGTTGACATTTATGTATAGATAGCCTTGGACATATCTAAGATAATCTGTGCGCTTAGTGATGGAAATGCTGCTTCAAATTGACGCATGAACGAGCGATGGACAAAGCATCTCATATAAATGTGGAGACGCGTCTAAAACACCTCATCTGTTGGTGTGTTTCGAACTCTTCTAAAAGACACGAGGAATTAAATAAATCGACTCTTTCGCTCTATAATCGTGTTTGAAAAGGTATTGTGCTTAAGACCTCAGGCTCAATTACCACTTGCGGGTTGAAGAATTCATCTAAGGAAAGCAGCAATCATACTGAAAGCACTGAAATTGATTTTAAATGTGACTATCTTATAGGTACGTCTGAAGATCCTCATAATAATCTAACAGTTTCTTCTTCTTTACATCAATTGGCTTCATACTTTGTCTTGAGCGATTTCCATTAAAAAAATTTTTTTTTTAATATCTGAATAAACGTCTCAACCGGAAACCCCTAATTTGTTTGGGTTTATCTATTTAAAGAAAAGAGATGTCCGTGTTTTTTTAATTTAAAGTGAAACGTTTCGAAGTCGTTATTAAATGCGCTAAGTGTTCTTCTACTGTCTAGGCGAGATAGATAATAATGGTTATTCCACAGATGAGACACCTCTTCTTTCGTATGAATCAGATGATTCTGGTGTTGGCATTAGTTTCCCCGATGTTTTTCTAGTTAGAAATCTTTCTGGAAAGACATCGGGTACTTACGGGAAGGACCACGAGAAGGTTGCTAACATCCCTAAATGAAAGTGGTACTGTGGAATCGACTGGATTCGAACTTGGAACACCCAGGTCTTCAGTCCGTGTCGTTATCCACTTAACCACCGTCACCTCCCATCTAATAGGATGTGTAGGCCAGAGAATGTATTTGTAAAGAGTATCTGCGAGATCGTGTTACCGAAGATGTACTTTGTTGTGTAGCGGCCTTTGATTCAAGATGATGAGTCAAATGACGAGACTACGTTAATAGTGGCTTGTCGGGAAGAGAGAGAGGTTGTGAATATCCGTCAAGATCGAGCTATACCAGGACATTGACACCTACGAGTCAAACTGAAAACAAACGAAATATTCAATTTTTTTAACGAATCAAAGCAATCCAAAATATAATTGAACATATCTTGTTTATCCTAGAGTAGCTTCATACGAAAGGTAAAACATAAGTAATTATTTTTATGTACGAACGAGTCGTCTCTTATCAAGGCTCAAAGGCCACTCGAGGATAAGCATTAATTAATTTGTCAGATTATTTAAAATAAGGCAAGCGAGAGTCACGAGGCTTCCGAAAGTAAAACCAAGGTCCACTTTCTACTCTCCTATAAAAATATACTCTGAGAAATGTAGTTAATAGTTCCATTTGCTATTTATCAACGGTGGAGAGGTTAAGTTAATAGAACGCTTGCATGAAGCACTATCAAAAATTAGTCATAATAGAAATTAAATATTGAGGAAATATAAAAAATTGAAAAATTGAAAGATTAAAATTGTTAAGAAAATTTACCATTTAAAAAAGTATTACGATTGAGAATCAAAAATTAAAATTTAAAGTTTTAAAAGTTTTAAAAGAACAATGGAAATTTAACATTCAAAAAGCTAAAATAATTTGCAGTTTTACTAACATCCTAGAAACAGGACTTGTGATAATTTTCAAGTAATAACATTTAACAATAATAATGATAATAGAAGCAATAATCATAGCCCAGATGCTATTTGAGGGTTAGGGTTAGGGTTAGGTCTGTCTGTCTGTCCGTCCTGGAGAATTTTTGTAAACGTAAGAGAGGGGGGGGGGGGCTCGAGTATTTAATTAATTAATTTTTTCAAGTCAGCGTTCATAATTTTTGTATACTTTCAGAATTAGGAAACTATTAATTAATTAATTTACATTAGATAACATTAAATAACATTGGATAACATATAAACAAAGTAGAACGAAATTTCCAGACGAGACTGCGATTAGAACGGAAAACGTGTCAAGAACTTTTTTCAACTTCCTTATATACTGTTACAAACGTCGCTCAGACACTAGACGGGTTTTGTCATTTACATAATTCATTCCTTTTAAACTACAATTAAATTCATATTTACAAATATACACTTATAACTGCTTCTATTTATCTTCCTCCCACAAGGTAAGATGTGACACAAGGTCGGGAAAGTGGGAAAAAACCAGTGCTCGAGAATTTGAGCACGCTGGCCATTTAAAAATTGCTTGGGCAGTCCCGTCGGCATTCTCCGGTAGAGGCGCCGCAGGGTGAGAAGACAAAGCCTGTGAGGGTGCACCTCCTAGAGCTGCACAGGACGGACAACCGATAGACCGGCGTAAATCCAGACTCGAAGGCCCGAACGATACCGGTTTATTAGGCGGGGTTATCAAATTTACATATGTATTTACAATATTTTCCGATAAGATGATATTAATAAAAATTATTCATACAATTAATTAAAGACATTTCCTTCAGAAACCAGCCTGTTTTCAAACCATACTAATTAATTAGTTTGTCATATGGACGGTGAAACAACACATTGTAAGATGTGACACAAGGTCGGGAAAGTGGGAAAAAACCAGTGCTCGAGAATTTGAGCACGCTGGCCATTTAAAAATTGCTTGGGCAGTCCCGTCGGCAATGATGGTTAAAACTAGGCAGACTTTGATTATTTAAGAGGACGGCTCAACAAGAATTTGGTAACATTGGACTTGAAAACACCATGTCCTAGTGAGCTGGGAAACAACTCTGTGGTATTGTGTTCTACTGACGGATTGTTGCTCTTCGGTTACTCAAGATGACAACTATGGTCAAATAGTTCAGTTTATTTTATTACAATGTTTCTTTGCGGAACTCATTAAAACAAATTTTCTTAAATTTATTTCCATTTTATTTTATTTTATTCGTTTTTCTTTTTGTATTTCTAGAATTTAACTTGTAAATAAAATCGTTTTTTTTTTCTTCTTACGGTCAGATGCGTCGTTGCATTTCTAGGAGAGG
Source organism: Sepiola atlantica (assembly GCA_963556195.1). Taxonomy (NCBI): domain Eukaryota; kingdom Metazoa; phylum Mollusca; class Cephalopoda; order Sepiida; family Sepiolidae; genus Sepiola; species Sepiola atlantica. The sequence goes on along the minus strand of OY744529.1, from coordinate 39,650,004 downwards.
CTTTGGCCGTCGGTCGATAGTGTCAGTAAGTCAGACTTCAGTCTTAAACATGAAAATTAGACCAACGAAATGTTATTTCAAGCATCAGCATGACAGACAGACGAAATGCGATTTCAAATTTAAGCTTGTCATGGCAGTGAAAATTCTATTTTGAACCTAAGAATGCACAAACCGACTCAAAAAAGGGACTTTTATAAAGATGCTTAGGCGTATGTAAAACTTGATTGCCATCGTATTATCGAAACGAATAAATTCGAAAGTTGGCCCCATTTCTCGCACTAATGATAAAGTCAAAACGCCCCATTTCATTTTGATTCAACTTTACACAATCGACGCATCATCTTTTTTTATATACTGCTTATGTATATGCGATATCAGTCGCAAGGTTAACTAATTTGCATATTGGTTTTGAAAAAGGACATTTTATTAATTAACCATTATTTGTTATTGTTTTTTTTTAATTCAATAAGTATTTTGATTTTAACACAACAAATAGTTCTGTTTCGTAATAATGTTTTATTTCCTGGACCAATATTTAGCTTTTGTGTTCAAATGTTCCTTTCTTTAGAGGGAACGACTTGATTTTCAACAAGTTTTGATCTATTTCTAAATTGCAAGTGAAAAGGTAAATTTATTTCTTCTTTCTTTACATTTCCGGTCATGTTTAAAAGATAAATAAATTTGTATCGAAATTATCGAAATTTTAGTATTTATCTATCTATCGATATGAATAAATGAGAAAGATTTTGTTTTGTGTTAACAAAAAATGTTATGAATTTATTATTTAAAATTAATGTTTTAAGTATTTCAAGTAGTGAACTTTGTGAAGCGATAGTAAGACGCCAATGCCAACTAGTCTATATAATAAAAGTGAACTACGTGTGTCCGGCCCGATTTGCGGAATGAACAAGAGGGGGTAGGAAGAGTGGAACAAATAAGAAAGTGAATAAAAAGTAGTAGGAACTTGCTGCTGCTGCTACTGCTTCTTTCAAAGCCTGATACCGGTCAACAATTCAGAATTCAGATTTTAAGCTGTCGGCATCAACTGCTACTTATTCTATTTCAAATACTATTTAGTATTATTAATAAGAAATTATTTCTCGATGCCTGATTGATTTTTCGTAATATTTGATTTGTTCGTAAAAAGAAACATTTCTCTGTCATTTGTTGGTACTCTTATAGCTGACGCGCCAGATTTCCGTGAGGTAAGTCTCGGAAGCGCCCGAGAGCTGACGAAGTATTAACCAGTCAGGTTTCAGCATTCATTCGCCAAGCAGGCTATAGCAAGCAGCCGACAATATTTGGAAGAAAACAATAATCGCGTTCTACTGCAACAATAACGAATTATTATCAGTCAGCTGTGTCAGGTCGTCGAATCTCTGGAAGGACTAATTCAAAAGCATAACATTTTCATTTCTTACTTTGTTTTATGTTAAAAAAAACATTGACAAAGTTTTACCCCCTCCCCCTCCAAAAACAACATTATTTTCACAAACAAATCAAAACATTTACATCTACACATTTGATTGACAATGGTTCATTTGGCCCACCAAAAAATAAAAATATATTTATTTACAGTTTTTCTACTAGGGTTTGTTCGTTTTTTTATCTTTTTATCTATGTATTTTTTCTTTGAAAGTCTTCCATTAAGCACTTGGCAGTTTCAGCCTCGTTTTTGTCTCGTCTCGCCAGCTCTCGGGCGCTTTCGCGACCTGCCCCATCGTTGCCGACGCGAAGTAACGGAAATATGGCGCGTCAGCTATAAAAGTACCTTGTGTCGTACACTCATGTTTAAGCAAAATTGATCTAAATATTTTTTTTTAAAAAACCTTCGTGATGTACGTCATCTTTTTTTCTGTTTATCTCTCTGGAAATTATTATGTCGAACAGGATGTTGGGGAGGGATGAATAAGTTGAATAAAAGTTAGTAAATAAAGTAGCGGCGTCGGCTGCTGCTATTTCTTTCAAAGCTTCAAACCGGTCAACAATTTAGAGTTCAGTTTTTAAGCTGTCGGCGTCGACTGCTGCTATCGAATACTCAATATTACCTTTTTTTACAATTCTTCATTGGTTTGTTCGTAAAATGAAACACTTACCTTGCATGTGCATCTTCTGTTTATCAAAGTGAAAGTTATGTATGTTCGAGAGAGGGAAGGGGCGCTTAAATTATTAATAGCAATAGTATTGTTATACGAATTAATATCTTATTTACCTTTCAAAAGTCGAATTAAGATTTTATTTGGTTGTTAGAATAAATCATTTCTAGGGTTATACTTTAAGCAGCCTCGTAACTCTAGCTTCTCTTTTTGTCCTTTAATCGTCACATTTCATGAGCGATGTTTCTGACAAAAGGGGAATAATTGCTGTTTTCTAACTTATAATCTATCCATTTAACACTTATCGGTGGCTAGTTTTTTTACTTTAAAGTGGTAATTCTTTTTAGCTCGTTGCATCAAGTGGTTTCATGTCTTGTCTGAAGCGATTTCCATAGAAAAAAACAATAGCAGTAGTTTTGTCTTTATTTTGTATCGATTAATTTCGTTTCATTGATCCCAAGTAGTGAATAGAAATAAAATTGCGAAGCGATAGCGAGAGGGCGATGCCAGCTAGTTTTATATACGCCCAAGCACCTTTATAAAAGTCCCTTCTTTCAGTCAGTTTGACATTCTTAGGTTTGAAATAGAATTTTCACTACTACGACAAGCTTTAATTTTAAATCGAATTTCGTCTGTGTGTCATGCTGATGTTTGAAATAAAATTTTCGTTGGTCTAATTTTCAATTGCGCCTTTTTTTGTTCTGCCATGCTTACGCATGAAATAGCGTTTCCGTCGGTCTGCCAAGATCCAGTTTCTTTGTTTTGTGATGCGGTCTGCAATACTGAGATTTTTAAAAACATTTTATTTGTTCTATCATGATTATGTTTGACGGTCTGCAATACTGAAGTTTTAAATAGCACTTTTATCGTTATGTCATGCTTAGGTTTGACAGAGCATTTTTGTCGGTTTGCAATACTGAAGTTTTAAATAGCACTTTATTTGTTCTGTCATGATTATGTTTGACAGAGCCTTTTTGTCGGTCTGCCATGCTGAAGTTTTAAATAGCACTTTATTTGTTCTTTCATGCTTATGTTTGACCTAGCATTTTTGTCGGTCTGCAATGCTGAAGTTTAAAATAGCACTTTTATTGTTCTGTCATGCTTATGTTTGACAGGGCATTTTTGTCGGTCTGCAATGCTGAAGTTTTAAATAGCACTTTATTTGTTCTTTCATGCTTATGTTTGACCTAGCATTTTTGTCGGTCTGCAATACTGAAGTTTTAAATAGCACTGTATTTGTTATTTCATGCTTATGTTTGACAGGGCATTTTTGTCGGTCTGCAATGCTGAAGTTTTAAATAGCACTTTATTTGTTCTGTCATGCTTATGTTTGACAGAGCCTTTTTGTCGGTCTGCAATACTGAAGTTTTAAATAGTACTTTATTTGTACTGTCATGCTTATGTTTGACAGAGCATTTTTGTCTGTAGGCAATACTGAAGTTTTGAATAGTACTTTATTTGTTCTGTCATAATTATGTTTGACGGAGCATTTTTGTCGGTCTGCAATGCTAAAGTTTAAAATAGCACTTTATTTGTTCTTTCATGCTTATTTTTGACCTAGCATTTTTATCGGTCTGCAATACTGAAGTTTTAAATAGCAGTGTATTTGTTCTTTCATGCTTATGTTTGACAGGGCATTTTTGTCGGTCTGCAATGCTGAAGTTTTAAATAGCACTTTATTTGTTCTGTCATGCTTATGTTTGACAGAGCCTTTTTGTCGGTCTGCAATGATGAAGTTTTAAATAGCACTTTATTTGTTCTGTCATGTTTATGTTTAACAGAGCATTTTTGTCGGTATGCAATACTGAAGTTTTAAATAGCACTTTATTTGTACTGTCATAATTATGTTTGACAGAGAATTTTTGTCGGTCTGCAATGCTGAAGTTTTAAATAGCACTTTATTTGTTCTGTCATGCTTATGTTTGACAGAGCATTTTTGTCGGTCTGCAATGATGAAGTTTTAAATAGCACTTTATCTGTTCTGTCATGCTTAAGTTTGACCGAGCATTTTTGTCGGTCTGCAATACTGAAGCTTTAAATAGCACTTTATTTGTTCTGTCATGCTTATGTTTGACAGAGAATTTTTGTCGGTCTGCAATGATGAAGTTTTAAATAGCACTTTATTTGTTCTGTCATGTTTATGTTTAACAGAGCATTTTTGTCGGTATGCAATACTGAAGTTTTAAATAGCACTTTATTTGTTCTGTCATGCTTATGTTTGACAGAGCATTTTTGTCGGTCTGCAATGCTGAAGTTGTAAATAGCACTGTATTTGTTCTGTCATGCTTATGTTTGACAGAGCATTTTTGTCGGTCTGCAATACTGAAGTTTTTAAAAGCACTTTATCTGTTGTCTCATGATTATGTTTGACAGAGCATTTTTGTCGGTCTGCAATGCCGAAGTTTTAAAAGACACTTTATTTGTTCTATCATGCTTATGTGTGACAGGGCATTTTTCTCGGTCTGCAATGCTGAAGTTTTAAATAGCACTTTATTTGTTCTGTCATGTTTATGTTTAACAGAGCATTTTTGTCGGTATGCAATACTGAAGTTTTAAATAGCACTTTATTTGTTCTGTCATAATTATGTTTGACAGAGCATTTTTGTCGGTCTGCAATGCTGAAGTTTTAAATAGCACTTTATTTTTTCTGTCATGCTTATGTTTAACAGAGCATTTTTGTCGGTCTGCAATACTGAAGTTTTAAATAGCACTTATTTTGTTCTGTCATGATTATGTTTGACAGAGCATTTTTGTCGGTCTGCAATGCTGGGATTTTTAAAAACATTTTATTTGTTCTGTCATGATTATGTTTGACAGAGCATTTTTGTCTGTCTGCAATGCTGAAGTTTAAAATAGTACTTTATTTGTTCTTTCATGCTTATGTTTGACAGAGCATTTTTGTCGGTCTGCAATACTGAAGTTTTAAATAGCACTTTATTTGTTCTGTCATGCTTATGTTTGACAGAGCATTTTTGTCGGTCTGCAATGCTGAAGTTTTAAATAGCACTTTATTTGTTCTTTCATGCTTATGTTTGACCTAGCATTTTTGTCGGTCTGCAATACTGAAGTTTTAAATAGCACTTTATTTGTTATTTCATGCTTATGTTTGACAGGGCATTTTTGTCGGTCTGCAATGCTGAAGTTTTAAATAGCACTTTATTTGTTCTGTCATGCTTATGTTTGACAGAGCCTTTTTGTCGGTCTGCAATACTGAAGTTTTAAATAGCACTTTATTTGTACTGTCATGCTTATGTTTGACAGAGCATTTTTGTCTTTAGGCAATACTGAAGTTTTGAATAGTACTTTATTTGTTCTGTCATAATTATGTTTGACGGAGCATTTTTGTCGGTCTGCAATGCTAAAGTTTTAAATAGCACTTTATTTGTTCTTTCATGCTTATGTTTGTAAGAGCATTTTTGTCGGTCTGCAATACTGAAGTTTTAAATAGCAGTTTATTTGTTCTTTCATGCTTATGTTTGAAAGGGCATTTTTGCCGGTCTGCAATGCTGAAGTTTTAAATAGCACTTTATTTGTTCTGTCATGCTTATGTTTGACAGAGCCTTTTTGTCGGTCTGCAATACTGAAGTTTTAAATAGTACTTTATTTGTACTGTCATGCTTATGTTTGACAGAGCATTTTTGTCTGTAGGCAATACTGAAGTTTTGAATAGTACTTTATTTGTTCTGTCATACTTATGTTTGACAGAGCATTTTTGTCGGTCTGCAATGCTGAAGTTGTAAATAGCACTGTATTTGTTCTGTCATGCTTATGTTTGACAGAGCATTTTTGTCGGTCTGCAATACTGAAGTTTTTAAAAGCACTTTATCTGTTGTCTCATGATTATGTTTGACAGAGCATTTTTGTCGGTCTGCAATGCTGAAGTTTTAAAAGACACTTTATTTGTTCTATCATGCTTATGTGTGACAGGGCATTTTTCTCGGTCTGCAATGCTGAAGTTTTAAATAGCACTTTATTTGTTCTGTCATGTTTATGTTTAACAGAGCATTTTTGTCGGTATGCAATACTGAAGTTTTAAATAGCACTTTATTTGTTCTGTCATAATTATGTTTGACAGAGCATTTTTGTCTTTAGGCAATACTGAAGTTTTGAATAGTACTTTATTTGTTCTGTCATAATTATGTTTGACGGAGCATTTTTGTCGGTCTGCAATGCTAAAGTTTTAAATAGCACTTTATTTGTTCTTTCATGCTTATGTTTGTAAGAGCATTTTTGTCGGTCTGCAATACTGAAGTTTTAAATAGCAGTTTATTTGTTCTTTCATGCTTATGTTTGAAAGGGCATTTTTGTCGGTCTGCAATGCTGAAGTTTTAAATAGCACTTTATTTGTTCTGTCATGCTTATGTTTGACAGAGCCTTTTTGTCGGTCTGCAATACTGAAGTTTTAAATAGTACTTTATTTGTACTGTCATGCTTATGTTTGACAGAGCATTTTTGTCTGTAGGCAATACTGAAGTTTTGAATAGTACTTTATTTGTTCTGTCATACTTATGTTTGACAGAGCATTTTTGTCGGTCTGCAATGCTGAAGTTGTAAATAGCACTGTATTTGTTCTGTCATGCTTATGTTTGACAGAGCATTTTTGTCGGTCTGCAATACTGAAGTTTTTAAAAGCACTTTATCTGTTGTCTCATGATTATGTTTGACAGAGCATTTTTGTCGGTCTGCAATGCTGAAGTTTTAAAAGACACTTTATTTGTTCTATCATGCTTATGTGTGACAGGGCATTTTTCTCGGTCTGCAATGCTGAAGTTTTAAATAGCACTTTATTTGTTCTGTCATGTTTATGTTTAACAGAGCATTTTTGTCGGTATGCAATACTGAAGTTTTAAATAGCACTTTATTTGTTCTGTCATAATTATGTTTGACAGAGCATTTTTGTCGGTCTGCAATGCTGAAGTTTTAAATAGCACTTTATTTTTTCTGTCATGCTTATGTTTAACAGAGCATTTTTGGTCGGTCTGCAATACTGAAGTTTTAAATAGCACTTATTTTGTTCTGTCATGCTTATGTTTGACAGAGCATTTTTGTCGGTCTGCAATGCTGGGATTTTTAAAAACATTTTATTTGTTCTGTCATGATTATGTTTGACAGAGCATTTTTGTCTGTCTGCAATGCTGAAGTTTAAAATAGTACTTTATTTGTTCTTTCATGCTTATGTTTGACAGAGCATTTTTGTCGGTCTGCAATACTGAAGTTTTAAATAGCACTTTATTTGTTCTGTCATGCTTATGTTTGACAGAGCATTTTTGTCGGTCTGCAATGCTGAAGTTTTAAATAGCACTTTATTTGTTCTTTCATGCTTATGTTTGACAGGGCATTTTTGTCGGTCTGCAATGCTGAAGTTTTAAATAGCACTTTATTTGTTCTGTCATGCTTATGTTTGACAGAGCCTTTTTGTCGGTCTGCAATACATAAGTTTTAAATAGCACTTTATTTGTACTGTCATGCTTATGTTTGACAGAGCATTTTTGTCTTTAGGCAATACTGAAGTTTTGAATAGTACTTTATTTGTTCTGTCATAATTATGTTTGACGGAGCATTTTTGTCGGTCTGCAATGCTAAAGTTTTAAATAGCACTTTATTTGTTCTTTCATGCTTATGTTTGTAAGAGCATTTTTGTCGGTCTGCAATACTGAAGTTTTAAATAGCAGTTATTTGTTCTTTCATGCTTATGTTTGAAAGGGCATTTTTGTCGGTCTGCAATGCTGAAGTTTTAAATAGCACTTTATTTGTTCTGTCATGCTTATGTTTGACAGAGCCTTTTTGTCGGTCTGCAATACTGAAGTTTTAAATAGTACTTTATTTGTACTGTCATGCTTATGTTTGACAGAGCATTTTTGTCTGTAGGCAATACTGAAGTTTTGAATAGTACTTTATTTGTTCTGTCATAATTATGTTTGACGGAGCATTTTTGTCGGTCTGCAATGCTAAAGTTTAAAATAGCACTTTATTTGTTCTTTCATGCTTATTTTTGACCTAGCATTTTTGTCGGTCTGCAATACTGAAGTTTTAAATAGCAGTGTATTTGTTCTTTCATGCTTATGTTTGACAGGGCATTTTTGTCGGTCTGCAATGCTGAAGTTTTAAATAGCACTTTATTTGTTCTGTCATGCTTATGTTTGACAGAGCCTTTTTGTCGGTCTGCAATGATGAAGTTTTAAATAGCACTTTATTTGTTCTGTCATGTCTATGTTTAACAGAGCATTTTTGTCGGTATGCAATACTGAAGTTTTAAATAGCACTTTATTTGTACTGTCATAATTATGTTTGACAGAGAATTTTTGTCGGTCTGCAATGCTGAAGTTTTAAATAGCACTTTATTTGTTCTGTCATGCTTATGTTTGACAGAGAATTTTTGTCGGTCTGCAATGATGAAGTTTTAAATAGCACTTTATCTGTTCTGTCATGCTTAAGTTTGACCGAGCATTTTTGTCGGTCTGCAATACTGAAGCTTTAAATAGCACTTTATTTGTTCTGTCATGCTTATGTTTGACAGAGAATTTTTGTCGGTCTGCAATGATGAAGTTTTAAATAGCACTTTATTTGTTCTGTCATGTTTATGTTTAACAGAGCATTTTTGTCGGTATGCAATACTGAAGTTTTAAATAGCACTTTATTTGTTCTGTCATGCTTATGTTTGACAGAGCATTTTTGTCGGTCTGCAATTCTGAAGTTGTAAATAGCACTTTATTTGTTCTGTCATGCTTATGTTTGACAGAGCATTTTTGTCGGTCTGCAATACTGAAGTTTTTAAAAGCACTTCATCTGTTGTCTCAGGATTATGTTTGACAGAGCATTTTTGTCGGTCTGCAATGCTGAAGTTTGAAAAGACACTTTATTTGTTCTATCTTGCTTATGTTTGACAGGGCATTTTTGTCGGTCTGCAATGCTTAAGTTTTAAATAGCACTTTATTTGTTCTGTCATGTTTATGTTTAACAGAGCATTTTTGTCGGTATGCAATACTGAAGTTTTAAATAGCACTTTATTTGTTCTGTCATAATTATGTTTGACAGAGCATTTTTGTCGGTCTGCAATGCTGAAGTTTTAAATAGCACTTTATTTTTTCTGTCATGCTTATGTTAAACAGAGCATTTTTGTCGGTCTGCAATACTGAAGTTTTAAATAGCACTTATTTTGTTCTGTCATGCTTATGTTTGACAGAGCATTTTTGTCGGTCTGCAATGCTGGGATTTTTAAAAACATTTTATTTGTTCTGTCATGATTATGTTTGACAGAGCATTTTTGTCTGTCTGCAATGCTGAAGTTTAAAATAGTACTTTATTTGTTCTTTCAAGCTTATGTTTGACAGAGCATTTTTGTCGGTCTGCAATACTGAAGTGTTAAATAGCACTTTATTTGTTCTGTCATGCTTATGTTTGACAGAGCATTTTTGTCGGTCTGCAATGCTGAAGTTTTAAATAGCACTTTATTTGTTCTTTCATGCTTATGTTTGACCTAGCATTTTTGTCGGTCTGCAATACTGAAGTTTTAAATAGCACTTTATTTGTTATTTCATGCTTATGTTTGACAGGGCATTTTTGTCGGTCTGCAATGCTGAAGTTTAAAATAGCACTTTATTTGTTCTGTCATGCTTATGTTTGACAGAGCCTTTTTGTCGGTCTGCAATACTAAAGTTTTAAATAGCACTTTATTTGTACTGTCATGCTTATGTTTGACAGAGCATTTTTGTCTGTAGGCAATACTGAAGTTTTGAATAGTACTTTATTTGTTCTGTCATAATTATGTTTGACGGAGCATTTTTGTCGGTCTGCAATGCTAAAGTTTTAAATAGCACTTTATTTGTTCTTTCATGCTTATGTTTGTAAGAGCATTTTTGTCGGTCTGCAATACTGAAGTTTTAAATAGCAGTTTATTTGTTCTTCCATGCTTATGTTTGACCGAGCATTTTTGTCGGTCTGCAATACTGAAGTAGTTAATAGCACTTTATTTGTTCTTTCATGCTTATGTTTGACAGGGCATTTTTGTCGGTCCGCAATGCTGAAGTTGTAAATAGTACTGTATTTGTTCTGTCATGCTTATGTTTGACAGAGCATTTTTGTCTGTCTGCAATGCTGAAGTTTTAAATAGTACTTTATTTGTTCTTTCATGCTTATGTTTGACAGAGCATTTTTGTCGGTTGCAATACTGAAGTTTTAAATAGCACTTTATTTGTTCTTTCATGCTTATGTTTGACAGGGCATTTTTGTCGGTCTGCAATGCTGAAGTTTTAAATAGCACTTTATTTGTTCTGTCATAATTAGGTTTGACAGAGCATTTTTGTCGGTCTGCAATGTTGAAGTTTTAAATAGTACTTTATTTGTTATGTCATTATTATGTTTGACAGGGCATTTTTGTCGGTCTGCAATACTGAAGTTTTAAATAGCACTTTATTTGTACTGTCATGCTTATGTTTGACAGAGCATTTTTGTCTGTAGGAAATACTGAAGTTTTGAATAGTACTTTATTTGTTCTGTCATAAGTATGTTTGACGGAGCATTTTTGTCGGTCTGCAATGCTAAAGTTTTAAATAGCACTTTATTTGTTCTTTCATGCTTATTTTTGACCTAGCATTTTTGTCGGTCTGCAATACTGAAGTTTTAAATAGCAGTTTATTTGTTCTTTCATGCTTATGTTTGACAGGGCATTTTTGTCGGTCTGCAATGCTGAAGTTTTAAAATGCACTTTATTTGTTCTGTCATGCTTATGTTTGACAGAGCCTTTTTGTCGGTCTGAAATGATGAAGTTTTAAATAGCACTTTATTTGTTCTGTCATGTTTATGTTTAACAGAGCATTTTTGTCGGTATGCAATACTGAAGTTTTAAATAGCACTTTATTTGGTCTGTCATGCTTATGTTTGACAGTGCATTTTTGTCGGTTTGCAATACTGAAGTTTTAAATAGCACTTTATTTGTTCTGTCATGCTTATGTTTGACAGAGCATTTTTGTCGGTCTGCAATGCTGAAGTTTTAAATAGCACTTTATTTGTTCTTTCATGCTTATGTTTGACCGAGCATTTTTGTCGGTCTGCAATACTGAAGTTGTTAATAGCACTTTATTTGTTCTTTCATGCTTATGTTTGACAGGGCATTTTTGTCGGTCCGCAATGCTGAAGTTGTAAATAGCACTGTATTTGTTCTGTCATGCTTATGTTTGACAGAGAATTTTTGTCGGTCTGCAATGATGAAGTTTTAAATAGCACTTTATTTGTTCTATCATGCTTATGTTTGACAGGGCATTTTTGTCGGTCTGCAATGATGAAGTTTTAAATAGCACTTTATTTGTTCTGTCATGTTTATGTTTAACAGAGCATTTTTGTCGGTATGCAATACTGAAGTTTTAAATAGCACTTTATTTGTACTGTCATAATTATGTTTGACAGAGAATTTTTGTCGGTCTGCAATGCAGAAGTTTTAAATAGCACTTTATTTGGTCTGTCATGCTTATGTTTGACAGTGCATTTTTGTCGGTTTGCAATACTGAAGTTTTAAATAGCACTTTATTTGTTCTGTCATGCTTATGTTTGACAAAGCATTTTTGTCGGTCTGCAATGCTGAAGTTTCAAATAGCACTTTATTTGTTCTTTCATGCTTATGTTTGACCGAGCATTTTTGTCGGTCTGCAATACTGAAGTTGTTAATAGCACTTTATTTGTTCTTTCATGCTTATGTTTGACAGGGCATTTTTGTCGGTCCGCAATGCTGAAGTTGTAAATAGCACTGTATTTGTTCTGTCATGCTTATGTTTGACAGAGAATTTTTGTCGGTCTGCAATGATGAAGTTTTAAATAGAACTTTATTTGTTCTATCATGCTTATGTTTGACAGGGCATTTTTATCGGTCTGCAATGCTGAAGTTTTAAATAGCACTTTATTTGTTCTGTCATGTTTATGTTTAACAGAGCATTTTTGTCGGTCTGCAATACTGAAGTTTTAAATAGCACTTAATTTGTTCTGTCATACTTATGTTTGACAGAGCATTTTTGTCGGTCTGCAATGCTGAAGTTTTAAATAGCACTTTATTTGTTCTGTCATGCTTATGTTTGACAGGGCATTTTTGTGTTTGTGCAATGCTGAAGTTGTAAATAGCACTTTATTTGTTCTGTCATGCTTATGTTTGACCGAGCATTTTGGTTGGTCTGTAATGTTGAAGTTTTAAATAGCACTTTATTTGTTCTGTCATGCTTATGTTTGACAGAGCCTTTTTGTCAGTCTGCAATACTGAAGTTTTAAATAGCACTTTATTTGTACTGTCATGCTTATGTTTGACAGAGCATTTTTGTCTGTAGGCAATACTGAAGTTTTGAATAGTACTTTATTTGTTCTGTCATAATTATGTTTGACGGAGCATTTTTGTCGGTCTGCAATGCTAAAGTTTAAAATAGCACTTTATTTGTTCTTTCATGCTTATTTTTGACAGAGCATTTTTGTCGGTCTGCAATACTGAAGTTTTAAATAGCAGTGTATTTGTTCTTTCATGCTTATGTTTGACAGGATATTTTTGTCGGTCTGCAATGCTGAAGTTTTAAATAGCACTTTATTTGTTCTTTCATGCTTATGTTTGACAGAGCCTTTTTGTCGGTCTGCAATGATGAAGTTTTAAATAGCACTTTATTTGTTCTGTCATGTTTATATTTAACAGAGCATTTTTGTCGGTATGCAATACTGAAGTTTTAAATAGCACTTTATTTGTTCTGTCATGCTTATGTTTGACAGAGCATTTTTGTCGGTCTGCAATGCTGAAGTTTTTAATAGCACTTTATTTGTTCTTTCATGCTTATGTTTGACCGAGCATTTTTGTCGGTCTGCAATGATGAAGTTTTAAATAGCACTTCATCTGTTCTGTCATGCTTAAGTTTGACCGAGCATTTTTGTCGGTCTGCAATACTGAAGCTTTAAATAGCACTTTATTTGTTCTGTCATGCTTATGTTTGACAGAGAATTTTTGTCGGTCTGCAATGATGAAGTTTAAAAAAGAACTTTATTTGTTCTGTCATGTTTATGTTTAACAGAGCATTTTTGTCGGTATGCAATACTGCAGTTTAAAATAGCACTTTATTTGTTCTGTCATGCTTATGTTTGACAGAGCATTTTTGTCGGTCTGCAATGCTGAAGTTGTAAACAGCACTGTATTTGTTCTGTCATGCTTATGTTTGACAGAGCATTTTTGTCGGTCTGCAATACTGAAGTTTTTAAAAGCACTTTATTTGTTCTCTCATGATTATGTTTGACAGAGCATTTTTGTCGGTCTGCAATGCTGAAGTTTTAAAAGACACTTTATTTGTTCTATCATGCTTATGTTTGACAGGGCATTTTTGTCGGTCTGCAATGCTGAAGTTTTAAATAGCACTTTATTTGTTCTGTCATGTTTATGTTTAACAGAGCATTTTTGTCGGTATGCAATACTGAAGTTTTAAATAGCACTTTATTTGTTTTGACATAATTATGTTTGACAGAGCATTTTTGTCGGTCTGCAATGCTGAAGTTTTAAATAGCACTTTATTTTTTCTGTCATGCTTATGTAGTACAGAGCATTTTTGTCGGTCCGCAATACTGAAGTTTTAAATAGCACTTAATTTGTTCTGTCATGTTTATGTTTGACAGAGCATTTTTGTCGGTCTGCAATGCTGAGATTTTTAAAAACATTTTATTTGTTCTGTCATGATTAAGTTTGACAGAGCATGTTTGTCGGTCTGCAATGCTTAAGTTTTAAATAGCACTTTATTTGTTCTGTCATGCTTATGTTTGACAGAGCATTTTTGTCTGTCTGCAATGCTGAAGTTTAAAATAGTACTTTATTTGTTCTTTCATGCTTATGTTTGACAGAGCATTTTTGTCGGTCTGCAATACTGAAGTTTTAAATAGCACTTTATTTGTTCTGTCCTGCTTATGTGTGACAGAGCATTTTTGTCGGTCTGCAATGCTGAAGTTTCAAATAGCACTTTATTTGTTCTTTCATGCTTATGTTTGACCGAGCATTTTTGTCGGTCTGCAATACTGAAGTTGTTAATAGCACTTTATTTGTTCTTTCATGCTTATGTTTGACAGGGCATTTTTGTCGGTCCGCAATGCTGAAGTTGTAAATAGCACTGTATTTGTTCTGTCATGCTTATGTTTGACGGAGAATTTTTGTCGGTCTGCAATGATGAAGTTTTAAATAGCACTTTATTTGTTCTATCATGCTTATGTTTGACAGGGCATTTTTATCGGTCTGCAATGCTGAAGTTTTAAATAGCACTTTATTTGTTCTGTCATGTTTATGTTTAACAGAGCATTTTTGTCGGTCTGCAATACTGAAGTTTTAAATAGCACTTAATTTGTTCTGTCATACTTATGTTTGACAGAGCATTTTTGTCGGTCTGCAATGCTGAAGTTTTAAATAGCACTTTATTTGTTCTGTCATGCTTATGTTTGACAGGGTATTTTTGTGTTTGTGCAATGCTGAAGTTGTAAATAGCACTTTAATTGTTCTGTCATGCTTATGTTTGACCGAGCATTTTTGTTGGTCTGTAATGTTGAAGTTTTAAATAGCACTTTATTTGTTCTGTCATGCTTATGTTTGACAGAGCCTTTTTGTCGGTCTGCAATACTGAAGTTTTAAATAGCACTTTATTTGTACTGTCATGCTTATGTTTGACAGAGCATTTTTGTCTGTAGGCAATACTGAAGTTTTGAATAGTACTTTATTTGTTCTGTGATAATTATGTTTGACGGAGCATTTTTGTCGGTCTGCAATGCTAAAGTTTAAAATAGCACTTTATTTGTTCTTTCATGCTTATTTTTGACAGAGCATTTTTGTCGGTCTGCAATACTGAAGTTTTAAATAGCAGTGTATTTGTTCTTTCATGCTTATGTTTGACAGAGCATTTTTGTCGGTCTGCAATGCTGAAGTTTTAAATAGCACTTTATTTGTTCTTTCATGCTTATGTTTGACAGAGCCTTTTTGTCGGTCTGCAATGATGAAGTTTTAAATAGCACTTTATTTGTTCTGTCATGTTTATGTTTAACAGAGCATTTTTGTCGGTATGCAATACTGAAGTTTTAAATAGCACTTTATTTGTTCTGTCATGCTTATGTTTGACAGAGCATTTTTGTCGGTCTGCAATGCTGAAGTTTTTAATAGCACTTTATTTGTTCTTTCATGCTTATGTTTGACCGAGCATTTTTGTCGGTCTGCAATGATGAAGTTTTAAATAGCACTTTATCTGTTCTGTCATGCTTAAGTTTTACCGAGCATTTTTGTCGGTCTGCAATACTGAAGCTTTAAATAGCACTTTATTTGTTCTGTCATGCTTATGTTTGACAGAGCATTTTTGTCGGTCTGCAATGATGAAGTTTAAAATAGCACTTTATTTGTTCTGTCATGTTTATGTTTAACAGAGCATTTTTGTCGGTATGCAATACTGAAGTTTTAAATAGCACTTTATTTGTTCTGTCATGCTTATGTTTGACAGAGCATTTTTGTCGGTCTGCAATGCTGAAGTTGTAAATAGCACTGTATTTGTTCTGTCATGCTTATGTTTGACAGAGCATTTTTGTCGGTCTGCAATACTGAAGTTTTTAAAAGCACTTTATTTGTTCTCTCATGATTATGTTTGACAGAGCATTTTTGTCGGTCTGCAATGCTGAAGTTTTAAAAGACACTTCATTTGTTCTATCATGCTTATGTTTGACAGGGCATTTTTGTCGGTCTGCAATGCTAAAGTTTTAAATAGCACTTTATTTGTTCTGTCATGTTTATGTTTAACTGCGCATTTTTGTCTGTATGCAATACTGAAGGTTTAAATAGCACTTTTTTTTTTTTGACATAATTATGTTTGACAGAGCATTTTTGTCGGTCTGCAATGCTGAAGTTTTAAATAGCACTTTATTTTTTCTGTCATGCTTATGTTTAACAGAGCATTTTTGTCGGTCCGCAATACTGAAGTTTTAAATAGCACTTAATTTGTTCTGTCATGTTTATGTTTGACAGAGCATTTTTGTCGGTCTGCAATGCTGAGATTTTTAAAAACATTTTATTTGTTCTGTCATGATTATGTTTTACAGAGCATGTTTGTCGGTCTGCAATGCTTAAGTTTTAAATAGCACTTTATTTGTTCTGTCATGCTTATGTTTGACAGAGCATTTTTGTCTGTCTGCAATGCTGAAGTTTAAAATAGTACTTTATTTGTTCTTTCATGCTTATGTTTGACAGAGCATTTTTGTCGGTCTGCAATACTGAAGTTTTAAATAGCACTTTATTTGTTCTGTCCTGCTTATGTTTGACAGAGCATTTTTGTCGGTCTGCAATGCTGAAGTTTAAAATAGCACTTTATTTGTTCTTTCATGCTTATGTTTGACCGAGCATTTTTGTCGGTCTGCAATGATGAAGTTTTAAATAGCACTTTATCTGTTCTGTCATGCTTAAGTTTGACCGAGCATTTTTGTCGGTCTGCAATACTGAAGCTTTAAATAGCACTTTATTTGTTCTGTCATGCTTATGTTTGACAGAGAATTTTTGTCGGTCTGCAATGATGAAGTTTTAAATAGCACTTTATTTGTTCTGTCATGTTTATGTTTAACAGAGCATTTTTGTCGGTATGCAATACTGAAGTTTTAAATAGCACTTTATTTGTTCTGTCATGCTTATGTTTGACAGAGCATTTTTGTCGGTCTGCAATGCTGAAGTTGTAAATAGCACTGTATTTGTTCTGTCATGCTTATGTTTGACAGAGCATTTTTGTCGGTCTGCAATACTGAAGTTTTTAAAAGCACTTTATTTGTTCTCTCATGATTATGTTTGACAGAGCATTTTTGTCGGTCTGCAATGCTGAAGTTTTAAAAGACACTTTATTTGTTCTATCATGCTTATGTTTGACAGGGCATTTTTGTCGGTCTGCAATGCTAAAGTTTTAAATAGCACTTTATTTGTTCTGTCATGCTTATGTTTAACAGAGCATTTTTGTCTGTATGCAATACTGAAGGTTTAAATAGCACTTTTTTTTTTGACATAATTATGTTTGACAGAGCATTTTTGTCGGTCTGCAATGCTGAAGTTTTAAATAGCACTTTATTTTTTCTGTCATGCTTATGTTTAACAGAGCATTTTTGTCGGTCCGCAATACTGAAGTTTTAAATAGCACTTAATTTGTTCTGTCATGTTTATGTTTGACAGAGCATTTTTGTCGGTCTGCAATGCTGAGATTTTTAAAAACATTTTATTTGTTCTGTCATGATTATGTTTTACAGAGCATGTTTGTCGGTCTGCAATGCTTAAGTTTTAAATAGCACTTTATTTGTTCTGTCATGCTTATGTTTGACAGAGCATTTTTGTCGGTCTGCAATGCTGAAGTTTAAAATAGTACTTTATTTGTTCTTTCATGCTTATGTTTGACAGAGCATTTTTGTCGGTCTGCAATACTGAAGTTTTAAATAGCACTTTATTTGTTCTGTCCTGCTTATGTTTGACAGAGCATTTTTGTCGGTCTGCAATGCTGAAGTTTAAAATAGCACTTTATTTGTTCTTTCATGCTTATGTTTGACCGAGCATTTTTGTCGGTCTGCAATGATGAAGTTTTAAATAGCACTTTATCTGTTCTGTCATGCTTAAGTTTGACCGAGCATTTTTGTCGGTCTGCAATACTGAAGCTTTAAATAGCACTTTATTTGTTCTGTCATGCTTATGTTTGACAGAGAATTTTTGTCGGTCTGCAATGATGAAGTTTTAAATAGCACTTTATTTGTTCTGTCATGTTTATGTTTAACAGAGCATTTTTGTCGGTATGCAATACTGAAGTTTTAAATAGCACTTTATTTGTTCTGTCATGCTTATGTTTGACAGAGCATTTTTGTCGGTCTGCAATGCTGAAGTTGTAAATAGCACTGTATTTGTTCTGTCATGCTTATGTTTGACAGAGCATTTTTGTCGGTCTGCAATACTGAAGTTTTTAAAAGCACTTTATTTGTTCTCTCATGATTATGTTTGACAGAGCATTTTTGTCGGTCTGCAATGCTGAAGTTTTAAAAGACACTTTATTTGTTCTATCATGCTTATGTTTGACAGGGCATTTTTGTCGGTCTGCAATGCTGGGATTTTTAAAAACATTTTATTTGTTCTGTCATGTTTATGTTTAACAGAGCATTTTTGTCTGTATGCAATACTGAAGGTTTAAATAGCACTTAATTTGTTCTGTCATGTTTATGTTTGACAGAGCATTTTTGTCGGTCTGCAATGCTGAGATTTTTAAAAACATTTTATTTGTTCTGTCATGATTATGTTTGACAGAGCATTTTTGTCTGTCTGCAATGCTGAAGTTTAAAATAGTACTTTATTTGTTCTTTCATGCTTATGTTTGACAGAGCATTTTTGTCTGTCTGCAATACTGAAGTTTTAAATAGCACTTTATTTGTTCTGTCCTGCTTATGTTTGACAGAGCATTTTTGTCGGTCTGCAATGCTGAAGTTTTAAATAGCACTTTATTTGTTCTTTCATGCTTATGTTTGACCTAGCATTTTTGTCGGTCTGCAATACTGAAGTTTTAAATAGCACTTTATTTGTTATTTCATGTATATGTTTGACAGGGCATTTTTGTCTGTAGGCAATACTGAAGTTTTGAATAGTACTTTATTTGTTCTGTCATAATTATGTTTGACGGAGCATTTTTGTCGGTCTGCAATGCTAAAGTTTTAAATAGCACTTTATTTGTTCTTTCATGCTTATGTTTGACAGAGCATTTTTGTCGGTCTGCAATACTGAAGTTTTAAATAGCAGTTTATTTGTTCTTTCATGCTTATGTTTGACAGGGCATTTTTGTCGGTCTGCAATGCTGAAGTTTTAAATAGCACTTTATTTGTTCTGTCATGCTTATGTTTGACAGAGCATTTTTGTCGGTCTGCAATGCTGAAGTTTTAAATAGCACTTTATTTGGTCTTTCATGCTTATGTTTGACCGAGCATTTTTGTCGGTCTGCAATACTGAAGTTGTTAATAGCACTTTATTTGTTCTTTCATGCTTATGTTTGACAGGGCATTTTTGTCGGTCTGAAATGCTGAAGTTTTAAATAGCACTTTATTTTTTCTGTCATGCTTATGTTTAACAGAGCATTTTTGTCGGTCCGCAATACTGAAGTTTTAAATAGCACTTAATTTGTTCTGTCATGTTTATGTTTGACAGAGCATTTTTGTCGGTCTGCAATGCTGAGATTTTTAAAAACATTTTATTTGTTCTGTCATGATTATGTTTTACAGAGCATGTTTGTCGGTCTGCAATGCTTAAGTTTTAAATAGCACTTTATTTGTTCTGTCATGCTTATGTTTGACAGAGCATTTTTGTCTGTCTGCAATGCTGAAGTTTAAAATAGTACTTTATTTGTTCTTTCATGCTTATGTTTGACAGAGCATTTTTGTCGGTCTGCAATACTGAAGTTTTAAATAGCACTTTATTTGTTCTGTCCTGCTTATGTTTGACAGAGCATTTTTGTCGGTCTGCAATGCTGAAGTTTAAAATAGCACTTTATTTGTTCTTTCATGCTTATGTTTGACCGAGCATTTTTGTCGGTCTGCAATGATGAAGTTTTAAATAGCACTTTATCTGTTCTGTCATGCTTAAGTTTGACCGAGCATTTTTGTCGGTCTGCAATACTGAAGCTTTAAATAGCACTTTATTTGTTCTGTCATGCTTATGTTTGACAGAGAATTTTTGTCGGTCTGCAATGATGAAGTTTTAAATAGCACTTTATTTGTTCTGTCATGTTTATGTTTAACAGAGCATTTTTGTCGGTATGCAATACTGAAGTTTTTAATAGCACTTTATTTGTTCTGTCATGCTTATGTTTGACAGAGCATTTTTGTCGGTCTGCAATGCTGAAGTTGTAAATAGCACTGTATTTGTTCTGTCATGCTTATGTTTGACAGAGCATTTTTGTCGGTCTGCAATACTGAAGTTTTTAAAAGCACTTTATTTGTTCTCTCATGATTATGTTTGACAGAGCATTTTTGTCGGTATGCAATACTGAAGTTTTAAATAGCACTTTATTTGTTCTGTCATGTTTATGTTTAACTGCGTGTTTTTTTTCTGTATGCAATACTGAAGGTTTAAATAGCACTTTTTTTTTTGACATAATTATGTTTGACAGAGCATTTTTGTCGGTCTGCAATGCTGAAGTTTTAAATAGCACTTTATTTTTTCTGTCACTCTTATGTTTAACAGAGCATTTTTGTCGGTCCGCAATACTGAAGTTTTAAATAGCACTTAATTTGTTCTGTCATGTTGATGTTTGACAGAGCATTTTTGTCGGTCTGCAATGCTGAGATTTTTAAAAACATTTTATTTGTTCTGTCATGATTATGTTTGACAGAGCATGTTTGTCGGTCTGCAATGCTAAAGTTTTAAATAGCACTTTATTTGTTCTGTCATGCTTATGTTTGACAGAGCATTTTTGTCTGTCTGCAATGCTGAAGTTTAAAATAGTACTTTATTTGTTCTTTCATGCTTATGTTTGACAGAGCATTTTTGTCTGTCTGCAATACTGAAGTTTTAAATAGCACTTTATTTGTTCTGTCCTGCTTATGTTTGACAGAGCATTTTTGTCGGTCTGCAATGCTGAAGTTTTAAATAGCACTTTATTTGTTCTTTCATGCTTATGTTTGACCTAGCATTTTTGTCGGTCTGCAATACTGAAGTTTTAAATAGCACTTTATTTGTTATTTCATGTATATGTTTGACAGGGCATTTTTGTCTGTAGGCAATACTGAAGTTTTGAATAGTACTTTATTTGTTCTGTCATAATTATGTTTGACGGAGCATTTTTGTAGGTCTGCAATGCTAAAGTTTTAAATAGCACTTTATTTGTTCTTTCATGCTTATGTTTGACAGAGCATTTTTGTCGGTCTGCAATACTGAAGTTTTAAATAGCAGTTTATTTGTTCTTTCATGCTTATGTTTGACAGGGCATTTTTGTCGGTCTGCAATGCTGAAGTTTTAAATAGCACTTTATTTGTTCTGTCATGCTTATGTTTGACAGAGCCTTTTTGTCGGTCTGCAATGATGAAGTTTTAAATAGCACTTTATTTGTTCTGTCATGTTTATGTTTAACAGAGCATTTTTGTCGGTATGCAATACTGAAGTTTTAAATAGCACTTTATTTGTACTGTCATAATTATGTTTGACAGAGAATTTTTGTCGGTCTGCAATGCTGAAGTTTTAAATAGCACTTTATTTGGTTTGTCATGCTTATGTTTGACAGAGCATTTTTGTCGGTTTGCAATACTGAAGTTTTAAATAGCACTTTATTTGTTCTGTCATGCTTATGTTTGACAGAGCATTTTTGTCGGTCTGCAATGCTGAAGTTTTAAATAGCACTTTATTTAGTCTTTCATGCTTATGTTTGACCGAGCATTTTTGTCGGTCTGCAATACTGAAGTTGTTAATAGCACTTTATTTGTTCTTTCATGCTTATGTTTGACAGGGCATTTTTGTCGGTCCGCAATGCTGAAGTTGTAAATAGTACTGTATTTGTTCTGTCATGCTTATGTTTGACAGAGCATTTTTGTCTGTCTGCAATGCTGAAGTTTTAAATAGTACGTTATTTGTTCTTTCATGCTTATGTTTGACAGAGCATTTTTGTCGGTTGCAATACTGAAGTTTTAAATAGCACTTTATTTGTTCTTTCATGCTTATGTTTGACAGGGCATTTTTGTCGGTCTGCAATGCTGAAGTTTTAAATAGCACTTGATTTGTTCTGTCATAATTAGGTTTGACAGAGCACTTTTGTCGGTCTGCAATGTTGAAGTTTAAATAGTACTTTATTTGTTATGTCATTATTACGTTTGACAGAGCATTTTTGTCGGTCTGCAATACTGAAGTTTTAAATAGCACTTTATTTGTACTGTCATGCTTATGTTTGACAGAGCATTTTTGTCTGTAGGCAATACTGAAGTTTTGAATAGTACTTTATTTGTTCTGTCATAATTATGTTTGACGGAGCATTTTTGTCGGTCTGCAATGCTAAAGTTTTAAATAGCACTTTATTTGTTCTTTCATGCTTATTTTTGACCTAGCATTTTTGTCGGTCTGCAATACTGAAGTTTTAAATAGCAGTTTATTTGTTCTTTCATGCTTATGTTTGACAGAACATTTTTGTCGGTCTGCAATGCTGAAGTTTTAAATAGCACTTTATTTGTTCTGTCATGCTTATGTTTGACAGAGCTTTTTTGTCGGTCTGCAATGATGAAGTTTTAAATAGCACTTTATTTGGTCTGTCATGTTTATGTTTAACAGAGCATTTTTGTCGGTATGCAATACTGAAGTTTTAAATAGCACTTTATTGGTACTGTCATAATTATGTTTGACAGAGAATTTTTGTCGGTCTGCAATGCTGAAGTTTTAAATAGCACTTTATTTGGTCTGTCATGCTTATGTTTGACAGTGCATTTTTGTCGGTTTGCAATACTGAAGTTTTAAATAGCACTTTATTTGTTCTGTCATGCTTATGTTTGACAGAGCATTTTTGTCGGTCTGCAATGCTGAAGTTTTAAATAGCACTTTATTTGTTCTTTCATGCTTATGTTTGACCGAGCATTTTTGTCGGTCTGCAATACTGAAGTTGTTAATAGCACTTTATTTGTTCTTTCATGCTTATGTTTGACAGGGCATTTTTGTCGGTCCGCAATGCTGAAGTTTTAAATAGCACTGTATTTGTTCTGTCATGCTTATGTTTGACAGAGAATTTTTGTCGGTCTGCAATGATGAAGTTTTAAATAGCTCTTTATTTGTTCTATCATGCTTATGTTTGACAGGGCATTTTTGTCGGTCTGCAATGCTGAAGTTTTAAATAGCACTTTATTTGTTCTGTCATGTTTATGTTTAACAGAGCATTTTTGTCGGTCTGCAATACTGAAGTTTTAAATAGCACTTAATTTGTTCTGTCATACTTATGTTTGACAGAGCATTTTCGTCGGTCTGCAATGCTGAAGTTTTAAATAGCACTTTATTTGGTTTGTCATGCTTATGTTTGACAGAGCATTTTTGTCGGTTTGCAATACTGAAGTTTTAAATAGCACTTTATTTGTTCTGTCATGCTTATGTTTGACAGAGCATTTTTGTCGGTCTGCAATGCTGAAGTTTTAAATAGCACTTTATTTGTTCTTCCATGCTTATGTTTGACCGAGCATTTTTGTCGGTCTGCAATACTGAAGTTTTTAATAGCACTTTATTTGTTCTTTCATGCTTATGTTTGACAGGGCATTTTTGTCGGTCCGCAATGCTGAAGTTGTAAATAGCACTGTATTTGTTCTGTCATACTTATGTTTGACAGAGCATTTTTGTCTGTCTGCAATGCTGAAGTTTTAAATAGTACTTTATTTGTTCTTTCATGCTTATGTTTGACAGAGCATTTTTGTCGGTTGCAATACTGAAGTTTTAAATAGCACTTTATTTGTACTGTCATGCTTATGTTTGACAAGGCATTTTTGTCTGTAGGCAATACTGAAGTTTTGAATAGTACTTTATTTGTTCTGTCATAATTATGTTTGACGGAGCATTTTTGTCGGTCAGCAATGCTAAAGTTTTAAATAGCACTTTATTTGTTCTTTCATGCTTATTTTTGGCCTAGCATTTTTGTCGGTCTGCAATACTGAAGTTTTAAATAGCCATTGATTTGTTCTTTCATGCTTATGTTTGACAGGGCATTTTTGTCGGTCTGCAATGCTGAAGTTTTAAATAGCACTTTATTTGTTCTGTCATGCTTATGTTTGACAGAGCATTTTTGTCGGTCTGCAATGATGAAGTTTTAAATAGCACTTTATTTGTTCTGTCATGTTTATGTTTAACAGGGCATTTTTGTCGGTATGCAATACTTAAGTTTTAAATAGCACTTTATTTGTACTGTCATAATTATGTTTGACAGAGAATTTTTGTCGGTCATCAATGCTGAAGTTTTAAATAGCACTTTATTTGGTCTGTCATGTTTATGTTTGACAGTGCATTTTTGTCGGTTTGCAATACTGAAGTTTTAAATAGCACTTTATTTGTTCTGTCATGCTTATGTTTGACAGAGCATTTTTGTCGGTCTGCAATGCTGAAGTTTTAAATAGCACTTTATTTGTTCTTTCATGCTTATGTTTGACCGAGCATTTTTGTCGGTCTGCAATACTGAAGTTGTTAATAGCACTTTATTTGTTCTTTCATGCTTATGTTTGACAGGGCATTTTTGTCGGTCCGCAATGCTGAAGTTGTAAATAGCACTGTATTTGTTCTGTCATGCTTATGTTTGACAGAGAATTTTTGTCGGTCTGCAATGATGAAGTTTTAAATAGCACTTTATTTGTTCTATCATGCTTATGTTTGACAGGGCATTTTTGTCGGTCTGCAATGCTGAAGTTTTAAATAGCACTTTATTTGTTCTGTCATGTTTATGTTTAACAGAGCATTTTTGTCGGTCTGCAATACTGAAGTTTTAAATAGCACTTCATTTGTTCTGTCATACTTATGTTTGGAAGAGCATTTTTGTCGGTCTGCAATGCTGAAGTTTTAAATAGCACTTTATTTGTTCTGTCATGCTTATGTTTGACAGGGCATTTTTGTGTTTGTGCAATCCTGAAGTTGTAAATAGCACTTTATTTGTTCTGTCATGCTTATGTTTGACCGAGCATTTTTGTCAGTCTGTAATGTTGAAGTTTTAAATAGCACTTTATTTGTTCTGTCATGCTTATGTTTGACAGAGCCTTTTTGTCGGTCTGCAATACTGAAGTTTTAAATAGCATTTTATTTTTACTGTCATGCTTATGTTTGACAGAGCATTTTTGTCTGTAGGCAATACTGAAGTTTTGAATAGTACTTTATTTGTTCTGTCATAATTATGTTAGACGGAGCATTTTTGTCGGTCTGCAATGCTAAAGTTTAAAATAGCACTTTATTTGTTCTTTCATGCTTATTTTTGACAGAGCATTTTTGTCGGTCTGCAATACTGAAGTTTTAAATAGCAGTGTATTTGTTCTTTCATGCTTATGTTTGACAGGGCATTTTTGTCGGTCTGCAATGCTGAAGTTTTAAATAGCACTTTATTTGTTCTGTCATGCTTATGTTTGACAGAGCCTTTTTGTCGGTCTGCAATGATGAAGTTTTAAATAGCACTTTATTTGTTCTGTCATGTTTATGTTTAACAGAGCATTTTTGTCGGTATGCAATACTGAAGTTTTAAATAGCACTTTATTTTTTCTGTCATGCTTATGTTTGACAGAGCATTTTTGTCGGTCTGCAATGCTGAAGTTTTAAATAGCACTTTATTTGTTCTTTCATGCTTATGTTTGACCGAGCATTTTTGTCGGTCTGCAATGATGAAGTTTTAAATAGCACTTTATCTGTTCTGTCATGCTTAAGTTTGACCGAGCATTTTTGTCGGTCTGCAATACTGAAGCTTTAAATAGCACTTTATTTGTTCTGTCATGCTTATGTTTGACAGAGAATTTTTGTCGGTCTGCAATGATGAAGTTTTAAATAGCACTTTATTTGTTCTGTCATGTTTATGTTTAACAGAGCATTTTTGTCGGTATGCAATACTGAAGTTTTAAATAGCACTTTATTTGTTCTGTCATGCTTATGTTTGACAGAGCATTTTTGTCGGTCTGCAATGCTGAAGTTGTAAATAGCACTGTATTTGTTTTGTCATGCTTATGTTTGACAGAACATTTTTGTCGGTCTGCAATACTGAAGTTTTTAAAAGCACTTTATGTGTTCTCTCATGATTATGTTTGACAGAGCATTTTTGTCGGTCTGCAATGCTGAAGTTTTAAAAGACACTTTATTTGTTCTATCATGCTTATGTTTGACAGGGCATTTTTGTACGTCTGCAATGCTGAAGTTTTAAATAGCACTTTATTTGTTCTGTCATGTTTATGTTTAACAGAGCATTTTTGTCGGTATGCAATACTGAAGTTTTAAATAGCACTTTATTTGTTCTGTCATGCTTATGTTTGACAGAGCATTTTTGTCTGTCTACAATGCTGAAGTTTTAAATAGCACTTTATTTGTTCTGTCATGCTTATGTTTAACAGAGCATTTTTGTCGGTCTGCAATACTGAAGTTTTAAATAGCACTTAATTTGTTCTGTCATGTTTATGTTTGACAGAGCATTTTTGTCGGTCTGCAATGCTGAGATTTTTAAAAACATTTTATTTGTTCTGTCATGATTATGTTTGACAGAGCATTTTTGTCGGTTTGCAATACTGAAGTTTTAAATAGCACTTTATTTGTTCTGTCATGCTTATGTTTGACAGAGCATTTTTGTCTGTCTGCAATGCTTAAGTTTAAAATAGTACTTTATTTGTTCTTTCATGCTTATGTTTGACAGAGCATTTTTGTCGGTCTGCAATACTGAAGTTTTAAATAGCACTTTATTTGTTCTGTCATGCTTATGTTTGACAGAGCATTTTTGTCGGTCTGCAATGCTGAAGTTTTAAATAGCACTTTATTTGTTCTTTCATGCTTATGTTTGACCTAGCATTTTTGTCGGTCTGCAATGCTGAAGTTTTAAATAGCACTTTTATTGTTCTGTCATGCTTATGTTTGACAGGGCATTTTTGTCGGTCTGCAATGCTGAAGTTTTATATAGCACTTTATTTGTTCTGTCATGCTTATGTTTGACAGAGCATTTTTGTCGGTCTGCAATGCTGAGATTTTTAAAAACATTTTATTTGTTCTGTCATGATTATGTTTGACAGAGCATATTTGTCGGTCTGCAATGCTTAAGTTTTAAATAGCACTTTATTTTTTCTGTCATGCTTATGTTTGACAGAGAATTTTTGTCTGTCTGCAATGCTGAAGTTTAAAATAATACTTTATTTGTTCTTTCATGCTTATGTTTGACAGAGCATTTTTGTCGGTCTGCAATACTAAAGTTTTAAATAGCACTTTATTTGTTCTGTCATGCTTATGTTTGACAGAGCATTTTTGTCGGTCTGCAATACTGAAGTTTTAAATAGCACTTTATTTGTTCTTTCATGCTTATGTTTGACCTAGCATTTTTTCGGTCTGCAATACTGAAGTTTTAAATAGCACTGTATTTGTTATTTCATGCTTATGTTTGACGGGGCATTTTTGTCGGTCTGCAATGCTGAAGTTTTAAATAGCACTTTATTTGTTCTGTCATGCTTATGTTTGACAGAGCCTTTTTGTCGGTCTGCAATACTGAAGTTTTAAATAGTACTTTATTTGTACTGTCATGCTTATGTTTGACAGAGCATTTTTGTCTGTAGGCAATACTGAAATTTTGAATAGTACTTTATTTGTTCTGTCATAATTATCTTTGGCGGAGCATTTTTGTCGGTCTGCAATGCTAAAGTTTAAAATAGCACTTTATTTGTTCTTTCATGCTTATTTTTGACCTAGCATTTTTGTCGGTCTGCAATACTGAAGTTGTAAATAGCAGTGTATTTGTTCTTTCATGCTTATGTTTGACAGGGCATTTTTGTCGGCCTTCAATGCTGAAGTTTTAAATAGCACTTTATTTGTTATGTCATGCTTATGTTTGACAGAGCCTTTTTGTCGGTCTGCAATGATGAAGTTTTAAATAGCACTTTATTTGTTCTGTCATGTTTATGTTTAACAGAGCATTTTTGTCGGTATGCAATACTGAAGTTTTAAATAGCACTTTATTTGTTCTGTTATGCTTATGTTTGACAGAGCATTTTTGTCTGTCTACAATGCTGAAGTTTTAAATAGCACTTTATTTGTTCTGTCATGCTTATGTTTAACAGAGCATTTTTGTCGGTCTGCAATACTGAAGTTTTAAATAGCACTTAATTTGTTCTGTCATGTTTATGTTTGACAGAGCATTTTTGTCGGTCTGCAATGCTGAGATTTTTAAAAACATTTTATTTGTTCTGTCATGATTATGTTTGACAGAGCATTTTTGTCTGTAGGCAATACTGAAGTTTAGAATAGTACTTTATTTGTTCTGTCATAATCATGTTTGACGGAGCATTTTTGTCGGTCTGCCATGCTAAAGTTTTAAATAGCACTTTATTTGTTCTTTCATGCTTATGTTTGACAGAGCATTTTTGTCGGTCTGCAATACTGAAGTTTTAAATAGCAGTTCATTTGTTCTTTCATGCTTATGTTTGACAGGGCATTTTTGTCGGTCTGCAATGCTGAAGTTTTAAATAGCACTTTATTTGTTCTGTCATGCTTATGTTTGACAGAGCCTTTTTGTCGGTCTGCAATGATGAAGTTTTAAATAGCACTTTATTTGTTCTGTAATGTTTATGTTTAACAGAGAATTTTTGTCGGTCTGCAATGCTGAAGTTTTAAATAGCACTTTATTTGTTCTGTCATGCTTATGTTTGACAGAGCATTTTTGTCGGTCTGCAATGATGAAGTTTTAAATAGCACTTTATCTGTTCTGTCATGCTTAAGTTTAACCGAGCATTTCTGTCGGTCTGCAATACTGAAGCTTTAAATAGCACTTTATTTGTTCTGTCATGCTTATGTTTGACAGAGAATTTTTGTCGGTCTGCAATGATGAAGTTTTAAATAGCACTTTATTTGTTCTGTCATGTTTATGTTTAACAGAGCATTTTTGACGGTATGCAATACTGAAGTTTTAAATAGCACTTTATTTGTACTGTCATAATTATGTTTGACAGAGAATTTTTGTCGGTCTGCAATGCTGAAGTTTAAAATAGCACTTTATTTGGTTTGTCATGCTTATGTTTGACAGAGCATTTTTGTCGGTTTGCAATACTGAAGTTTTAAATAGCACTTTATTTGTTCTGTCATGCTTATGTTTGACAGAGCATTTTTGTCGGTCTGCAATGCTGAAGTTTTAAATAGCTCTTTATTTGTTCTTTCATGCTTATGTTTGACCGAGCATTTTTGTCGGTCTACAATACTGAAGTTGTTAATAGCACTTTATTTGTTCTTTCATGCTTATGTTTGACCGAGCATTTTTGTCGGTCTGCAATACTGAAGTTGTTAATAGCACTTTATTTGTTCTTTCATGCTTATGTTTGACAGGGCATTTTTGTCTGTCTGCAATGCTGAAGTTTTAAATAGTACTTTATTTGTTCTTTCATGCTTATGTTTGACAGAGCATTTTTGTCGGGTGCAATACTGAAGTTTTAAATAGCACTTTATTTGTTCTTTCATGCTTATGTTTGACAGGGCATTTTTGTCGGTCTGCAATGCTGAAGTTTTAAATAGCACTTGATTTGTTCTGTCATGCTTATGTTTGACAGAGCATTTTTGTCGGTCTGCAATGATGAAGTTTTAAATAGCACTTTATCTGTTCTGTCATGCTTAAGTTTAACCGAGCATTTCTGTCGGTCTGCAATACTGAAGCTTTAAATAGCACTTTATTTGTTCTGTCATGCTTATGTTTGACAGAGCATTTTTGTCGGTCTGCAATACTGAAGTTTTAAATAGCACTTTATTTGTACTGTCATGCTTATGTTTGACAGAGCATTTTTGTCTGTAGGCAATACTGAAGTTTTGAATAGTACTTTATTTGTTCTGTCATAATTATGTTTGACGGAGCATTTTTGTCGGTCTGCAATGCTAAAGTTTTAAATAGCACTTTATTTGTTCTTTCATGCTTATTTTTGACCTAGCATTTTTGTCGGTCTGCAATGATGAAGTTTTAAATAGCAGTTTATTTGTTCTTTCATGCTTATGTTTGACAGGGCATTTTTGTCGGTCTGCAATGCTGAAGTTTTAAATAGCACTTTATTTGTTCTGTCATGCTTATGTTTGACAGAGCCTTTTTGTCGGTCTGCAATGATGAAGTTTTAAATAGCACTTTATTTGTTCTGTCATGTTTATGTTTAACAGAGCATTTTTGTCGGTATGCAATACTGAAGTTTTAAATAGCACTTTATTTGTACTGTCATGCTTATGTTTGACAGAGCATTTTTGTCTGTAGGCAATACTGAAGTTTTGAATAGTACTTTATTTGTTCTGTCATAATTATGTTTGACGGAGCATTTTTGTCGGTCTGCAATGCTAAAGTTTTAAATAGCACTTTATTTGTTCTTTCATGCTTATTTTTGACCTAGCATTTTTGTCGGTCTGCAATGCTGAAGTTTTAAATAGCAGTTTATTTGTTCTTTCATGCTTATGTTTGAAAGGGCATTTTTGTCGGTCTGCAATGCTGAAGTTTTAAATAGCACTTTATTTGTTCTGTCATGCTTATGTTTGACAGAGCCTTTTTGTCGGTCTGCAATGCTGAAGTTTTAAATAGCACTTTATTTGTACTGTCATGTTTATGTTTGACATAGCATTTTTGTCGGTATGCAATACTGAAGTTTTAAATAGCACTTTATTTGTACTGTCATAATTATGTTTGACAGAGCATTTTTGTCGGTCTGCAATGCTGAAGTTTTAAATAGCACTTTATTTGGTCTGTCATGCTTATGTTTGACAGTGCATTTTTGTCGGTTTGCAATACTGAAGTTTTAAATAGCACTTTATTTGTTCTTTCATGCTTATGTTTGACAGAGCATTTTTGTCGGTCTGCAATGCTGAAGTTTTAAATAGCACTTTATTTGTTCTTTCATGCTTATGTTTGACCGAGCATTTTTGTCGGTCTGCAATACTTAAGTTGTTAATAGCACTTTATTTGTTTTTTCATGCTTATGTTTGACAGGGCATTTTTGTCGGTCCGCAATGCTGAAGTTGTAAATAGCACTGTATTTGTTCTGTCATGCTTATGTTTGACAGAGAATTTTTGTCGGTCTGCAATGATGAAGTTTTAAATAGCACTTTATTTGTTCTATCATGCTTATGTTTGACAGGGCATTTTTGTCGGTCTGCAATGCTGAAGTTTTAAATAGCACTTTATTTGTTCTGTCATGTTTATGTTTAACAGAGCATTTTTGTCGGTCTGCAATACTGAAGTTTTAAATAGCACTTAATTTTTTCTGTCATACTTATGTTTGACAGAGAATTTTTGTCGGTCTGCAATGCTGAAGTTTTAAATAGCACTTTATTTGGTTTGTCATGCTTATGTTTGACAGAGCATTTTTGTCGGTTTGCAATACTGAAGTTTTAAATAGCACTTTATTTGTTCTGTCATGCTTATGTTTGACAGAGCATTTTTGTCGGTCTGCAATGCTGAAGTTTTAAATAGCACTTTATTTGTTCTGTCATGCTTATGTTTGACAGGGCATTTTTATGTTTGTGCAATGCTGAAGTTGTAAATAGCACTTTATTTGTTCTGTCATGCTTATGTTTGACCTAGCATTTTTGTCAGTCTGTAATGTTGAAGTTTTAAATAGCACTTTATTTGTTCTGTCATGCTTATGTTTGACAGAGCCTTTTTGTCGGTCTGCAATACTGAAGTGTTAAATAGCACTTTATTTGTACTGTCATGCTTATGTTTGACAGAGCATTTTTGTCTGTAGGCAATACTGAAGTTTTGAATAGTACTTTATTTGTTCTGTCATAATTATGTTTGACGGAGCATTTTTGTCGGTCTGCAATGCTAAAGTTTAAAATAGCACTTTATTTGTTCTTTCATGCTTATTTTTGACAGAGCATTTTTGTCGGTCTGCAATACTGAAGTTTTAAATAGCAGTGTATTTGTTCTTTCATGCTTATGTTTGACAGGGCATTTTTGTCGGTCTGCAATGCTGAAGTTTTAAATAGCACTTTATTTGTTCTGTCATGCTTATGTTTGACAGAGCCTTTTTGTCGGTCTGCAATGATGAAGTTTTAAATAGCACTTTATTTGTTCTGTCATGTTTATGTTTGACAGAGCATTTTTGTCGGTATGCAATACTGAAGTTTTAAATAGCACTTTATTTGTTCTGTCATGCTTATGTTTGACAGAGCATTTTTGTCGGTCTGCAATGCTGAAGTTTTAAATAGCACTTTATTTGTTCTTTCATGCTTATGTTTGACCGAGCATTTTTGTCGGTCTGCAATGATGAAGTTTTAAATAGCACTTTATCTGTTCTGTCATGCTTAAGTTTTACCGAGCATTTTTGTCGGTCTGCAATACTGAAGCTTTAAATAGCACTTTATTTGTTCTGTCATGCTTATGTTTGACAGAGAATTTTTGTCGGTCTGCAATGATGAAGTTTTAAATAGCACTTTATTTGTTCTGTCATGTTTATGTTTAACAGAGCATTTTTGTCGGTATGCAATACTGAAGTTTTAAATAGCACTTTATTTGTTCTGTCATGCTTATGTTTGACAGAGCATTTTTGTCGGTCGGCAATGCTGAAGTTGTAAATAGCACTGTATTTGTTCTGTCATGCTTATGTTTGACAGAGCATTTTTGTCGGTCTGCAATACTGAAGTTTTTAAAAGCACTTTATTGATTCTCTCATGATTATGTTTGACAGAGCATTTTTGTCGGTCTGCAATGCTGAAGTTTTAAAAGACACTTTATTTGTTCTATCATGCTTATTTTTGACAGGGCATTTTTGTCGGTCTGCAATGCTGAAGTTTTAAATAGCACTTTATTTGTTCTGTCATGTTAATGTTTGACAGAGCATTTTTATCGGTATGCAATACTGAATTTTAAATAGCACTTTATTTGTTCTGTCATAATTATGTTTGACAGAGCATTTTTGTCGGTCTGCAATGCTGAAGTTTTAAATAGCACTTTATTTTTTCTGTCATGCTTATGTTTAACAGAGCATTTTTGTCGGTCTGCAATACTGAAGTTTTAAATAGCACTTAATTTGTTCTGTCATGTTTATGTTTGACAGAGCATTTTTGTCGGTCTGCAATGCTGAGATTTTTAAAAACATTTTATTTGTTCTGTCATGATTATGTTTGACAGAGCATTTTTGTCGGTCTGCAATGCTTAAGTTTTAAATAGCACTTTATTTGTTCTGTCATGCTTATGTTTGACAGAGCATTGTTGTCTGTCTGCAATGCTGAAGTTTAAAATAGTACTTTATTTGTTCTTTCATGCTTATGTTTGACAGAGCATTTTTGTCTGTCTGCAATACTGAAGTTTTAAATAGCACTTTATTTGTTCTGTCATGCTTATGTTTGACAGAGCATTTTTGTCGGTCTGCAATGCTGAAGTTTTAAATAGCACTTTATTTGTTCTTTCATGCTTATGTTTGACCTAGCATTTTTGTCGGTCTGCAATACTGAAGTTTTAAATAGCACTTTATTTGTTATTTCATGCTTATGTTTGACAGGGCATTTTTGTCTGTAGGCAATACTGAAGTTTTGAATAGTACTTTATTTGTTCTGTCATAATTATGTTTGACGGAGCATTTTTGTCGGTCTGCAATGCTAAAGTTTAAAATAGCACTTTATTTGTTCTTTCATGCTTATTTTTGACAGAGCATTTTTGTCGGTCTGCAATACTGAAGTTTTAAATAGCAGTGTATTTGTTCTTTCATGCTTATGTTTGACAGGGCATTTTTGTCGGTCTGCAATGCTGAAGTTTTAAATAGCACTTTTTTTGTTCTGTCATGCTTATGTTTGACAGAGCCTTTTTGTCGGTCTGCAATGATGAAGTTTTAAATAGCACTTTATTTGTTCTGTCATGTTTATGTTTAACAGAGCATTTTTGTCGGTATGCAATACTGAAGTTTTAAATAGCACTTTATTTGTACTGTCATAATTATGTTTGACAGAGAATTTTTGTCGGTCTGCAATGCTGAAATTTTAAATAGCACTTTATTTGGTTTGTCATGCTTATGTTTGACAGAGCATTTTTGTCAGTTTGCAATACTGAAGTTTTAAATAGCACTTTATTTGTTCTGTCATGCTTATGTTTGACAGAGCATTTTTGACGGTCTGCAATGCTGAAGTTTTAAATAGCACTTTATTTGTTCTTTCATGCTTATGTTTGACCGAGCATTTTTGTCGGTCTGCAATACTGAAGTTGTTAATAGCACTTTATTTGTTCTTTCATGCTTATGTTTGACAGGGCATTTTTGTCGGTCCGCAATGCTGAAGTTTTAAATAGCACTTGATTTGTTCTGTCATAATTAGGTTTGACAGAGCATTTTTGTCGGTCTGCAATGTTGAAGTTTTAAATAGTACTTTATTTGTTATGTCATTATTATGTTTGACAGAGCATTTTTGTCGGTCTGCAATACTGAAGTTTTAAATAGCACTTTATTTGTACTGTCATGCTTATGTTTGACAGAGCATTTTTGTCTGTAGGAAATACTGAAGTTTTGAATAGTACTTTATTTGTTCTGTCATAATTATGTTTGACGGAGCATTTTTGTCGGTCTGCAATGCTAAAGTTTTAAATAGGACTTTATTTGTTCTTTCATGCTTATTTTTGACCTAGCATTTTTGTAGGTCTGCAATACTGAAGTTTTTAAAAGCACTTTATTTGTTCTCTCATGATTATGTTTGACAGAGCATTTTTGTCGGTCTGCAATGCTGAAGTTTTAAAAGACACTTTATTTGTTCTATCATGCTTATGTTTGACAGGGCATTTTTGTCGGTCTGCAATGCTGAAGTTTTAAATAGCACTTTATTTGTTCTGTCATAATTATGTTTGACAGAGCATTTTTGTCGGTCTGCAATGCTGAAGTTTTAAATAGCACTTTATTTTTTCTGTCATGCTTATGTTTAACAGAGCATTTTTGTCGGTCTGCAATACTGAAGTTTTAAATAGCACTTAATTTGTTCTGTCATGTTAATGTTTGACAGAGCATTTTTATCGGTATGCAATACTGAATTTTAAATAGCACTTTATTTGTTCTGTCATAATTATGTTTGACAGAGCATTTTTGTCGGTCTGCAATGCTGAAGTTTTAAATAGCACTTTATTTTTTCTGTCATGCTTATGTTTAACAGAGCATTTTTGTCGGTCTGCAATACTGAAGTTTTAAATAGCACTTAATTTGTTCTGTCATGTTTATGTTTGACAGAGCATTTTTGTCGGTCTGCAATGCTGAGATTTTTAAAAACATTTTATTTGTT
Source organism: Sepiola atlantica (assembly GCA_963556195.1). Lineage (NCBI taxonomy): Eukaryota > Metazoa > Mollusca > Cephalopoda > Sepiida > Sepiolidae > Sepiola > Sepiola atlantica. Next base: position 39,615,006 of record OY744529.1, on the reverse strand, counting down.
CTGTCATGATTATGTTTGACAGAGCATTTTTGTCGGTCTGCAATGCTTAAGTTTTAAATAGCACTTTATTTGTTCTGTCATGCTTATGTTTGACAGAGCATTGTTGTCTGTCTGCAATGCTGAAGTTTAAAATAGTACTTTATTTGTTCTTTCATGCTTATGTTTGACAGAGCATTTTTGTCTGTCTGCAATACTGAAGTTTTAAATAGCACTTTATTTGTTCTGTCATGCTTATGTTTGACAGAGCATTTTTGTCGGTCTGCAATGCTGAAGTTTTAAATAGCACTTTATTTGTTCTTTCATGCTTATGTTTGACCTAGCATTTTTGTCGGTCTGCAATACTGAAGTTTTAAATAGCACTTTATTTGTTATTTCATGCTTATGTTTGACAGGGCATTTTTGTCTGTAGGCAATACTGAAGTTTTGAATAGTACTTTATTTGTTCTGTCATAATTATGTTTGACGGAGCATTTTTGTCGGTCTGCAATGCTAAAGTTTAAAATAGCACTTTATTTGTTCTTTCATGCTTATTTTTGACAGAGCATTTTTGTCGGTCTGCAATACTGAAGTTTTAAATAGCAGTGTATTTGTTCTTTCATGCTTATGTTTGACAGGGCATTTTTGTCGGTCTGCAATGCTGAAGTTTTAAATAGCACTTTATTTGTTCTGTCATGCTTATGTTTGACAGAGCCTTTTTGTCGGTCTGCAATGATGAAGTTTTAAATAGCACTTTATTTGTTCTGTCATGTTTATGTTTAACAGAGCATTTTTGTCGGTATGCAATACTGAAGTTTTAAATAGCACTTTATTTGTACTGTCATAATTATGTTTGACAGAGAATTTTTGTCGGTCTGCAATGCTGAAATTTTAAATAGCACTTTATTTGGTTTGTCATGCTTATGTTTGACAGAGCATTTTTGTCAGTTTGCAATACTGAAGTTTTAAATAGCACTTTATTTGTTCTGTCATGCTTATGTTTGACAGAGCATTTTTGACGGTCTGCAATGCTGAAGTTTTAAATAGCACTTTATTTGTTCTTTCATGCTTATGTTTGACCGAGCATTTTTGTCGGTCTGCAATACTGAAGTTGTTAATAGCACTTTATTTGTTCTTTCATGCTTATGTTTGACAGGGCATTTTTGTCGGTCCGCAATGCTGAAGTTTTAAATAGCACTTGATTTGTTCTGTCATAATTAGGTTTGACAGAGCATTTTTGTCGGTCTGCAATGTTGAAGTTTTAAATAGTACTTTATTTGTTATGTCATTATTATGTTTGACAGAGCATTTTTGTCGGTCTGCAATACTGAAGTTTTAAATAGCACTTTATTTGTACTGTCATGCTTATGTTTGACAGAGCATTTTTGTCTGTAGGAAATACTGAAGTTTTGAATAGTACTTTATTTGTTCTGTCATAATTATGTTTGACGGAGCATTTTTGTCGGTCTGCAATGCTAAAGTTTTAAATAGGACTTTATTTGTTCTTTCATGCTTATTTTTGACCTAGCATTTTTGTAGGTCTGCAATACTGAAGTTTTTAAAAGCACTTTATTTGTTCTCTCATGATTATGTTTGACAGAGCATTTTTGTCGGTCTGCAATGCTGAAGTTTTAAAAGACACTTTATTTGTTCTATCATGCTTATGTTTGACAGGGCATTTTTGTCGGTCTGCAATGCTGAAGTTTTAAATAGCACTTTATTTGTTCTGTCATAATTATGTTTGACAGAGCATTTTTGTCGGTCTGCAATGCTGAAGTTTTAAATAGCACTTTATTTTTTCTGTCATGCTTATGTTTAACAGAGCATTTTTGTCGGTCTGCAATACTGAAGTTTTAAATAGCACTTAATTTGTTCTGTCATGTTTATGTTTGACAGAGCATTTTTGTCGGTCTGCAATGCTGAGATTTTTAAAAACATTTTATTTGTTCTGTCATGCTTATGTTTGACAGAGCATTTTTGTCGGTCTGCAATGCTTAAGTTTTAAATAGCACTTTATTTGGTCTGTCATGCTTATGTTTGACAGTGCATTTTTGTCGGTTTGCAATGATGAAGTTTTAAATAGCACTTTATTTGTTCTGTCATGCTTATGTTTGACAGAGCATTTTTGTCGGTCTGCAATGCTGAAGTTTTAAATAGCACTTTATTTGTTCTTTCATGCTTATGTTTGACCGAGCATTTTTGTCGGTCTGCAATACTGAATTTGTTAATAGCACTTTATTTGTTCTTTCATGCTTATGTTGGACAGGGCATTTTTGTCGGTCCGCAATGCTGAAGTTGTAAATAGCACTGTATTTGTTCTGTCATGCTTATGTTTGACAGAGAATTTTTGTCGGTCTGCAATGATGAAGTTTTAAATAGCACTTTATTTGTTCTATCATGCTTATGTTTGACAGGGCATTTTTGTCGGTCTGCAATGCTGAAGTTTTAAATAGCACTTTATTTGTTCTGTCATGTTTATGTTTAACAGAGCATTTTTGTCGGTCTGCAATACTGAAGTTTTAAATAGCACTTAATTTGTTCTGTCATACTTATGTTTGACAGAGCATTTTTGTCGGTCTGCAATGCTGAAGTTTTAAATAGCACTTTATTTTGTTCTGTCATGCTTATGTTTGACAGAGCATTTTTGTCGGTTTGCAATACTGAAGTTTTAAATAGCACTTTATTTGTTCTGTCATGCTTATGTTTGACAGAGCATTTTTGTCGGTCTGCAATGCTGAAGTTTTAAATAGCACTTTATTTGTTCTTTCATGCTTATGTTTGACAGAGAATTTTTGTCGGTCTGCAATACTGAAGTTGTTAATAGCACTTTATTTGTTCTTTCATGCTTATGTTTGACAGGGCATTTTTGTCGGTCCGCAATGCTGAAGTTGTAAATAGCACTGTATTTGTTCTGTCATGCTTATGTTTGACAGAGAATTTTTGTCGGTCTGCAATGATGAAGTTTTAAATAGCACTTTATTTGTTCTATCATGCTTATGTTTGACAGGGCATTTTTGTCGGTCTGCAATGCTGAAGTTTTAAATAGCACTTTATTTGTTCTGTCATGTTTATGTTTAACAGAGCATTTTTGTCGGTCTGCAATACTGAAGTTTTAAATAGCACTTAATTTGTTCTGTCCTACTTATGTTTGACAGAGCATTTTTGTCGGTCTGCAATGCTGAAGTGTTAAATAGCACTTTATTTGGTTTGTCATGCTTATGTTTGACAGAGCATTTTTGTCGGTTTGCAATACTGAAGTTTTAAATAGCACTTTATTTGTTCTGTCATGCTTATGTTTGACAGAGCATTTTTGTCGGTCTGCAATGCTGAAGTTTTAAATAGCACTTTATTTGTTCTTTCATGCTTATGTTTGACCGAGCATTTTTGTCGGTCTGCAATACTAAAGTTGTTAATAGCACTTTATTTGTTCTTTCATGCTTATGTTTGACAGGGCATTTTTGTCGGTCCGCAATGCTGAAGTTGTAAATAGCACTGTATTTGTTCTGTCATGCTTATGTTTGACAGAGCATTTTTGTCTCTCTGCAATGCTGAAGTTTTAAATAGTACTTTATTTGTTCTTTCATGCTTATGTTTGACAGAGCATTTTCGTCGGTTGCAATACTGAAGTTTTAAATAGCACTTTATTTGTTCTTTCATGCTTATGTTTGACAGGGCATTTTTGTCGGTCTGCAATGCTAGAGTTTTAAATAGCACTTGATTTGTTCTGTCATAATTAGGTTTGACAGAGCATTTTTGTCGGTCTGCAATGATGAAGTTTTAAATAGCACTTTATTTGTTCTTTCATGCTTATGTTTGACAGGGCATTTTTGTCGGTCTGCAATGCTAGAGTTTTAAATAGCACTTGATTTGTTCTGTCATAATTAGGTTTGACAGGGCATTTTTGTCGGTCTGCAATGCTGAAGTTTTAAATAGCACTTTATTTGTTCTGTCATGTTTATGTTTAACAGAGCATTTTTGTCGGTCTGCAATACTGAAGTTTTAAATAGCACTTAATTTTTTCTGTCATACTTATGTTTGACAGAGCATTTTTGTCGGTCTGCAATGCTGAAGTTTTAAATAGCACTTTATTTGGTTTGTCATGCTTATGTTTGACAGAGAATTTTTGTCGGTTTGCAATACTGAAGTTCTAAATAGCACTTTATTTGTTCTGTCATGCTTATGTTTGACAGAGCATTTTTGTCGGTCTGCAATGCTGACGTTTTAAATAGCACTTTATTTGTTCTTTCATGCTTATGTTTGACCGAGCATTTTTGTCGGTCTGCAATACTGAAGTTGTTAATAGCACTTTATTTGTTCTTTCATGCTTATGTTTGACAGGGCATTTTTGTCGGTCCGCAATGCTGAAGTTGTAAATAGCACTGTATTTGTTCTGTCAAGCTTATGTTTGACAGAGAATTTTTGTCGGTCTGCAATGATGAAGTTTTAAATAGCACTTTATTTGTTCTATCATGCTTATGTTTGACAGGGCATTTTTGTCGGTCTGCAATGCTGAAGTTTTAAATAGCACTTTATTTGTTCTGTCATGTTTATGTTTAACAGAGCATTTTTGTCGGTCTGCAATACTGAAGTTTTAAATAGCACTTAATTTGTTCTGTCATACTTATGTTTGACAGAGCATTTTTGTCGGTCTGCAATGCTGAAGTTTTAAATAGCACTTTATTTGGTTTGTCATGCTTATGTTTGACAGAGCATTTTTGTTGGTCTGCAATACTGAAGTTTTTAATAGCACTTTATTTGGTCTGTCATGCTTATGTTTGACAGAGCATTTTTGTCGGTCTGCAATGCTGAAGTTTTAAATAGCACTTTATTTGTTCTTTCATGCTTATGTTTGACCGAGCATTTTTGTCGGTCTGCAATACTGAAGTTGTTAATAGCACTTTATTTGTTCTTTCATGCTTATGTTTGACAGGGCATTTTTGTCGGTCCGCAATGCTGAAGTTGTAAATAGCACTGTATTTGTTCTGTCATGCTTATGTTTAACAGAGCATTTTTGTCTGTCTGCAATGCTGAAGTTTTAAATAGTACTTTATTTGTTCTTTCATGCTTATGTTTGACAGAGCATTTTCGTCGGTTGCAATACTGAAGTTTTAAATAGCACTTTATTTGTTCTTTCATGCTTATGTTTGACAGGGCATTTTTGTCGGTCTGCAATGCTAGAGTTTTAAATAGCACTTGATTTGTTCTGTCATAATTAGGTTTGACAGAGCATTTTTGTCGGTCTGCAATGTTGAAGTTTTAAATAGTACTTTATTTGTTATGTCATTATTATGTTTGACAGGGCATTTTTGTCGGTCTGCAATACTGAAGTTTTAAATAGCACTTTATTTGTTCTGTCATGCTTATGTTTGACAGAGCATTTTTGTCGGTCTGCAATACTGAAGTTTTAAATAGCACTTTATTTGTACTGTCATGCTTATGTTTGACAGAGCATTTTTGTCTGTAGGCAATACTGAAGTTTTGAATAGTACTTTATTTGTTCTGTCATAATTATGTTTGACGGAGCATTTTTGTCGGTCTGCAATGCTAAAGTTTTAAATAGCACTTGATTTGTTCTTTCATGCTTATTTTTGACCTAGCATTTTTGTCGGTCTGCAATACTGAAGTTTTAAATAGCAGTTTATTTGTTCTTTCATGCTTATGTTTGACAGGGCATTTTTGTCGGTCTGCAATGCTGAAGTTTTAAATAGCACTTTATTTGTTCTGTCATGCTTATGTTTGACAGAGCCTTTTTGTCGGTCTGCAATGATGAAGTTTTAAATAGCACTTTATTTGTTCTGTCCTGTTTATGTTTAACAGAGCATTTTTGTCGGTATGCAATACTGAAGTTTTAAATAGCACTTTATTTGTACTGTCATAATTATGTTTGACAGAGAATTTTTTTCGGTCTGCAATGCTGAAGTTTTTAATAGCACTTTATTTGGTCTGTCATGCTTATGTTTGACAGTGCATTTTTGTCGGTTTGCAATACTGAAGTTTTAAATAGCACTTTATTTGTTCTGTCATGCTTATGTTTGACAGAGCATTTTTGTCGGTCTGCAATGCTGAAGTTTTAAATAGCACTTTATTTGTTCTTTCATGCTTATGTTTGACCGAGCATTTTTGTCGGTCTGCAATACTGAAGTTGTTAATAGCACTTTATTTGTTCTTTCATGCTTATGTTTGACAGGGCATTTTTGTCGGTCCGCAATGCTGAAGTTGTAAATAGCACTGTATTTGTTCTGTCATGCTTGTGTTTGACAGAGAATTTTTGTCGGTCTGCAATGATGAAGTTTTAAATAGCACTTTATTTGTTCTATCATGCTTATGTTTGACAGGGCATTTTTTTCGGTCTGCAATGCTGAAGTTTTAAATAGCACTTTATTTGTTCTGTCATGTTTATGTTTAACAGAGCATTTTTGTCGGTCTGCAATACTGAAGTTTTAAATAGCACTTAATTTGTTCTGTCATACTTATGTTTGACAGAGCATTTTTGTCGGTCTGCAATGCTGAAGTTTTAAATAGCACTATATTTGTTCTGTCATGCTTATGTTTGACAGGGCATTTTTGTGTTTGTGCAATGCTGAAGTTGTAAATAGCACTTTATTTGTTCTGTCATGCTTATGTTTGACCGAGCATTTTTGTCAGTCTGTAATGTTGAAGTTTTAAATAGCACTTTATTTGTTCTGTTATGCTTATGTTTGACAGAGACTTTTTGTCGGTCTGCAATACTGAAGTTTTAAATAGCACTTTATTTGTACTGTCATGCTTATGTTTGACAGAGCATTTTTGTCTGTAGGCAATACTGAAGTTTTGAATAGTACTTTATTTGTTTTGTCATAATTATGTTTGACGGAGCATTTTTGTCGGTCTGCAATGCTAAAGTTTAAAATAGCACTTTATTTGTTCTTTCATGCTTATTTTTGACAGAGCATTTTTGTCGGTCTGCAATACTGAAGTTTTAAATAGCAGTGTATTTGTTCTTTCATGCTTATGTTTGACAGGGCATTTTTGTCGGTCTGCAATGCTGAAGTTTTAAATAGCACTTTATTTGGTCTGTCATGCTTATGTTTGACAGAGCCTTTTTGTCGGTCTGCAATGATGAAGTTTTAAATAGCACTTTATTTGTTCTGTCATGTTTATGTTTAACAGAGCATTTTTGTCGGTATACAATACTGAAGTTTTAAATAGCACTTTATTTGTTCTGTCATGCTTATGTTTGACAGAGCATTTTTGTCGGTCTGCAATGCTGAAGTTTTAAATAGCACTTTATTTGTTCTTTCATGCTTGTGTTTGACCGAGCATTTTTGTCGGTCTGCAATGATGAAGTTTTAAATAGCACTTTATCTGTTCTGTCATGCTTAAGTTTGACCGAGCATTTTTGTCGGTCTGCAATACTGAAGCTTTAAATAGCACTTTATTTGTTCTGTCATGCTTATGTTTGACAGAGAATTTTTGTCGGTCTGCAATGATGAAGTTTTAAATAGCACTTTATTTGTTCTGTCATGTTTATGTTTAACAGAGCATTTTTGTCGGTATGCAATACTGAAGTTTTAAATAGCACTTTATTTGTTCTGTCATGCTTATGTTTGACAGAGCATTTTTGTCGGTCTGCAATGCTGAAGTTGTAAATAGCACTGTATTTGTTCTGTCATGCTTATGTTTGACAGAGCATTTTTGTCGGTCTGCAATACTGAAGTTTTTAAAAGCACTTTATTTGTTCTCTCATGATTATGTTTGACAGAGCATTTTTGTCGGTCTGCAATGCTGAAGTTTTAAAAGACACTTTATTTGTTCTATCATGCTTATGTTTGACAGGGCATTTTTGTCGGTCTGCAATGCTGAAGTTTTAAATAGCACTTTATTTGTTCTGTCATGTTTATGTTTAACAGAGCATTTTTGTCGGTATGCAATACTGAAGTTTTAAATAGCACTTTATTTGTTCTGTCATGCTTATGTTTGACAGAGCATTTTTGTCGGTCTGCAATACTGAAGTTTTAAATAGCATTTTATTTGTTCTCTCATGATTATGTTTGACAGAGCATTTTTGTCGGTCTGCAATACTGAAGTTTTTAATAGCACTTTATTTGTTCTGTCATGCTTATGTTTGACAGAGCATTTTCGTCGGTCTGCAATGCTGAAATTTGAAATAGCACTTCATTTGTTCTGTTATGCTTATGTTTGACAGAGAATTTTTGCCGTACTGTAATGCTGAAGTTTTTTATAGAACTTTATTTGTTCTGTCATGCTTATGTTTGACAGAGCATTTTTGTCGGTCTGCAATGCTGAAGTTTTAAATAGCCCTTTATTTGTAGTGTCATGCTTATGTTTGAACCTGAATTGTTGTCAGTTTGACACGCATACATTTTACGTTTTAAATAGCATTTCCGTCCGTCTGACATTTAAAAGTTTTAAATACTATTTTGTTTGTTCTATAATGATTACGTTTTAGATTGTATTTATGTCTGTATCAATGTTGAAATTTTTAAAGGTATTTTTCCTGTCATGCTCACGTTTCAGATTGCATTTTTGTCGCTTTACCATGCTGTAGTTTAAAATAAGCGCTTCTTTGTTTTGTCCTGATTACATTTGAAATAGAATTTTCGTCAGTCTGACGTGATGAAGTTTGAAATTGCATTTCTCTTTACTCTTCATGCTTACGTTTTAAATAGAATGTTTTAGTCGATCTCGGACGCCTACGTTTGAAATAGCATTAACGTCTGTCTGGCATGCTTACGTTCGAAATATGTCGCCAAAAGAGCAAAGTTTGGCACAGAGTTTGAATGTTTACTAAGCACCATACTCAAGTGTATTTGGTCTTTCTGTACAGGGGATTGTCAGCACACGTTTGAAATACCATTTATGTCGCCAAAAGAGCAAAGTTTGGGAGAAAGTATGGATGCCAACTAGACACTATTGTCAAGTGTCTTCGTTCTCTCTGTACAGGGGCTTGTCAGGACCTCATGACATGAAGATACTAGTATTCGAAGTCCAAATAAGAACCCCTCGGCATGCCTACATATTGGCGGATGCAATGAATGGTGTGCATTCTACTAATTTGTTACAAAGCTGTATATTCCACCAGTCAAGTTCTTGTCCTGGAATCCGACAAAACCAAGAAAAGACCACAAGAAAGAAATACTATAACATAGTCAAGTCACAATTGAGGAGAGGACAATTAGGACAATTAATATTATTTACTGCTTTACTAACTTTACTAAGTTTTGGAAGTTAAGGAGAACCTTAAATTAACACTCAGATATCATAAAGAATTCAAGTGCTAGTCCCAGGAAAGGGGCTCTTGATTTTTTAGAGTTAATTGAGCTCAAATAAAAATAAAAACAAATAGAATGCGCGCATTTGAAGAATATTAGTTATATTGGTTTTATATCTTTGAAGATGCCGCAATATAGCAAATGGGATATTGTGATGGGATGTTGTCAGCAGGTCAAGTGTGACGAGATTGCAAATGTTAAAAACGCGGTGGAAAACCGAAACGGAATTCTCTTGTAAACGAATTTTTGTTTTAGTTTGCATAATTTTCGCAGAGATTCTGTTTGTTTTTTCTTCTCGACGCGTTTAACTGACAAACGAACGCCTGTTTGATTTTGCCGCCAAAATCCTCGACGCAACGAAGCGTTTATGAATGCCATTCACGAAATGATTCGTTGGAATTGTTTCTTTGTTTTGTTTTTTAAGATGGTAATTCACTTTGATTAACTTAAGGATGAGTGACTTCATTTGCAAATGAAATTCTAATTTATTTCCTCCTCATCCCAGTTTGTCATCGTTTTAAATATGGCGTCTTCATGTAAAACGATCAACATTGCTAGAATTACATAAACGGTGAAAAAAATATAAGACAATAAAAGAAATATTTGAGCGACTCTGTGAGATGAGTGATTAATAATTTACGTTTAGTTCCTTTTGTTATAATCGTCACCTGATGTCAACCGCTACACTTTACGGCCTTCTTCGCCCGGTTACTTCTTATCAAGGCCTGATGTCACTCGAGGATAAGGGTTAATGAGATAGAATGATTGTAGGGACCAAGTTTGAATACTTGTGGGGGCGGTGGCAATACGAAAAAATATTGTTTAAATCTCTGACCGCCTGTTTGCGTTATATTTTGTTGTGTTGTGGATCGGCCATTTTGTTCAACATCCTAAAAGCTCAATTTCGCCTGAATAAACTTTATATTGAATAGGTATTATTATTAGTAGTAGTAGTAGTAGTAGTACTCACTAGGAGTTCTCACACAGGTCATCATCAGTGATTGCTCACCGACAACAACCGATGGTATTTCCTGGAGTCTGAGTGACAAAAAGTCTCCCCATATTTCCAGTATTCTCCACCTCTTTTCAGTAGCCATCGCAAATAACCTTGCAGTATCGCAACAGCCGTTTACCATTGATGTCTCGCTGGTAAGGACCATTGTCTTCTCTGGGATTTGGGTGGCAATAAGCCTCCCCAAGATCCCAGCACTCTCTGCACTTCCAGTGGAGGTCTGGTTTGTGCTGTCCCTCCTCGGTCTTCTCATCTTCCTTGACCCTATGCAAATATTTTGTGTGGTGTCAGCCTAAGCTGGACCATTTAGGGGGAGGGAGGAGAGCGGGGAGGAGTTTCTTACTATTTCTGTTTATTGGTTGTTATTGTTGTTATTATTATTATTATTATTATTATTATTATTATTATTATTATTATTATTATTATCGTCATCGTCATCATTGTTATCATCGTTATTATTATCGTTATTATTATCGTTATTATTATTGTTGTTATTATTATTATAATAATAAAACTACGATGATTTTTATTCGTTTTTGTGGGGTGAAGAGTTACACTTTTCGTTTGCATTGTATGGTAGCCAAGTATTATTTTCTTTTTTACTAAATAGAATTATCACCACTTATCAAGGCCAGATGCCAGTCGAGGATACGGGTTAATGAGATGAAATGATTGCAAGGACCAAGTTCGAATACTTGTGGGGACGGTTCTAGAAGGATCTGTTGACATTGGTTTTGAAGACGACCAAATTGTAATCTGTGGGGAAGCAGTCTCGCGGCAATGTGGTCCACATGTGGGAAGTCCTTTGCAAAGAAACTCTGTTCATGGAAATTTCGCCTAACACTCGGAACACTGAGGGAGAAAGGAAAGTGTTTCTTCATAGTGGTAGAAGGACTAGAGCACCTTTCGTGGAAATAACGATAGAGTAGAGAGAGACTAGCAATATTTCTTCTGTGATAAAGGTCTGTAAGAAGCGGAAGAGATCGTCCCCCATTAGATTTCGAAGTCGATACTGAATTGTATCAAGGCAACGTCACCTCCCCATATGTGGCAGCTGTACTCCATTTGGTGACGTATCTGGTTCTTATACAGGTAGAAGGCTGCATCAGGAGGCGGGTACTTTCTGTCTCAATAGAATGAGCCAACCATTTTTACAGCGATCCTATAAACAGAGATGATGAAAGCCTTCCATTTTAGGTCTGGAGTGAAAGTCAGTCCTTGGAGCTTATCAAAGTAAGAAGCTTCCCTTAGGAAAGAGCATGTTCGCACAATATTCTATTTGTGACGCGATGGAATTACTGATCGTATATGAAAAGGGGGAGGGGAGGCTCATCAGCAATATCTGATATTCGCTATAATCATTATTCTCTGCGTTTTTCTCTGTGTGATTTTATTTATTCCAAGTAAATACTTACGAGACAAGTATAATCGCAAAATCCTAATTTCGCGCGATGTAAGGATTGTGAATTATATCTTAATGCAGACATGGAAATAAATTCTTACTCGGCCACCTAAAAATCAACGCTAACGTAAGGAAGTAGACTGACAAATAGCAGAGCCTCTGATTGCTTGAGATATGTCAGGGGCTTGGAGAAATAGTTTCACTAGTGTAGTGACAGGCAGTCGTGTCGTTGGGTTCTCTGTGTCACTATCCCCATGACAAACCTCGAAAAGTAAGACTGATTATAAATTCATAAGTTTGGTTTCGTTTGGTAGTTTTGTTTTACGGCATATCAACCCTTTGCTGGTTATTCAATGCTGAATCCGGTCGTTTTGGTAAAAGTTGTTATGCTTGAAGTTCTTTATATCTACAAGTGAGTATTCATGGTGTTTACTTTGGGGTTTTTTGTTTTCCGACATATCAACCCTTTTCAGGTTATTTAATGCTGAATCCAGTCATTTTGGTAAAAGTTTTTATGTTTCAAGTTCTTTATATCTTCAAGTGATTATTCATGGTGTTTGCTTTGGTTGTTTTTGTTTTACTGCATATCAACCCTTTTCGGGTTATTTAATGCTGAATCCGGTCATTTTGGTAAAAGTTTTATGCTTCAACTTCTTTATATTTTCAAGTGATTATTCATGGTGTTTGCTTTGGTTGTTTTGTTTTCCGACATATCAACCTTTTTCGGGTTATTTAATGCTGAATACAGTCATTTTGGTAAAAGTTTTTATGCTTCAAGTTCTTTATATTTTCAAGTGATTATTCATGGTGTTTGGTTTGGTTGTTTTGTTTTCCGACATATCAACCTTTTTCGGGTTATTTAATGCTGAATACAGTCATTTTGGTAAAAGTTTTTATGCTTCAAGTTCTTTATATTTTCAAGTGATTATTCATGGTGTTTGCTTTGGTTGTTTTGTTTTCCGACATATCAACCTTTTTCGGGTTATTTAATGCTGAATACAGTCATTTTGGTAAAAGTTTTTATGCTTCAAGTTCTTTATATTTTCAAGTGATTATTCATGGTGTTTGGTTTGGTTGTTTTGTTTTCCGACATATCAACCTTTTTCGGGTTATTTAATGCTGAATACAGTCATTTTGGTAAAAGTTTTTATGCTTCAAGTTCTTTAGATCTTCAAATGTTTATTGATGGTGTTTGGTTTGGTTGTTTTGTTTTACTGCATATGAACCCTTTTCGGGTTATTTTATGCTGAATCCGGTCATTTTGATAAAAGTTTGGGGGAAGGGAAGAAAAGGAGAAACAGGAGAAGGGGAGAAAATGAGATGGGTTTTTTTTGTTTTGTTTTTGGCTTTGCAGAACATGATTGAGTTTTGCAAAGGAGAAAAACAATAAAACATCAATGTTTGGTGCATTTTGGGTCAGGAAGCTGATACTTTCAGACAGTCTGATCTGGTAGCACCAGAAAATTCATAGGAGTACATTCTGTTACTAATAACGTTGCCTTAGAAATTATGAAGAGTATTAAAGAAGAAATCAGAATTCAGAGAAACTTGCTTAATAAACGATAGATCAAATTTCATGCAAATCAGAAATATTTGAATTCTCAATAGGGAAATTGTGACCATATTATTCACTCTAAACAACCTTTAAAATACCCCAAAGAAACTGACATTTTTGCAATATTCATTAATTGGTTCTAATACCTACGGTTAAAATTTCATCAAAATCAGACGTAGTTTCACGGACGACAGTTCCCTTTGCATAAAACTAAATTAAACTTAATATAGCTTACATTACCCACGCATTCTACGGAATCTAAAATAATCGGGTTTTAATTTCTTTTCTGAAATCTCTTCGCATGATTTTTTTACATTTCTTGCCGTCCCATATGATTTCTTTTTTTTATTATTGGTTGATATTGTCCGTTTCGTTCTTTTCTTTCTTCGCCATTGGATATTCACAGAAAGTTGCAATCTTCTTCCTGATAATTCGTAATTTGCATTGCACACATCGCGATATTCGACTCCGATATCATTTCCAAGAATTCTGACTGCCGGCAAGAACGCATCTCTGAAGTCCGTTTCATCCTTCGCATCGATATCAAGGTCATCCATATACATGAGACGCTTCAGGTTCGATCCTGATTTTCTAACTGTATTTTTGTTTTTCAAAAGCAATATCATCAAATATCGTCGGCTCATATTAATATTACACTGGCGGGGACCCTGTGGAAATTCCACAGTGTTTTCTACATTAATCTGTATAATTTGCTGTTAATAATATTCCGGTGGCTAGAAATATGCACATATTTTACTCGCTAACTTTTGCGTGACGGGATGGACGTATATATATATTTATTTATATTACCCGGTTGCCCGGGGCAAAGGCTGTGTTTTCCGCGGTTGCCATCTCACCCCGGTTGCACCCCACCCCCTCTCACTCGCCCGCTGTCTTCCCGCTCGCCCCATCCATCCTCTCCCTCTCCCCCTCACCCACGCCCCCCTATCCCCGTTGCCCGGGGCAAAAGTAAGTACTAATTCGTTAAGGGTGGCGTTTACGTCTCCTTGGGTGTCTTGCTAGTAATTCGCGAAGGGTGGCGTTTACGTCTCCCTAGGTGTTCTGATAGTCATTCGCGTAGGGTGGCGTATAGATAGCTTTAGGTTTTCTTCTAGTGTTTCGCGTAAGGGTGCCGTATACATCTCCTTATGTCTTCTGATAGTTATTCGCGTAGGTTCGCGTATACATCCAGTTAAGTTTTCCGCTAGTCTTTGATGGTGGGGCGCGTATATATTTCTTAAGGTTTTCTGAAAGTCATTCGCGTAGGGTGGCGTATATATCTCATTCGGTTTTCTGCTAGTCATTCGCCTAGGGTGGCGTATACATCCTACTAGATGTTCTGAGTCATTCGCGATGTGTCGCGTATACATCTCCTTAGGTGTTCTGATAGACATTCGCGTGGGTTCGCGTATACATCTCCTGAGGTTTTCGGCTAGTCTTTCGCGGAGGGGGCATATATATCTCCTTAGGTGTTCTGATAGTAATTCGCGTAGGGTGGTGTATACATCTCACTAGGTGTTCTGATAGTCATTCGCGTAGGGTCGCGTATACATTTCATTCGACTTGACGGGTTGTTTAAACAATGCTTTCTAACCAAGGACAACATCTCTTATTACAATTTGCACTGCCACGTGAAGTCCAAAAAAAAGACTCTCATCGATATTCGTTCATCAACATCGAACTGATAACACCAAAAAAAAAAGATGAGGACTAAAAAAAAAAAGAAAGGTATTTTTATATATCTTTATTTGAAATTCAGGAATTCTGATGATGAAGTATATCTTCGAAAATTAAATTGAAAAAAAAAAGTTAATAAAACTAAAATGCATTGTATGGCGTTCTAATTGCTTATTATTATTTTTAATAATTAATATTTCCATGTAAACAATGCTTTCTAACCAAGGACAACATCTCATATATATATATATATATATATATATATATATATATATATATATATATATATATATATATATTAATGATCACTTATTACCAAAATGAGCTTCTGTTATTATTCTGAGAAGTTGAGTTTGACCTAATATATAAAATGAAGTCGGTCGGAATCTGAAAGTTGCACCTAAATTTTTTTTTATTTTGAGGAGCTACTTTTTGTAATTGTTGTAATATGTTCTTTGCAATATAATAACTTCGATTTATCTAAAAAAAAAAACATATTCTGGTCTGGAAGACGGGTAATATGGAGACATCTTCCATATTAAGCTAAACATAAAATTCAGCTAACGGAAGCTCATTTTGGTCATAACTGATCATTAATATATATATATATATATATATATATATATATATATATATATATATATATATATATATATATATATATATATATATATATGTTATATCCTAAATTACATAGGACATACTAAATTAAGAATACGCCGGGTGGTTTGCGTTTTAACAGGGATCCGGTAGGAAGTAGAGACGTTTACTCTTCGCTCGTCCAGATATCACTGCCGTCTTATATATGTACTTTCGTATATAGTCAATACCTGATTACTTCCCTTTATGTTAGTTTCGTATTTATGCCAATCATGACCTTTATAACACCTTCCCCTGAAGCTGAAATCTTCCCGATTTTAGCTTTAGTACCGTTTCCTTTTAGGATCAGGGCTTAAACGCCTGATGCTTTTCCTTTTTCTGGTGCTCTTCCTTCTGGTCTGCGTTACCTGCGGTAAGGAATTCTGTCCACTCCGTATGGTATGTTCAGGGGATACATTCATGGTTTTAGGTATACACACTGGCTTTGGTATATCAAATGTATCACATAATGTTTCCATTGGAATTTCTTCTGTATTTTGCGAAATTCTGGGACGGATTTGATTTATGTGTCTTTTACAGACAAAACTTGGGCCTTGAATGGTATAAACCATGTTCCCAATTCTTTTCATAATGAAACCGTCCACCCAATGTTTTTTTCCATTCTGAAAATTTTTAAAATACACTTTGTCCACTGAGGATCAGCACTTTACTTTCAAGTTTTCTCCTTTAGAACTTTTCTTCTTCTCAGGTATAAGTCTATCGAAGATAGATCTAATTTTTCTAGCAAACATTAGTTCTGCAGGGGATGAATTAACATTATTATTTGGGTTCGGGGTTACCCTGTAGATTGCTAGAAATGTTTGTATAGTTTGCTCATCTGTGTCCATATTCAGGTTTTTCTTTATTGCCCGTTTAAATGTGTCCACAAATTTTTCTGCCAACCCATTCGACCTAGGATGGTAAACAGGTGTCGTGATATGTTGAATATTCAGCGATTTTCAGAATTCTTTAAATTCGTGACCTGTAAATGCTGTACCATTGTCACTTACTATGGTTTTTGGTACACCAAAACGACTAAAGATTTCGTTAAGTGCATTTACAGTGTTCCTTGCAGTTGGATGTCTGGTTTTAAATATCTCTGGCCATTTAGAGAAAGAATCTACTACAATTAAGTAGAAAAAAACATTTAGAGGTCCGGCATAATCAATATGTAGACGTGACCAGGGTAGGTCCGTTTTCGGCCATGGGGTCGTTTTTACTGGCGGATCTCGGGCTGCTAACTGACATCCCTTGCATGCTTTGACACAGTTTTCTACTTCTTTGTCCACACCAGGCCAATATACGTATCCTTTAATTAAGGATTTCATTCTTGAAATGCCAGGATGACCTGTATGGAATTCCATTAATATTTTCCTTCGTAATGCCTGTGGAATTACGATTCTATCAGCATACATAAGTACACCTTCACAAATTGAAAAAAATGTAGTTTGTTCTACTTTGTTACTTTTTTCCCTCAGTCCTAATTGAGTTTTCATTTTCTTTATGAAAATGTCTTTTACAGCTTCTCGTTTAATCTCTTCAAGGGTTATTGGAAGTTCACATATCATATTACACATTGAACTTGTACATTCGCTTTCATCTTTAAGGGCAGCAATTACTGTCTCTTCGAAACTTTCGTTTCTGTTTGGAATCAACCTTGATAGTGCATCCGCGTGTCCTAACTTTTTCGATGACACATGCTCCATCTTAAACTGATAGTTTAAGAGAGTTACAGCCCATCGCTGTAGTCGATTTGCGGTATGCTTAGAAATGCCTTTCTTTGATCCAAATATCGTAATCAAGGGTTTATGGTCTGTTTGCAATGTGAAGGTCCGTCCATGGAGAAATCGATTATACTTTTTGACTCCAAATATTATCGACAGAGCCTCCTTTTCAATCTGACTATAGTTTTTCTCAGCTGCAACCAAAGTTCTTGATGCATGAGCGATTGCTTTTGTTGTTCCATCCTCATACTTATGGAGTAATCACTGGCGTCCGTTGCTAGTACTAACTCCTTATCTGGATCAAAATGCGCTAATGCCAAGTCTGATAGTAGACATTTCTACATTTTTTGGAAGGCAGATTCACATTCCTTATTCCAACTCCATTTATTACCCTTTTTTAGTAACTCGTTAAGAAGAGCTCTCAAATTATGCACATTAGGTATGTATATCGCGTAATATTGAACCAATCCCAAAAATGATTGTAGCTTCGGTACTGAGTCTGGAGCAGGCATCTTTTCAATTGCTTCGGCCCATTGTGGATCTGGTCTTCGTCCCTCTTTGTCGATTATTTGACCAAGATATCTGATCCTTTCCATAAAGAAATCGCATTTCTCCGAGCTCAATCTGAAACCAAATTCATCTATTCTCTTAAATACTTCTCTGGCGTGCTTCTTGTGTTCATGCAAATTTCTGCTCTTTATCAGGATATCGTCAAGGTATGCCATTGAAAATTCCAATCCTGCGAGCATCGTATCCATAACCTGTTGAAACAGAGCAGGGGCGACCTTTAATCCGAACGGAAGTCTTTTTAGTTTAAAAATACCCTATGCGTGTTAATGCACAGGTACTTTGAACATTCGTCATTGACTTTGATTTGCAAGTATGCATCCGAGAGGTCTATTTTGGAAAAGAATTTTCCTCCGTTTAGTTTTGAGAATAGATCTTCTGCCGACGGAAGGGGGTAATTGTGGTCCTGCAAACAATCATTAAGGCCCGTCGAAAAGTCAGCGCAGACTCTTATTTTGTTATTCTTTTTCTTCACATATACCGTCGGACTTGCCCAATCCGTGTGGTCAACCTTTTCAATGACGTCTAATTGTTGAAGTCTCTCCAACTCCTTCTCTATTGCGTCCATCGATGAAAAAGGTACATTTCTTTTAGGTTTGAACACTGGGGTGGCATTTTTCTTCACCTCAAATTTTGCTTCTGTTTTCACACAGTATCCAAGTTTTTCGGCAAAAACTTTTGGGAATTCTGCATTTAAATCGTCCATGAAGCCTTCTATTTGGTTTGATTTCTCTGTGGTCAACCTATTACAAAAAGAATTAACCGGTCGTTCCCATAAGTTGAACAGGACAATCCAATCCACTCCAAATAGACTTGTGTTCCTTCCTGGTACTACGTACACTTTGGACTTGTGTGTTTGACCACCAAATGACACATTGCACCTCAGTTCTCCTTTGAATTCCAACCTTTTGCCGCACACACTCTTCGCCATCTTGCTGGTTTCTCTTAGTTCAGGTCGACCGATCCTTCTCCAGATATCTTCATCTATGATGCTAATGTCCGCACCACTATCCAGGAGTAATGTTACAGGATGTCCATTTATCTTTACATCGACATATTTACGCCTTTCGCAGCTTTTCTCTTTCCTTGTGCGAAGCGTATTAACTTTGTCGGTCCTTCGTTTTTTCTTCTGATTACAATATGTTCCCTTGTGGCCTTTGAATCCACATTCGTAACATATCCTATTCCCGAACCAGCAGATCTTTTTGGTGTGTCTTGTACTTCCGCAGCATTCACAACTTTGGTCCTTGTACATTCTGGGAGTCTTTTGTTCCTGGGTCTTGTATGTTCTAGACGTCCTTTTCCTTTTTACATGTTGTATCTTGTAAACGCTTTTTTCTTCAATGCGGGTGTTGTCTCTTTTGATATTAATGAGACGTTGACACTCCTCGGTTACTTTTTGTAAAGTTACATTCGAGTCCGACTCCATAATTGTCAGGATCCGGGATCTGACATCTTTGTCCCTTGGAGCTGTAAGTCCTTGTACAAAGATTAAACATTTAAATAAATCTGCCGAAATTTCATTTAATTTAAATGATTCACATAAGCAATTTACAGTACATGCATATTCTAAATAGTCTTCGGATTCCGACTTCTGTAAATTCAAACATTTATATCTAGAATGAAAAAGGCTGTCTCTTTTATCAAATATTCTAGATAAAGTATTAATTGTCTCTTCAAAATTCACTTCTTCCGGTTTTTTGGGTAAAATTAAATTAGCATACTTGGGTTTTCGTCCGTACCCAGTTTTTGTAGTAACAGCGTAACTTTTTCTTCGTCGGTCCAGTCCGAACATCTTTTTGTAAAAACTGTTTCGTACCTTCTATAGTATGCTGGAAATGTAACGCCAGTATCGGGAGAGTAGTGAAATTCTGACAAAGAATTTGAAAGGCTGTCTCTTTTATCAAATATTCTAGATAAAGTATTAATTGTCTCTTCAAAATTCACTTCTTCCGGTTTTTTGAGTAAAATTAAATTAGCATACTTGGGTTTTCGTCCGTACCCAGTTTTTGTAGTAACAGCGTAACTTTTTCTTCGTCGGTCCAGTCCGAACATCTTTTTGTAAAAACTGTTTCGTACCTTCTATAGTATGCTGGAAATGTAACGCCAGTATCGGGAGAGTAGTGAAATTCTGACAAAGAATTTGAAATACCCTCTACAGAAAAATTAGTTTTCTTCCCATCTGTCGACGTTTGAATTAATTTTTCAAAATTCTTTTGTTGCGTTAACATTTGGCGTTGAAGTATTTTTGTTTGCTCCTGTTGTGCCTCTAACGTTTTTTGTGTCAATTCTTGCTGCTGCAGTAGCTGTTGTTGTAGCTGTTGTTGTTGCTGTTGTTGTTGTTGCTGCTGTATACTTAGAGTTAACGCCTTCGTCAACTCAGCCAATTGCTCCATTTTAGCTTAATTACAGTACAAAATATCTTTCCAAAGTTTACAACAATAATTTCACAAAATGTTCGTCAATATGCGTTTTCGTAAATTAGCAACATAATTTTTTCAAAAATAAATGTTTCACAAAGTTTATACAATTTAGCAACAGTCTTTTACCAGGTAAAACTTTTTCACAAAATAATTTCAGACAATAAAACATTTCCAAAATTCGCACAACAAATAGTTTCAATTACTTTAGACAAAGCAATGAACAATTATTTTTCACAAAAATACGGCTGCACTTGGGGGAGAGAAAAAATATGACAATAATTTCTGAATTGTTTAAAGAAAAAAAAATCGTAAGCGTACTTTTTTCTTTCAAAATTCGTAATCTCACGGTGCAGGTTTCGAATTCAGCCTGTGCTTCTCAAATATTTTTTCGTCAACATACAGATAAAGTTCACTTTACCTTAAAATTGTTTCGAGTACAATTTTTTTTACTTTCCCGTTAGTTCTTACCGAAGAAATCCGTACTTTTTACTACTTTAGGTAGCAAAATTCGCACGTGTCGACTTTTTTTTTTTTTTTCCGTCCTTGCAAATTTTCTTTAAAAAAAAAATCCTTGAATAGTACGGTAATTTATCTCTGTTAAGAGAAAAAAAAATATCCTCGTTCGCCACTGTTATATCCTAAATTACATAGGACATACTAAATTAAGAATACGCCGAGTGGTTTGTGTTTTAACAGGGATCCGGTAGGAAGTAGAGACGTTTACTTTTCGCTCGTCCAGATATCACTGCCGTCTTATATACGTACTTTCGTATATAGTCAATACCTGATTACTTCCCTTTATGTTAGTTTCTTATTTATGCCAATCATGACCTTTACAACAATATATATATATATATATATATAAGTTAACAATGCTTCTTTCAATATTTGCTTAGAAAATTAGTTCAAACATTACACGTTGCTGGTGATCATAACTTGCAAACATTTTCAGTAGTATTCGTTCTACTTCGCCCCCTCCCGTTGCTCGATCGATTTTAGCTGTAAAATAACTAAGTACATGTGTTTAGATTACGCTATTATTCCTCGAAATTACTTTTTTCTCTTTTATCACATTTAAATTTAAACAAATTAACAAAACATTGTTCGCACGTGAGCTTCATAAAATAAAGACCCTTTTCCTGACTCCAAAAAGAGCTTATGCACTTATTAAATACGCTTTTCGTGCGACGTGTTCACTTCACAGCTACTAACGCTACGGATGCTCATCATGGTAATAATCGATCATTATCACATATAATACTTCTTTCATTATTTGATTAGATTTTTTTTAAATAGCAAATACATCATATAATTATTGCCTTTTGTGCCGCCATACACTTTTCCAGATTCGTTCTACCTCGTCCTATAACAAAGAAACAGAAAAGAAATAAGGTTTCATTTCTAAGTTAAATTTAATGGTTATTTCTAGAAGTGGCACGGTTGTGTAGATGTTACGAGCGAAGCACTTATAAGGGGGGGGGGCTGTGAGTTCAACGTATTTTTTTTTTGTTTTTCACTAATTTCGTGCAATTCTATTCAATTGAAATTAGAATATTAAAGGATTCTTTTCAACGAATTTTACGAAAGTTAAAAGCCCGAGAGACACCGAGGAGTTCGTTTAAGGTCTTAACTTAAATACGGAAAACTTTAAAAGATTTCCCATTGAGAATTATCTTTTGCAAAAACGTTCGATTGATTTAAAAATGATATTAAAGCGCGAAATAATAATGCAGGTACAAATACTCGCGGGTAATTACGGGTCTGAACAATTATATATATGCGGGTGCTAAGTCTGCGATATGTTGGATTTAGTTGGTATCCCTGGGAGTTAAAACTGCCTTTTCTTTCTTTAAAAGGACTCGAAGCTTCTTTAGACTATATATATATATATATATATCGCGGACAGCAATTTCCACGTATCGCTGCTTGCTGTGTTGTTAGAGATTCGAAACCCGACCGCTTGGACAACAGTCAGAGATCTTACCTGTACGCTATCTCACTCACGTAGAGTTAGTAGAGGAAATTATATTTATTTATATATATATATATATATTTGTTTACATCACAGGTTACCGAGAGTTCTCGATTCTATTTACTAGAGAGATCAACTGGGGAACAAAACGCTGATTCGTCGTATCCCGACTTTTCAGTGTGGCTAAACACAAATAGTACTTTCAAATGTCTTTGATGTATCACGTCATCATAATAACGCCGATGAGGTCGCTTTTGATCTCATAATAATCGAATTCTGCATTCGATTGAATGTAAAAAGATACTTTAACTTTCTTTATCAAAATTAAAGAAATAACTCGAAGAAAAATCGGATTTATAAAAACACGAAATTGTTGTTTGTATTTGTAGACAAACATCTTAAGCAATTTAATCATCTTTCAGGTATTTTCGCGAGGAATTAATCGTCGGGATTGGATTCCTCGCCAATTTTCTTTTCTCCTTTTCAAGGCTGACTCTCTCTCTCTCTCTCTCTCTCTCTCTCTCTCTCTCACTCTCTCTCTCTCACTCTCTCTATTTCTCTCTCGCACCCTCTCTTTCTCTCTCTCTCCCTCTCTCTCCCTCTCTCTCTCTCTCTCTCTCTCTCTATATATATATATATATATATATATATATATATTTCTCTCTCGCACTCTCTGTTTCTCTCTATCTCCCTCTCCCTCTCTCTCTCTCTCGCTCTCTCTCTCTCTCTCTCTATTTCTCTCTCGCACTCTCTCTTTCTCTCTCTCTTTCTCTCTCTCTCTCACTCTCTCTCTCTCTCGCTCTCGCTCTCTCTATATTTCTCTCTCTTTCTCTCTCTATCTCTATCTCTCTCTCCAGACTATAATCACTTGAAAGCGAAGATCACAAGACTCAATCTCAAAGATAAACAGTCTTAAGTCATGAATACAATAAATGGAGATAATCCGTTTGTCTGACTGTTTCTTTCGGTTGTTGTTCATTTCTTTGGGTTTTACCGACTTTATTCTCATTTGGCACGAGGAAGAAAATGCAACTTCGCAGTTTCTACAAGAAAGTCAAACTTTGAAAGTCAGCAACAGGGACCCTTTTTTTAGACAAATAGTATAATAATAGACGAATAGGCAAGAATTGAGTAACAATTCATCTACAAAGACTTCTATAATTGTTTATTTATAAGTACTACCCCCAACCCCCACCCTAAAAAGGAGAAGGTGTTAGTATGACTACAGAACAAATACTACACTACTTACCCCCCTCCGCCAAAAAAGGAGCAGATACCTGGGAGGATTGTACCATGACGAACGAATATATACTACATTGCACCCCAAAAGAGGAGGCAATGCCTGGGAGGATGGTATCATGACGAACGAACATATACCACACTACTCCCCCAAAAAGAGGAAGGTTGTCTCAAGATAACTAAAACGGATACTACACTACGTATCCCCTAAAAAGGGAGAGGTAATTCCTGATCTCATAACAACAGAAAAAATACTACACTACAACCACCACCCAAATAAATGGAGGAGATAATGCCCTCCAAAGGAGGAAGTAATACCTAGGAAGATGGTCTCATAATAATAGAGCATATACTACACTACCTCCTACAAGAATGGGAGAAGTTAATGCCTGGGATGATCGTCTCATGACAACAGAACATATGCTACACTAAACCCTGCTTAATTGAGCATTGAAAGATAGTACATTAGAGAAGGTAATCCCTAGGAAGATGGTATTATAACTAACATATACTACACTGCACCCCCAAGAAGGAGGTAATATCTTTAAAATGGTATCATGACTAACAAATATATATTATACTAACTCCCCCTCACAAATGAGGAGGTAATGCATGGAAATATGGTCTCATGACAACAGAACAGATACTACACTACCCTCTGAATTTAGTATTGAAAGATAGTACATTAGTCTGAAATAGTATAGTAAACTAAATTTTACATTAAAAGATAATACAATAGTACAATTAATAAAAGTAATAGTATAGTTTCGGCTTCAGACAGACATATACCAAACCTCTATAGGGAATTTCTCACCGTTTTTAATTATATTGGCATAATATTTTTAAGGGAATGCAATATCGAAAAGAGTGACAAAAATAGTTTAATTTTACTAACAACAAATTAACAGCTGGTTAGAATAACTAAAACAAAAAGTTAGTAGTGATGATATGTCTTTTCTCGTGTTGGTTCGATTGGATTAGCCTCCTGCAAACACATGTGTGTCATTTAGGGGCTCAAATTATGGGATTTTTAATAGTTCCATTCCCTTTAGATCGGTGTAATGTTCTTTCTATGTTCTTGTTCTATTTCTGTTTCAACTTACCCAATTATATGTATTAGTTTCCGTACTCGAGGATTTCCCTATTTATTTCAGTTGTTGTCATCGGTCCTGTGTGTTCTATACTGTCAATCGTCCCTTTAACTCCAATTTTTCAGAGTTATTTTCCCAGTTTTTTTGTTCCTAACGCCCCTACAAGTATTATAGTAATTTTCTTTATGTTCCATATTCCTTTCAGTTCTCTGGCAAGTTCCATGAATTTGCTTAGTTTTTTTTTTTTTTTGCTTTCTTGATCTTCATGCTGTTTTTGTATTTCTTTTGTGCTATGCTAGTTTACTACATTCACTTATGATGTGCTTTACTGTTTCGTCACTTAATACACAGAGTCTACATTTACTATGCCATGGATTGTTGCCTATGGCTTTTATATAGTGTGTTCTGATCGCGTTGTTTGGTGCGGCTGTCAGTAGCGATTCCGTTTCTTTGTTCAAGTGTCCTTTTCGTAGCCATTACCATGTGTTTTCGTGTGTCACTTCTTTGGTCATATGTATCCCACCCTTTCTGCTACTCTCACCAAAATACCACATTCACTCTCTTGTTTGATCTTACTTTTGTAAGATCATTTGTTTTTAAAAGATTTTATTTGCAAAACATTCATCGTGTGGATTGGAAACAACATTTAGAAATATTCAAAAATGAAAAAAAATTGTAGGTTAGTAGGACCCTCACAACTCTCTGCTAAGTGTTAGGCCGCTCATTGTTTTTCAGGTGCTTCGAAAATAAGTTATGGTATAACAAAAATGAATATATGTAGGTAGGTATTGACAACGGTATTCATACATAGATGATCTTCTCACTATAATACTTTATTGACAAAAAAACCCTCCTGACTCAAACAACTTAGGCCTATAATTTTCAATTATTTTAATATTTCAAACTCATCAATGCTTCTACTTGAACGCAGGCAGACTTCTAACTCAGTGGGGGGAGGGGAAACTGATATTGATATCATACACATACGGTAGTATGTGTATGATATTGTTATGGTCACATGTCGGTCACTCGCGGCACTTTCTAAGCGTTGTCACTAATTCAGTTTTTAATTAAATTTGATTCGGTTTCTTGCACTTTCTAAGACCCCATAAAAGCTACATTTTGACATAAAAATATTTAAATTTGGTCCAGTAGAAAAAAGGTTACATTAAAATAGGTAATGACCAAAAGATGTCATTAACGCTTTAGGTCATGTTCAAATCAATTTATCTTTGATATTTTAAGTAATAACTGTATATTATTTGAGCTTAAATGATAGAAATATGCACGAGGAATTCAATATTGAAAACTGCATCCAAAAATATTAACAAGAAAAAAAGATAGAAGAGTTGTTGCACCAAATTCTCGGGTGATAATTTGATTACTATATAAAATCAATAAAAAAAAAACTGGGCGCTTACAATCTGTTTTTCTCAACTTTTTGACTGACCAATTTTTTTTTTTTTTTTTGCACAGCCTCCATATGACTTCTATTTTATATTTTCTTCGTCTAAAATATTTTTTTGGATCACAAATTTCGGGGAAGGGGGTGTAATCTCAAAATGGGGGAAGGCCCCCTGATCCCCCTGGCTACGTGCTAGCTTAAACGACATACATCTTTATATACCAGCATGCTGCATGTGTTTCTCGTTCACAAGATTTGAATTAATAACCGTCACAGTATCGTAAAGCAGATAAGAACAACAAAACAGACGATTCAAAAAAATTGTGACACAATTCTGCTCATCTCTGAAGACAAGATAATAATTCTTGCCTTCTGTAACTTCTGTCCTTCTCAAATGCTCAAGTTATTTCACTCGGTGGATTTTATTTTCATCATTGTCCAATGTCCATGCGCATGTCCTGATTCTATCGCCCCATCGTGGTCCGCTTGGCGACTTTTCCTTCGCTTCCTCCTTCTCGCGATTACTTCATGAGTTCACTCGCCACTTTTTCTCTCGTAGTTTCGCGCCTCTCTCTCTCTCTCTCTCTCTCTCTCTCTCTCTCTCTCTCTCTCTCTCTCTCTCTCTATCTATCTATCTATCTGTCTGTCTGTCTGTCTGTCTCTCTCTCTCTCTTTCTGTCTCTCTCTCTATATATATCTATCTATCTATCTATCTATCTATCTATCTATATCTATCTATATATATATATATATATATATATATATATATATATATATATATATATATATATATATATATAAGTAAGGAAGTTAACATCTTTGAATCACGGATTAGAATGTATTAAATATTTTTGAAAATCAACAATCGTGCAATATTTGTATAAATGAAAAATTCATTTATTTTTAAAAAAATTTTATCGCGAATTTTCGTTGTAAAATACAATCTTGTCAAGCGAGACTGTCCTATAGCTTTTTTTTTCTTCCTTTTCTTCCTCCTCAGTTTGATGGTGGTATTAATCCCGAGGGGTCGAAAATACATCGAGTTCTTTAAGACGTTAGAAGTTTAGTCTGGTCGATGTCATGCGCAGATTGGCGCTATTTTTTAAAGTAAGGAAGTTAACATCTTTGAAGCACGGATTAGAATGTATTAAATATTTTTGAAAATCAACAATCGTGCAATATTTTTTGAAGACAAGATAATAATTCTTGCCTTCTGTAACTTCTGTCCTTCTCAAATGCTCAAGTTATTTCACTCGGCGGATTTTATTTTCATCATTGTCCAATGTCCATGCGCATGTCCTGATTCTATCGCCCCATCGTGGTCCGCTTGGCGACTTTTCCTTCGCTTCCTCCTTCTCGCGATTACTTCATGAGTTCACTCGCCACTTTTTCTCTCTCTCTCTCTCTCTCTCTCTCTCTCTCTCTCTCTCTCTCTCTCTCTCTCTCTCTGTTTCTCTTCCTCTCTTATTTTTCTCTCTTTTTTCTCTCTTGCTTTTTCTCCTTCTCTCTCTCTCTCTCTCTCTTGATAGATGCACCAAGCCGGTCCATTAAAACCACTGTGTTCGAACCTTGGACGATTCTTCAAAATCGAACAACATAAATCATTCTGTCTCTCTTCCATCACCCTTATCCAGACCGACGGGTTCTAAAATGGAGAAGAGGTCGACAGCATCCACGGCTCATCGGATACTGAAAAGTTTTCATGTGAAAATAGTTATTCAGGAATACAATTCTTTTCATATTTTTATTTTAAAATGCTATTGTTCAACTTTTAGCATTAGTCAGCGTATATACTGATACTAGCTGGTTTTGCCAGATCGCTATCGCTTCGTAGAATTCGCTATTTGAAACCAAAATTTTAAATAATGAACATTTCATTCGTAAGAATCGTATAAACACGAGACGAAAACGTTGACACATATTCATAAATAAAAAAATATTAACATTTTTTATGCAAATATTTTTTTATGCAAACATTTTTCATGCAAATATTTTTTATGCAAATATTTTTCATGCAAATATTTTTTATGCAAATATTTTTTATGCAAACATTTTTTATGCAAATATTTTTTATGCAAATAAATATTGAAATTTTGGTAATTTTAATACAAATCTATTTATTTTTTACAGAAATGAAAAGAAAGAAAAATCAATTCGCGTGTTATAATAATAAAAAAATAAATTTGGGCGTCGTTGCAGGTTGGTCCCGGTTACACTAGTGAAGGGTTTCTCTTCGTGTCTAAGTTTTTTTGCTTGTTTCACGATGGCATTTCGGTATTTCATGAAAGTAGGTGTCAAGTTGCTTGTACTGATTCTTAACACTGACTGAAGATTCGAGTCTGTGAGAAGTGATCTATTCTTTCACTTGTTAACTTTCAATATAGAAAAGTCTGCTCACATATGTAAGTTGATGCAAATATCACAAACATCTTCCTTGCAAAAATTTTCACATTTTAAAACATGTTTTTGGTTAAATTTATTTTATTTGAAGCAGCAAATAACCCTAAACCTAATCCTAACCCTAAACCTAACCCTACCCCCCACACATCCCCCACATCTTTGCGTGTTTGTGTGTGTGTCAAATGAAGGAGAAATTATGTGCGTTAAGTATGGTTGGATTTTGTCCGGAGGCATTAAAAGTTTGTTTCTTTTATTTTTAAAAGATGCACACAAGTATCTCCATTAAGAAACTATCCGTTTGTCAGTCTTTCACGTGGAAGCTTGAAATAGAAGGTTTGTTGGTCTTTCACGATTAAGCTCGAAAGAACATTTTTCCTGCTAAACGCGCATACCTTACGGACGCATCTCCCGAACATCCGTTCTTGTGTTCTTTTGTCACACTTTGTCATCGGTAGTCTCATAAGTATAATGTTACGCCGTGATGCACGGGGAAGGGGGTAACTGTGTGTATCACGGTCCACGTGCTGGAAAGAGAGAAAGAGAAGAAAAAGAAGTGAGAGAGGAGAGGGGAAATGAGAGAGCAGTCGCTGTGAATTCTTAAACCTTTTTATACAAATCTATTTATCTTTTACATAAGAGCGTAAGAAATGTTTTTGTAATTTAACCTTTTTCCTATTAAATCACTTTACTTAATTACTGTTAATATTGATGAAACTATTGCATATATTTTTTTTTAATAGGACAATAAAATTACAAATGAATAACACCAAGCATTAATTTATTGTACACTGTTTAAAAAATAGTTATGCAAATTAGGCATTCAAATAGTAGTCTGTGGGTCTTTCGTCTGTACTATATATACATCATTTCAAAATATTATGTTGTATCATTGATCGGCCTTTGTTCCGATGGATACTACACCCCATAGGCTGGTATCGTCTTGGCCTTCGGGGCTTGATTTACGCCGGTCTATGGGTCTGTCCTGTGCAGTTCTAGGAGGTTCACCCTCCCAGGCTTTGCCTCCCCTCTTTGGGGAGGAGTAAGTTTATTGCTTACTGCCTGAGGCGCCCTTACTGGGGAATGCCGACGGGGCTGCCCAGGCAATTTTTAATGGCCAGAGTGCTCACCTTCTCGGGCGCTGGCTTTTCAAGTCCCACTTTCCCGACCCGACATTGGGTCACATCTTACCTTGTGGGAGTAAGATAAAACTGGCCTTGTGCCTAACCTCCTGGGGAGGTAAATAAAATGTTGTATCATTGATCGGCCTTTGTTCCGATGGATACTACACCCCATAGACTGGTATCGTCTTGGCCTTCGGGGCTTGATTTACGCCGGTCTATGGGTCTGTCCTGTGCAGTTCTAGGAGGTTCACCCTCCCAGGCTTTGCCTCCCCTCTTTGGGGAGGAGTAAGTTTATTGCTTACTGCCTGAGGCGCCCCTACCGGGGAATGCCGACGGGGCTGCCCAGGCAATTTTTAATGGCCAGAGTGCTCACCTTCTCGGGCGCTGGCTTTTCAAGTCCCATTTTCCCGACCCGACCTTGGGTCACATCTTACCTTGTGGGAGTAAGATACAACTGGCCTTGTGCCTAACCTCATGGGGAGGTAAATAAAATGTATTATTGATTTAAATAGCAGTAAGCCGTTGTGATGGTAATATAGGAGTGATAACAGAAAATAAATTTCGCATTTATTCATTGAGATAGATGATTAGAGTTCAAAATAATTATTTTTAAATAATAAAAGTTTTAACTTTACTATGTTAAATATACTCAAACGTTCACAGACTTACTAATAAAGGAGGCGATTCTAAAAAGTGATTAAGCCGTGTAACAAAATGTTTTAACTTTACTATGTTAAATATACTCAAACGTTCACAGACTTACTGATAAAGGAGGCGATTCTAAAAAGTGATTAAGCCGTGTAACAAAATGTTTTAACTTTACTATGTTAAATATACTCAAACGTTCACAGACTTACTGATAAAGGAGGCGATTCTAAAAAGTGATTAAGCCGTGTAACAAAATGTTTTAACTTTACTATGTTAAATATACTCAAACGTTCACAGACTTACTGATAAAGGAGGCGATTCTAAAAAGTGATTAAGCCGTGTAACAAAATGTTTTAACTTTACTATGTTAAATATACTCAAACGTTCACAGACTTACTGATAAAGGAGGCGATTCTAAAAAGTGATTAAGCCGTGTAACAAAATGGATATATATTCGGCGACAGTCCTCATGGAATAGATTTACTATGCTTTTAACTCGGTTGTACTCTCTACTCCTGTGAATCATCCTCATTTTAACCCGATACTCGATCTGCCTTGAAGCATACGCAACAATAAAAAATAAACTCAGTTCGATCGAAACAATTTTTACGGAAGCTTTTGAAATCCTGTTGCGGGCCGTTGTAGCAGATTTGACGAGATGTACGCAAAATGCGTTGTCGGTCGTTGACCAAATATGGTAACGGTCTTACAATTATAAAACCCAGCGCAATAATTTCAAATGCGGCAATCACACTGATCTTTTTAGTCGACTGGCTTACAAAGCTGGATACGAGAGAGCATTTCCGTTCAGGGGCGAAATCACATTCTGTGCAGAACTCGAATACCTGTCTTCAATATCTTCGTGAAGTTAACCGCACATCCGTGCAACGATCAGTCATTTATAACTCTCGCCTTCTCTCTCTCTCTCTCTCTCTCTCTCTCTCTCTCTCTCTCTCCCTCTCTCTTTCTCTCCACCCCCTCTACCTCATTCCCTCTATCTCTTTATAAACCCCCTTTCCTTTTCTTACTCTTTCTCTCCTCCTCTCTTCCTTCGCTATCCTTCTCTCATTCTCTTTCTCACTCTCTCTCCCCCACTCTCTATATTTATTCCTTCTCTCTCTCGCTCTCTCTCTCTCGCTCTCTCTCGCTCTCTCTCGCTCTCTCTCTCTCTCTCTCTCGCTCTATCTCTCTACCTCTATCTCTCTTTATCTCTATATCTCCCTCACGCACACCGATGAACACACGCAAAAATAGACATGCACACATACAGGATTACCGTCTCTGCAGGTGTTTGGGCTTAATGGTGGATGCTTCTATTCACTTTCGAAAAGAGAATATAGGTTGGAACAAAAGTCGTGATTCACGCCGCGGTTGCTGTCAGATCGTATGATTTGGCCAATAAATTTCGGTGACAGGATCAGTGGGGCATTGAAAAGGAAATATATGATAGGAAACAGCAATGACGAAACACTGATAATCCCTCTTCCCCAGATAAGCAAAACCAATATTTCCTCTATCCAGAATTCTCTTTCAGGGATAATCATATCAATTTCGTTTGGCCATTTTTCTTAATTCTCAGATTCGTAATTTTCATCTCAATGTCAGCCATTTTGATATCGACCAAAATCGCGCCTTATCTGACACAGCTATCACGTGATAGTGTCCGTTATATTTTCTCATTGTGTCGAAATAGTTCAAAGTTCATAATTGTTTTCTGGAACACAATTTTTGAATATAAGAAAATACTCGATAATGATACTTGAATATTTTGTTTTGTTTTAGATCAGGGGTGGGCAAACTACGGAATTCATGCGACTGTCCAAAATATTGAATATTGAATGCTCAAAAGGATTCTGCAATCAGTATTGTAAAATCGGAATGTCAGTAATCGGCAAATTGTTCTTCTCGCTCACTCTCTTTCGCTGCCCTTTTTACGGACAACATGGCTCTTCTCTTGCCTGACCTCTTTTCTCTCTCTCTCCCTCTCTCTCTCTCTCTCTCTCTCTCTCTCTCTCTCTCTGCTTGTTTATCTCAATCTGTCTCTCTATTTTATTTGCATCCTTTCTCACTGCTTATTAGGTTTTCTTTTTACCTGACGGAAATAGATTTTTTTAAAGCTTTTAATTTTGTTATTCTATTTATTCATTCATTTGTTACCGCGCCAACGATTTTATTGCCTTATATTTCAATCATTTCAGTATTCTGACAGATTCCAGAGAGATAAAACGTTGCACATTTTATTATCTTTCAAATGTTACCCAAAATAAGTGATTCGAAACCATCTAAAAAGCGAAAAATTGAAGACGAATGCAGAGTATTTAAGAGTGGACTGAAAAGTATGTCTTTACTGATGTCGGAGTTAAAGCTGTATGTTTGATTTGTCATGATACAGTTGCTGTGTTCAAGGAATACAATTTGAAACGGCACTTTCAAACTAAGCAGACCAACTTTGGAAGCAATTTATCCAAGCAAGAACTGCAAAAGAAAGCAACTGATCTGATGAAAAGTTTGAAGAAACTACAAAATGTGTTTAAAAAACTTCCTTTTTACAAATTAATGCGGCAAAGGAAAGTTTTGTATTGACAAATAAAATTGCAAAGCAAAATAAATCATTTACAGAAGCAGAATTTATTAAAGATGGCTGATGCTGTTAGTGTTGTGTGTCCTGAAGTCTTATCAAAAGTGGAAGCTATATCTCTGTCACGAAGAACAGGTGTTAACAGCCAATGTTAGTTTTCAGTGGTTTTCTATTGCTTTAGATGAGAGTAATAACTAGGTACGTGCAAAAATGGCCGCCGCTTGTACTGACTCTCGTTCTTAAAAGTGTCTTTTCTTAATTTTTAAAAGTAGTTTTCGTTTAACTTTTGATCGTGTTCGAAAGATAGAAGCATTAAGTTAATATCTAAAAGGAAACAAATGTATATTTACGTGTGACAAAAAATTAGAATGCAAAATGTTATCAAAACAGCGAAAAATCCGTTAATAGTGAAGATTCAATAAAACATGTTTAAAAATCGCTGGAATAGTAAATATCAGTTTTCTGGAACTGTTTCAAAGATAATTATTAAATTAAAGTCTTAAGAGAGTGAATTACAAAATAATTCATCTCTTTTTTTACTAAAAATAGTTAATTATCAAAAATCAAGTGAAAGTTAGCTAAAACATGTCTGAAGCCCGTAAAACAGGGTAAACAGACCCTACGGCTACAGAATCTCAAAGTATGGAAGGTTCAAACTGCCGTAATAGTTTTTAGTTTTTATTTTTACGTCACGAACTGCGTCAATTTTATTTTTACGTCACGAACTGCGTTAATTTTATTTTTACGTCACGAACTGCGTCAATTTTATTAATTAATTTTATATGATGATTGATTAAAATCTTGAACAATTACATTACTCGATTTATTCTTTAAGAATTAATGTAATTTTAAATTAAATTAAATTGAAATTCTTAAAGAATAAATATAACTAATTTATTTTTACGACACATGTAAGAATTTCTTACATGTATCGTAACGATAAATTACATTAATTTAAAATAAAGCTAAGAGTATTTTTATTTTAAGTGTGAAAAAAGTAAATTAAAGTCAATGACTACACTGACAATATTCATTGAAAAAAAAGTTAAAACATTAAAAATTATTTATTAATAAATAAATAGAATTCAATTTTGAAAGAAAATGTCACATTTGAATTCTATTTATTTATTAATAAATAATTGTTTTAAACTTTTAAAATAATATTTATTAATGAAAAAATGACAAAACAAATACAAATTTACGTTTTATCTTTCCAAATAATTGACGATATTGTGAAATTAACGAAACTGTTGAATCTCTGAAAATAACATTTTGCGGACGGTGTGGGGGGAGTGAGTGGTGTTTGGTAAGCCATCCCGCCTGTTTATTACAGAATTGGCCTACCATACGTCCCCACGTCAATCGTTAGTAGAAATTATTCAATTTTTAAACTTCTTTTTTTCGTTATGTTCCTGGGTCGCAAAATTTTCAATTTTTGGTTTATTTTCAAGATTATAAAAAGATTCTTGCGCTGATGATGACACGTTTATGTATGAAAGGGAAATATAATTATGTCGCATTTTATATTTTACCAGAAACTCTAATCATTAAAATCACATGAAATATTTTTTGCAATTTTATTATTTCTTTGGTGAAAATATTGATTAAACAATGCTTTATTCAATGATAACATTGTCAATTCAAAAAATTAATTTTTCTTCGAGTTATAGTGATTTTATTAACACGGAATTTAGGGGCCTTTTTCGTAATGTATACGAAATAATTAAAACAAAATTATTTTTAACATCTACAGTGCTTTATTTTCATTAAAAAAATGTTTTATTCATACATTCTTTTTTATTAATATATAAAAATATAACTTTAGTAAATGTGTATTTTGTTTTAAAAACCTAATACATTTTCGCTAAGATTTAAAATAAAATAATGGTTCCATTATATTACGTGATCGTTGATTAATAAATACTGAAAATTTTATTAAAATTGGTTGATTTCCTGAATTTTGGTGAATTTTAAGGTGAAGGGAGGGTTAAAATGTTTTTACATTTTGGGAATCGGCCATTGATTTTGCACGTACCTAGTAATGACATTCAGGATACTGTCGAGTTATAGTGATTTTATTAACACGGAATTTAGGGGCCTTTTTCGTAATGTATACGAAATAATTAAAAAAAAATTATTTTTAACATCTACAGTGCTTTATTTTCATTAAAAAAATGTTTTATTCATACATTTTTTTTATTAATATATAAAAATATAACTTTAGTAAATGTGTATTTTGTTTTAAAAACCTAATACATTTTCGCTAAGATTTAAAATAAAATAATGGTTCCATTATATTACGTGATCGTTGATTAATAAATACTGAAAATTTTATTAAAATTGGTTGATTTCCTGAATTTTGGTGAATTTTAAGGTGAAGGGAGGGTTAAAATGTTTTTACATTTTGGGAATCGGCCATTGATTTTGCACGTACCTAGTAATGACATTCAGGATACTGTCCAGATACTCATTTACATCAGAGGAATTGACGAACACTTCGAAATTACAGAGGAATTGTTATATATGGAGTTTATCAAAGACACTGTTACTGGAAAAGATTTATACAACAGTGTCACTAACAGTCTAATCAGGTCTAGATTAAGCCTGAATAAACTGGCAAGTATTACAACTGATGGTGCTCCTCCACTCATAGGCAAACACTGTGGCCTTGTGACCTTGATGAATAATAAAATCAAAGAAGATTTTCCATCGCACAGTGTGTTGTCTTTTCACTGCATTATACCTCAAGAAAACCTTTGTAAATCATATTTTAAACTCAAACATGTTATGGATCCAGCGGTGTGGGCAGTGATCTTAATAAGAGCACGGGGACTGAATCACAGGCAATTCGGAAGCTTCTTAGACGACATCGAGGCTGATTTTACTGATCTGCTTTACCACACAAATATCCGATGGTTAAGTATGGAAAAAGTTCTGAAGGGGTGTGGGACGTTAAAGAAATGGTTGTCATGTTTTTAATGACATTTAATAAGACATTTCTTGTGACTTTTCAAAGGAAATGAAGTGTGACGAATGGGTTTGCGATTTTGCCTTTGCTGTATGTCTACATACATGTAAAAAAAAAGTTGAATCAGTTAAACACAAAGCTACAGTATGGTTGTCATGTTTTTAATATGAAAAACATTTCTTGTGACTTTTCAAATGAAATGGAGTGTGGCGAATGGGTTTGCGATTTTGTATTTGCTGTAGACATTATGCAAAAGCTGACTAAGTTAAACACAAAACTACAAGTCAAAGGTGAAAGCGTTTCAATCGAAACTTCAACTTTTTGCCAAGCAGCTTAAAGAGCAAAACTTTGTTCATTTTCCTCTGTTTAAAACACGAGCTGTTGCACAAGCACTATCAGACAAATACAGTTCCCAGTTGATGGCTTTAAGTGATGAATTTATCAGAAGATTTGCTGATTTCAAGGCAATTGAAGGGAAGTTTGATTTGCTCAGATCACCTTTTGCTTTTGACGTTTAAACAGCTGCTGAAGAACTGCAGGTGGAACTGATTGATTTGCAAACTCACAACTCCTTAAAGAGGCTCTTTGAAAATAAACCACTGGTCGAGTTTTATGCATCTCTGCACTCAGAAAAGTTTTAAAATCTGAAAAATTCTGCAAGGAAGATGTTTGTGATATTTGCATCAACTTACATATGTGAGCAGACTTTTTCTATATTGAAAGTTAACGAGTCAAAGAATAGGTCACTTCTCACAGACTCGAATCTTCAGTCAGTGTTAAGAATCAGTACAAGAAACTTGACACCTACTTTCAAGAAACTGGTAAATGATTGCAGTCAGTTGCATCAATCTCATTGAATCATGTTGATCCTTTTATTGCTCAGTTGCTGAGCTACTTTGTTTTTCTAATAAATATTTGGTTCATATGAAGTTACTGATTTAAAATATCAATAAAAATATTTCTTCTTCTTTAAATTGAGTTACTTTGTTTTCAAACAAATGTGCTTCATGTGAAGTTTCTCCTTTAACATATAAAAAACATTTTTAGTTAATTTATATGTGTACCTTAAAGTTCTACTCAAAATTATTGATTAATAAATATATATATATTATATTTTATATTTCTTAAACAGAGTTACTTTTTTTTTTTCAAATAAATGTTGTTGTTTTTTTAAATGCGTTTCATGTGAATTGTCTACAGCACTTGAAAATGCTAATAAATGAAAAATGATTGCATTTTCGCTTTGAAATCCATATATTTCGGCTATTTTAGATATCAATTGCATTGGAAAATATACTATGCGGCCCATTAAAATGTGATTTTTTTTTAATGTGGCCCTTGCTCTGAAAAGTTTTCCCGTCCTTGATCTTACGCAACTCAATTCCGTTGGTTGGTCAATCGGTTCATTCGTCTATGGCGGTTACGCATTTTTAGATGTATTCGTGCAAACATCGATAGGGTGTCCATTGTCTCATAAAGAGATCCTATTATATATATATTATATATATATATATATATATATATATATATATATAATGCATGTGTTGTTAAAAACAACAGAACTCTTCTGTTTGATAATCCCTTTTTTTATGTTTTCCATTCTTCGAATGATCTTTTTGACGTTGACATGGAATGAATTAATGTAGGATCCGTATGTTTGACAAACGTTTTCGATTCTCTCCGGAATCATCATCAGGTCTTTTTAATGGCACAAAATGAATAAAAAAGCGGGTGAAAGAATGGAAGTTTTTTTTGCCGGCATATTGTCGGCAAACCGTTCACGTAAAAAACGAACGTCTACATTTTGAAATGTAACAGATGAACTAGTTCTTAATTTTTTTTTTTTTTTAATTTAAAATAGTAGCTGATTTAATTTGGTCTAGTCTATTAATTATGTAGAAGGGAAAAACGGGGAATATAGGCAGTGAATAATTTTAATAAGATGTCCCTTTTTTAATTAAATTAAGCAACCCCGGTTGGTGTCACTGAACTAAGCTAAGCATTTTAAAATGGTTTTACTTGTCTCATATGAAATGTTATTAATTTTAGGTTGCTGTGTTTTTATGTATATGGCTTCAAGTATTTTTTATTTTAAATTTGTTTCGGAACGTATTATTTTTGTGTTCATCACTAAAATCTGTCTTAATTCAGATGTAGGGCAGTTGTGTATTTGTAGGTGCTGGTAGATTGAACTAGAATTCGAGAGATGCATAGTGAGGCGGCGGGATAGTGTAGTTGTTGTAAATCCTATGTAGCTATTATTATTTTGGGAGGTACATCCTCCAAAAGGGCATTTAAATTTATAGACTACATTGGTTTTTCTAGTGTTTTGGGGGTTGGAGAGGGGTTGTTTTTTACTACAAGGTTTTGAGTTGTAAATCTTTTATAGTAAATAATTTGTTTAATTTTGTTTTCTTTATCTGTTGGTGATATATATCGATGTGTATATTCTTTATAGCTTTTTCCTCTGGTCCGAAATTTGGCTGCAATTGGTTGCGGTAATATATGTTAATGTAATTAGCGTTGGTATGTTGTATATCATTATTTGTATTAGAGTTTGTCAAGTTTTTTATCATTGATTTTATTAATTCGTCTACGATGTAGTTGGGAAATTCATTGTTAATCAATACTTTTTTTATATTTTTTAGTTCGATAAATAGTGTTTTTTTGTGAGGAAGAGGTCAATTTTGCTCGGTTTAGTAAATTTGTTACGATAGCTATTTTATGACGGTGGGAGCACTCACTCTTGAAATTTAATAGGCTAGAGTTTATACTAGTTGTTTTTTTATAGTTAGAGGTGTTAAACATATTGTTAGAAGTGTCAATTAGTACATCTAGGAATGGGATTTTATTATTAGTGTTTAATTCTATAGTGAATTTAAGGACAGAGTTTATTTGAAATAGGTCTTTAAGTTTATTAATTTGTTTGATGTTATTGGCTAGAATTAGTATATCGTCAACATGTCTTACATAAATAGGAGGTTTTTTAATTGTGTTAAATGTTAGGTTTTCGAGGTTGGACATGTAAAATTCACTAAAAGTCGGGCCGAGAACCGAACCCATAGAAACTCCGTCTATGTGCGTGTATATGTTTCCCTTATGGTCGTAAAAAGGTACTTCAGTCGTGCATATTGTTAGTAGCTTTTTAAGAATTGTTTGATTTATTTTAAGTGGAGGGAGAGATGGGTTATTATATATATTGTTTATGATTATATCTATTGTTTCCTTTACGGGTACATTAGTAAATAAACGTTATACGTCTACCACAAAGGAAACATATACACGCAAATAGACGGAGTTTCTATGAGTTCGGTTCAATATATATTATTGAAGTTGGACCTGAAGTCTTTCCATGCTACATCACAAATTCTAACATTTATATGCAATTCAAGGTTAAAAAAGCGGCATGAAAAATTGATACTTTAATATAAAATCTGTGATGTGCATTGTCGTTGTTTTTTGTTGATTGTACTTTTCTGCACTTGGCACTGAGGATACCAATACTAAGGAGTTTTAAGCGTATTTTTAAGCGTATTTTTAGATGTAATTTGAGACGTACTTTTTAAACGTATTTTCAAACGTGCTTTCACGTATATCTGTAAATATTTTGAAATATGTTGAAATTCTTAAAAAACGATATCCTTGGTTTTTAGCCGAAACAATTGTCTGCCTATATTGAAAACGATTTTACCAGTGAACATATATCCTTCATCATTTTTCAGGAAAAATAAAACTTTGTAAAATAGCTGTAGTCACGCACTATAGAGCTATAACGTACTTTATTTTATAAAATCCTACATTTGAAAAACTTTAAATGTGGAATTAAAACATATATATATATATATATATATATATATATATATATATATATATTCACAAATATATATCATACATACATACATACATACATACATACATACATACATACATACATACATACATACATACATATGTTTGGGTGCATGGGTAGCAAAACGAACGAGTTAAACAAAGCTTGCATCACATATATGATTAAACTAAAACATTAATTAAAGTACATTAGTAGAAAGAAAATAAAAAAAACTGGTCCAGCAACAGAATTGCAATAGTATCGACTGTCTAATTCATATTACTTGGCAAATACATCCTCAGTTTCGATAACTTTTGAATGCACCTCGTATTTTGAAAAGAATTGTTGAGGCTATAGTTTGAAATAGCATGTTAGTTAGTCTACCACGCTTAAATTATAAACAGCATATTCGTCGGTCTTTCACGATTAAATAACATGGAGAATAGAAAATGAACTTTGGGTCTACTTTCTCGCTTCTCTCCTATTTTTTGTACTTTAGTCTTCACATTCCATATGTCATGTTTCTGACAAAGGGGAGAAATAGCTGTTTTATGGGTCAGCACTTATTTTGAATGGGTGGTATGTTGAGATTTTCAATCCTCTCATAGTATTCATCATCATTCAACTATCAATCTATCCATCTCATTAACCCTTATCCTCGAGTTCTTTTACCCTTGATAAATGGTGTCTCATTAATAAAATAAAACACGTATTTAAAATATGTTTGGGATCTAGTTTGTAATAACATGTTCGTTGGTCTGTCACGCTTAGATTATAAACAGCATGTTCGTTGGTCTGTAAAGCTTAAAATTAAAATACCATTTTCATCATTAATCACAACTGTAGAATTTTGTTTTTTGTTTTTTCGTTCACATTTGAGTTTCATTATTTTCATTTCTCCTTGAATCAAACGCGGATCTCAGGATTGATTTTTGTCAAAGTTCAAATAAGTCGAAATAATAAAGCACAAAAATCCACATTCACGCAAGATACAGTCAACATCGATAGTTTGTTTGCCTCATCGATAAACATGGTGGCTTGAATCGATGTTTACGCAATGATGCTCACAGACCCGATATTGTATAATGCATGTGCGTGACGGAGGAGGGAGTCATATGACCCGGAAGTGACGTAAGACACAAGAATGTTTATAAAATACCGAAATGCCATCGTGTAACAAGCAAAGACATAGACACGAAGAGAAACCCTTCACTAGTGTAACCGGGACCAACCTGCAACGAGAACATAATAAGGGGCCGACTCCCCCAAAAGCATAGACTTTCCAAAAGCTCAGATTCTTTTTTTTTTTAAAAACACCAACGAACTCAAATAGGTTTAAAAACAAAACAAAAAAGAAACGCAAATTGATGATTTAATTGTCATTTTTATAGACTAAAGACCACTTTCAAAAAGCAAGTGTGGAGGTTTTCTTCTATTCACGAAAAATGTCGATATGTATTTGCGAGCTGTCCGAAACCCCATATCTGAAATAAGAATAAAACTGACGATAAAAGAAAAACTGGATATGACTAACTGCCAAAAACGCGTGTGTGGAAAGGTTTCGTCTCCGGTGTTATTCTGTTTATCACGTACAAACCTTTACCGGTCGTCTCTTTTATTATCCAATTCGGCTGAGGTTCTTTGTAATTCTTTTATTTAATTTCAATCAAATGGGGGGGGATGACCTTTAAAAAGTACGACTACAAATGGGACAAGGGAATAACATTACTAATAATAACATAATAATCGCAAAAATATTCACAGAATCAAAATATCTACAAATGAGAGAAGATTAGGGGACAGATACGCAAAATACTTCTGTTTCTCTTTAGCTTCTTAAACAGACAAGCTGTCTTCCCAGCTAAACATTTATTTATAACTGGCTATAACTACCCGGCGTTACCCGGGATTCCTTTTACTTTAATTTTTGTTTCGTGTTTTTTTTTTAATTGTGCCGTTTTCTACCAAATTATTTTTTAAAGTGAAATTTAATTATTACAGTATTGTTTGCTTATATTATTATTTTGAACCAAATTGTTATAAACTATACTTAATTGCTATTAAAGTAATATTGTTTTGATGTTTATTTAAAAAAATTATTATTTTATTATTTTGAACCAAATTGTTATAAAACTATACTTAATTGCTATTAAGGTAATATTGTTTTGATGTTTATTAAAAAATAATTATTTAATTTTAATTTCAAATACTTTCAATCTTTTAATACATGATGCTTTGCTTAGAATTTTAAAGTAAGTTTAAATGACAGTTGAAATTCTCCCAAAATTCTTTCGAACTTCAACGGTTCGTTGAAATAATACGTTCTTCTTTTAAACTATTAATAAAAGAGTACTGTGGTTGACTTATTTACGAAGAAACGAAAATGCATTCGGGTGGATTGAATTTATTAATTAAATTGTATTTTTTAGCATTTAGTACTTTTGCATTTTTATTTCAATAAATAATTGATTAATAGTAAATAAATAAAAAATAATAATTTGTATGTAACGTAGTGGCGGAAACACACAGACACACGGGCGTAGTTATACCATTTGTTTAATATACATGATCTACTGACTGAGTGTTGCCCGGCATTTATTACATTCAAATCTTTGGTAAATATTTTTACATTCTATAATCACGCATTCTTGTTATATTCAGAATCTAAGCTAAAAGTGAACCTGGTTTTGATTTAATAAGAATGAAGCAAGACATGAGTAAGCAAAAAGAATGAAAAAAAGAAAGTAAAGAACGATAACTCTTACTAAAAGAATAAGAGTTATTTCCCTTAGTTGATTTGTCTTTTAAGGGGATTTAAAAATGTCTACATATTAGAAAACTGCCTCATCGGATTAAAGTTGTTTTTTACAAAAATTGTAGTGATGTAAGTTAGTCTATATCAAATAACAAGGTACAACCATAACGACTATAAAATTAGCTAGTGAGAATCAAAGTTTGATTTGTCAGCTTAAATGCTATTTAGATCTAAGTTTTAAAATCCGGTCACCATTATTTTATATATAAAACTGAAGAGTAATTTTTTAAAGACGTTTATTTGTATAAATTTGTGATCGCTTCATTTCCTTAATTTGGCGAGCAGCGGTATTTCATAAGTAAAGGTGAACGCCCAGCAAGACAGAAGTTCTGATCTCGTCGACTGGCAGCCATAACAGCCCGGCATCTATCAAAATCACTTGGAGATTTCGCAGAACAGCGACACTAAAATCATCGAGCTGCATAACCAACTTATCTGCTTGAGAGCACGTGGACCGTGATACACAGAGTTACCCCCTTCCCCGTACATCACGGCGTAACATTCTACTTATGAGACTACCGATGATAAAGTGTGACAAAAGAACACAAGAACGGATGTTCGGGAGATGCATCCGTAAGGTATGCGCGTTTAGCAGGAAAAATGTTCTTCCGAGCTTAATCGTGACAGACCAACAAACCTTCTATTTCAAGCTTCCACATGACAGACTGACAAACGGATAGTCTCTTAACGGAGATGCTTGTGTGCATCTTTAAAAAAATAAAAGAAACAAACTGTTAATGCCTCCGGACAAAATCCAACCATACTTAACGCACATAATTTCTCCTTCATTTGACACACACACACACACACACACACACACACACACACACACACGCAAAGATGTGGGGGGTGCGTAGGGGTAGGGTTAGGATTAGGTTTAGGGTTAGGGTTAGGATAAGGTTTAGGGGTATTTGCTGCTTCAACTAAAATAAATTTAACCAAAAACAAGTTCTAAAACATTACTTTATTATTTTAGTAATTCTGGCAACAAATATTTAAGAAATATAATGTTCAGGGTTAGGGTTAGGGTTAGTGTAATTTGCTTCTTCAAATTAAATAAATTGTAATCCAAAACAAGTTCCAAAACATGTTACTTTATCATGTTAATCATTCCGGCTACGAACGTTTCAGAAATATAATGTTCAGGGTTAGGGTTAGGTTAGGTTTATTGGAGGTAATTCAGTATGGTCTACTCAGCTTGTAAATTTTACGGATAAATTCCAGGGCTGAACGGTATAAAGATAAAAAAATATTTTGAAATCGTTAAAATTGATTTTTATGAAACAGCAAATATAATTATTATAATTCCTTTCCTCGCCGAAAATAGAGTCGATTGAGGAAAAATTCCCTACACTATCAAATATTGTGTGAATAACTATTTACTTATTTAAAATAATTTTAACTTTCACGCATTGAAGATCTGTGATACAGCGAAACAGTCTGTATGTGGATGACTATATAAAGCTCTTTTTATGGGTAGAGCTTATTTGTAAGGCTATCGCCATCAGCCATTAGCTTTAAGACATAGCTCATTGGGTGAAACTAATTCGAGCTCCTGGCACTTGACAATGTTTACATTGAGATATCACTTACATTCATTCAGTATGATAGCGCGGGGTAGAGGCACCGACTGTCAGCTCGACAGTTTAGTTTCAATCCCGGCTTGAGGCACTAACTGGTCTAGCCGCACTGAAGAGCTGGGATACAACGAAACAGTCTGTATTTGTATGCCTATATATACATAGGAAATATTGATATAATTTTTAAAAAAATAAAAATGGATAATTTACGAATACCAATTAGCATCAGATATAATGCTTTTAATGAAGAAGCAGCGAGACTTAAAATCGACTACAGATCCAACGAATTACCCAAAAAGAGACATTCCTTATCTAGTAAGACTACAAACCTAATTTCAGAAATAGACCCACA
Source organism: Sepiola atlantica (assembly GCA_963556195.1). NCBI lineage: Eukaryota > Metazoa > Mollusca > Cephalopoda > Sepiida > Sepiolidae > Sepiola > Sepiola atlantica. The sequence goes on along the minus strand of OY744529.1, from coordinate 39,570,761 downwards.
TGTAGACTCATAAACCCAGCCAAAAGGCGAAGTGGGATTACTTAGTAAGCATATGATTAGGAAAATAAATGAACACATTAAGAAGCATACAGATCTGCGACTTTGGATCAATTCTCAGGCGACTATTGAACAAAATAAAGAACAATGCAGATTCACACAGTTCGACTTCTATCTTTCGATAAACAGAGAAATACTAAACAACGGTTTACATGTGCATAGAAACGAGCGAATTAGAAATCGATACTATACTCCATGCAAGAAACTCTCTCCTCTTCTTTGATAGTAAAACATGAGTTAAAATATCCAACCAAAAACAGCCCTTTGATGTGTCGATGGGAGCCTATGATAGTGCGGATTTGTGCGATCTGATCGGGCTATTCATCTTGTACTCCCTCCAAATCAAGTTCCCTAACTGTAACCCCAACCCTCCAAATCAAGTTCCCTAACCAAGAGTTCGGCCAACAACAATACTCAAGAGAAAGGCCACTGACAGCGTTCCTTAAAGAACTAGGATTCAAGATCACGATCGATACCAATCTCACTAGCGTGGACTTCTTAGACAGACCCCTGGACCTAAATAGCAATTCCACTAGCCCATACCATAAATCGACTAAGCAGCTTGGATATATCAACACCCAAATCCTGCCATAACCCTAGTTTTCTTTTAATCTTACACCCAATATAAGGAGAAGAATCTCTTACATTTCATTCAGTTAAAAGATTTTCCAACATGTCGCTACATATTACAACAAAGCCCTCTGCAGAAGGTGCTATAGAGAAACAATATCTTGTACACCCACCTAATCAACCAGACAGTACAAACCCAATAGGGAGAGGAACATTATTTCCTCTCATTTTCTCAGTGTAAAATCTAACATAGGTAATTTATTTTACCATTCAATAAGCTTCACGAACTCTTCAACAGTAACATGGTCAAAACAAGTTATTCATGCTATCCCTCTGTGGAATCCCTGTTAGCCTCAAAGCCCGCAGCTCCTATCAACCCTCCAAACCCAATTCACAAGCAGACCCATAGTTTACGAAGCCATGGTATCGGGGGTAAACCCGGAGAAAGAAGAGATATACATCGGAATTCCACAAGGGATTTTCAAACTGAGTTACCAATCAACCCCCAATCCCCAACCGATCATGCAAAAGAGGCGAATTTTCCCCCTGTGAGGATGTTGCACAATCAGATCCATACTTTGTGAAACCATGGTTATATCAGGTGTCAACCCCAAGATAGAACAGATATACATCGGAATGCCACAAAGAAATTTCAAACGGAAGCTCTACTCAAACAATAGTATCTCTAGATATCTGAGAAATGAGACATCACCTCCCTAGCAACCACCATATGGAACCTCAAAGATTCCAATACACCCTACGAAATTAAATGGAGAGTCAGTGAGAAAAAAATCTTATAGCCTCAACTTCGGGAATTGCCCACTATGCATCACAGAAAAACTTAGGATCCAACAAGCTATTAATAACCCTTCTATAAACTGTATGAACGTCAAAACTGAAATTTTCAAACTGTGCCCTACAGAAAAAAGTTCTACTAACAAAATGATCAAGTAACAGAAACATATAATCCACTGTAAACTATCAACCCTTTTCCTTCTATCCGTATGTAAATCTAATATACACCCCATCATATAGAAAATACAAGGCCTACGTACCCGCTCTAGAATCCTTCCAATTAAATTACACCACTTTTATTATTAAAATTAAATATTAATTTATATACAGGATAACAAACCCATCCCTTCCCTTCAAATATATATTATACATAACCTCCACATATTTCCTCCCAACCCAAATATAACCAACATCCCCATTCCCATGAACCCAACCAATCATAAATGACATAAATAAATGTGTACATAATAATGTACTAATATATTTAAGTATTTAAATATATTAAATATATTGTACACTGTCTGAAAAGGAAGAAGAATAGATAGATAGACATGAACATCTTTCCTACCAACCGAAATATACCCTATACTCCAATTACCATGAACCTAACCAATCATAAATAAATGTGCACTTAATAATATACTTATATATAAATAACTAGAAATATATTTATATTTATTATATATTTATTAAGTACGCTTTAACAAAATTAAAAAGATATGTATGACCAATAATTAACCGATACACACAGGCCCTCTGATAAATATATACATAAACGTCGTAAATTTACAGAAATAAATAAAATACAATGATCCCCACATTGCCTCAAACAGGAACCACTACTTGAGCATTAAAGAGATAGAAACCCCATAAAGACCCTTTCATTGATTTAATACCTTTTAGGCCAGCCTTTTTTTCTGGAAAGGATACCTCCTTTCACCGAATAGCAAGATAGACCCTCACGCCTTAGCCTAAGGTTTAAAAAACGCATCGTTAGGTAATAAATATATAATGACCCTTTCATACTCAAACATAAGCACCCTCCAAATAAAAATATAAAAATAATATATGAATTCTTTAATAAAATTAATACATCTTTAAATTGTAATTTAATAACAGTCAAACACCCGACTTCATGTAATATACTTCATGTAATACAAGTTAAAGCCACACACCGGTCCATCATATAAATATCTAACACTGCACACTATCATCCCTTAATCCGAATATACAATTAAAACAAATAAACATACGACCTCGGTAACCAATTATATTAATTCGTAGAATTTGGTATATTCGGACTACTGTGCTCATCTTGGGTGTTTATATCACAACGTTTCAGCCGATGTAACCTCCGACCTTCTTTAGGTGTACTTTGTCGAACTCGGGAATCTTTTTGTCGCACTCAGGAATCTGAACGGAATTTCGAACGGAACCCTTAATTAAATACACGGGGTAGCATGCTCTCGTTCCATCTGCCATGACTGGGAAGAAGTGTTCAGTAATTCCGAAACATGTATATTAAGTTTTAATTAAAAGTTTAAAGCCTAAATAATAAATACACACGGAACCTCTCCCAAAATAAAACAGTACACGTCATTGTCACAATTAGTTCCATTTTACTGATTGTCTTCGTTTCGTTGGATGCTGAGGATTTGAGGCGGATGCTAAGAGCCTTATCTAAACAGTAAAAGCCTATCTGTGTCAATGAAACCATTGTCCATCTCTAGAAACTGTAATGGATACATTTTTAAATAATTGATTTGTGTGTATATATAGAAATATATATACACATAGATATACATAAAAATCTATACAGAAAGATATATAAACACAATAATCACACATTAAAAAGACATACGTATAATTTAGAGATATGTAACCATGCTGCAAGGAACTTTTCCTAAGAGTCCTAATCAAAAACGAGGGGGTAAAAAGTCTTGTTAAAATGTATTACTTAAGATGGTTTACAAGGTATTCGTTCGTAATCTAAACACAAGGTAGTCACTCAATGTTGTCTCTAAAACAAGAATCGATTCAACCGACTAAAATTTTCAGCATCCTGTTCAGTCTCTCATTAACTACGGTTGAGTGAGGACGTCGGGATGGGGTAATAACAGTCGAGAATTCGTTTTCGACCATCAGTCCGGCAGGAACTGCCATTTCGGTGGCTTTTTATCTGTCGGGCTGAGGTATACTGTCCTGAGTTTTCCTAAGAGGTGCACCCTCTCAGGCCTTGTCTTCCCTCTTTGGAGAGGAGTAAGTTTATTGCTTGCTGCCTGAGGCGCCCTGGCCGGGGAATGCCGATAGAGTTGCCCAGGCTATTTTTGCTAGGCTAGAGTGCTCCTTCTTTAGGGGTGCTGGCTTGACTATTCCCCCACTTTCCAACCTTGTGTCACATATTCCGTCGGTGGGAGTGAATTAAATGCCTGGATCAACCTCAACTCGACATTAACGTGGCCATTTCGGTGGCCTTTTATCTGTCGGGCTGATTTAGAGGTCAGAGTGCTCCTTCCTTAGGGGCGCTGGCTTTAATCTCCCCACCTTCCGATCTGGTACCACATCTCCTTACGGTGGGAAGGAATTAAATACCTGGAACCACACTAGTCTATACTGTCACGCAAGATTGGCGTACAGCTACTCTTGTTCTCTGTTGTATTATATTTTTCCAATATATTTGTTTTCTCTGAACTCCGAGTTCGTGTTTTCCTTCTGGTCCCTTTACAGGCCCACAACACTAACGACGAGGTACAGTAAGGTATTCTCAAGAACCTTAAAAAGGACCCCAAAACAACTGGCGACGTGGGATTTCGAACTTACACTGCCACAACAACTGGCGACAAGGTACAGTAAGGGATTCTTGAGAACCTTAAAATGGACGCCACAACTGGCGAGGAAATATATTGAGTTTTTAAGAACCTTAAAAAAGACAAACGTCGATAAATCAACGACAAATTCACCTGACAACGTCCTAGTTTTAAAAACTGACTTTAAAGAAAAAAAAACACGTAAAAGACAATTTATTTTCTCTCTTTGAAGAAAGGTCATTTTATTGCTACTCCGGCACTGTGTTAATTTTTACAAAAAGGGAATACATGATATTTTCTTTACTCTTTAAAAGTGAAAAGTCTTGCTACCGAAAGAAAAATAAATTAAAATCTATTTTTTCCTGTTAACTAAAGTGCTGAGCGTAATATCTACGGTTACGTGAAAAGCATACTTAAAAAGGAATGATTGGGGGGTCGAATAAAACAGGTCTTATACTCGTTTTCTCTTTTACAACCAAGATTAAGTTAGTAGCGTAATATAAAAGAAAAAACTTCTAAAAACCGTATTCTATAAAGACACATGTTAAACATGGAAGATTTTAAAGCAACAATGTCAGAACTCGTCAAATACAAAATTCAAAGCCACAAGAAACTGAAGAAATTTGTTATATTTGTGCAAGTGTCTTTTTGTTTTAGTAAAGGCTCTTTGTGTTTAATGATAGATAAAGCTCCATCTCTACATAGTCCACACTACCTGTCGAAGGGCCTGTAGGGCCTAGTTTTTTTTATTATTACCCAATTAATGTTATACTGAATGTTAATATCCCTCAGATACGTTATAGTGATATACAGAGACGTGTATTTAGAGAGTGGTTTATTTCTAAAGTTATATGTGTGTCTTGAGATCCTATTTTTGTAAAAGCAAAAACAGTCATAGAGCCTATGTATACAGCTTCAGTTATGAGAAAGCCTATAAAAGTTGGCCTATCAACATTCAGTTCATTTTCATTAATATCATAATCACTATTATTATTATTATTATTATTATTATTATTATTATTGTTTTCATTATTATTATTATTATTATTATTATTATTATTATTATTATTATTATTATTGGTGAATATCCCTAATTTGATGATCAATAATGTTGATGTTTTATTCGACTTCTAATGGTGGTATGATGGAATCTGTCCTCATTAAGAAACAACTTGAACATTAATAAAGACAGTTCGTCTCGGAAACGATCGTACACCTAAACTGGTATTGATGTTCAATTCTTGCAACAGATATAACTGAATATTTCATAACTTTGTTTATTTCTAAATTGTAATCTAATAGCTCTATTTGACCTGAAAGTTAAACCATTGAGCTGATTTGATACCTGCAGTATTTCGGAGTATATAAATATCTCAATTTGACCCAAACTCCCTGATAACTCTATAGAAGTCGCTCCAGACAAGGCATGAATCCACTTGATGTAAGGAGCTAAAAAGAACGAAAAATGATTGACACAGACAGGAGATGCTTATTGAAAAGACGAGGGGATGGGACACGCTCAGCAGAAAGAGACTTCCACAAGGCTGTGGTTCATTCGGGCGGTCTGTCTATCGGTCTCAAGTTTGAAATAGCAATTTCATCTCAAAACGCGCAGATCAAAAGGACGCATCTTCAGAATGTTTCACTTCTTGTCTGTTCTATTCTGTAAATTCTTTACCGTAAAACGAACGCATCTCGTCTGCGATTCCTTTTGGGATTCGTCCGGTCTCCGTTCATACATTTATCGCCATGGAATCTGGTTATATTTATTTGGTTGGTGTTAATTCGTGCACAAGAACAAACATTGCCGGAGTCCAGCAAGAATGAACAAACAAAAAAACACACCTGCTTCAGTAGTTTTCGTTGTAAATCTAAGCACGATTTTTGTTCAGAAATATTTTTTTTTTTTTTTACTAAACTTGTTGTTGGTGTCTCCTTACAAGGGGGCAATTGAAAGAGTTCAGCGGAAAACTAATGGTTTCTATGGAATACGGTTTTCTACTAATCCGTCGGAGTGGCGTAATGTCGGTTTGCGGCGCCATAGGCAATGCTCTCATTTCCACGCTTTAAATCCTCCACAATGCGCATATATTACATTTTTTAAAAAAAGAAAGAAGGCGCAATTAAGGCGACAGTCAATCAGTATTCCGGATACATTAACCTCCTCAAATTCGCTGGCTATTTGTCATGGTAAAACAAGTGTAATTATTGCCTACACATCATCATTCTTTCTAACTAGACCCCACTCTATTATAAAGACCAATGTGTATTTTCTTTTATATATATATATATATATATATATATATATATATATATATATATATATATATATATATATATATATATATATATATATATAATAGAGAATGGGAGTTTGCTTGAAGCATTGCCGGGAATAGTAGTAGTATGTTTTTAAAAAGGCTGAGGGCAATGCAAAGTGCCGGGTAGAATGTAAGCTGGAAGGAATAAAAATAATAAATCGAAATCGAAATGGAACTTACTATTTATTTTTTCTTAAAATCTTACATGACAGCAAGTGTGGTGTTAGCTGTTTGTGTATTGTCCGGATGATGATTATTAAAAATCATTTATTTAATATTTGGGGGAAAAAGAAACTTCTTTTTGTCAAAAATAGTAAACACCAAAGGAAAACTCCGTCTGTGCAGAGAATCTACCAAAATGGATGCCGAAGAATAGCTATTCCCTTGCATCCATTTTGGTAGATAAATAAATAATATATATATATATATAAATTCTTTTGCAAGAAAATAGGAAAAATCCCAGCAGAGTGCTCAATTAATTAAGAGCGTAATGTGTATTTATTATTCGGTACAGAAAATCAGTATTACATCAGTACCATTGGTTTCAACCTCAGAAGGCGTTAACTTCGCGGCTACCTTCAGCTTTGTTGTCACTTGGTAGAGAAAAATCTAAAATTTCTCTACCAAATTTCTGTACTGAATAATATATATCAAGGGAGGCGCGATAGCACTCTATCCCTTAATAAACTTCAAAAACGACCTATGCTAGAAATCTCATTTCTTTGATCAGTCATAACTCAAAAACCAATTAACCAAATTAGTTAAAACTTTGCACAAAATTTTTATTTGATAGGTTCTATAAGTGTGTAAAATTTCAGCATACTTAGTCAAGGCAACCCAGAGATCCAAAAAGGTCAGGAGTGATTTTGTATTATCCGTGTGTACGTACGTACGTACGTGTGTGCCACCCTGTATCTCATCAACTATTTGATGGCTTCAGCTGACTTTTAGCAGAGATAGAGGTTCTAGGGTCTAGTTGATTGCATTTTAATTTCAGTTTACCATATACCTTAGTTTTTCAGAAAAAATTTTTAAAAACTTTAAAATTACCATTTTCTTGAGGCATAGCCTTTACAAAAGTAGTGACATTCCATGATAAATGCCAGTATACTGAAATCATATGCCCTTAATAATGTTAAGATGAAAATTCATATACACTAAATGTACAAAAGCAAGGAAATTCCCAAATTTTGACACTTTTGTTGTCATTAAGGGTATGACTACATATCAACCAAATCATTTCATTATCACATCACTACAGTATAAATCTCTATGCATGAGTGGATGAAGTGTGTGAGGTGCGCTGAAGAAATATTCCTACCAGTAAAATACATAGCCCTGTTGTGCTCGCATACCCTTAATGACAATAAAAGTGTAAAAATTTGGGAATTTCCTTGCTTTTGTACATTTAGTGTATATGAATTTTCATCTTCACCCTCTTAAGGGCATATGATTTCAGTATACTGGCATTTATCATGGAATATATATATATATATATATATATATATATATATATATATATTAAATTATTAATACCTACAGACGCTAGCGTTTTAAGCTTATTGCTCTCATCAATGCAATAAAGTAACAATTTTAGACGGTCAGAAAGTCAACCTAGAATCTGCAATATATAGGTGTTTGTTATTGTTACTGTTTTTTATATTTTGCTCATGTAATTACATATCGCTACCTAAGCGATCATATATCCCTATTTAAATGCATTTTATTTCATTATGTCGCCCACATTTGTTTTTCATTTTTATTATTTATACACACACAACAGTAAACGCGTTTCATAGTTTTACTAATCGTCAGCACGGCTCGACTTTGACAAGAGCTCGAACCCACGACCACAATGCCTGTGGTCTGGTAATTTACTTCTGACCCACGGGCTCTTATCAGATTTATTTGTGATTTTTTCAATTATTTTTTTTTTTTTTGCTTTAGACGCTGTGAACGAATTAACGCTCTTTTAATTACATATCGCTAAGCGGTGATAGGGATAGGAATAGCTCTCTATTTAAATGCATGTTTTTGCATTATGCCACTCCTCTTGATAGGGCATGTATTATTATTTGGTTTTATTTTTTATTATTTATTTTATTTATACACGCACAAAAGTAATCCATATATATATATATATATATATATATATATATATATATATATATATATATAGTATAAATCTTTATTTATACAAACATTATTGGTTACATATGTGCATACATGTTTCGGTTGCACTCTTCACAGAGAGGCAACCTCTTCAGACCAAAGAAGACAAAGAAGTGAGATGGATTTGGAAAAATTTCTCCTTAAATAAATCTTTTTGGGAGGATGAGATATTTTTATAATTTAGTATCGGGTTACATTATTTACTTGTTAACTCTTTCAATTAGTTTCTATCTTTTTTCATCATTTTTATTACCTGCCTTCTAATTCTTTCCTTTTTCTATTTTTTTATTACCCACTTAGCCTGGATTCCTTTCTTCTCTATTTAACAGCTCTACTTGTTATTGAGCACTTTTTATAAACACTGGAGTTTCAACGGATTTACATCTACATAAACTAATACAATACGTGTACTATATATATATATATATATATATATATATATATATATATATATATATATATATATATATATATATATTACTGATAGTGAGTTGGTATCTCTCTGTCTGAAGACTAAATAATACTATTACTATATTTGAATGCTCAATTAAGGGGGATAGTGTAGTATCTGTTCTTTTGTCAGGATACCATCTTCCAAGGCATCGCCTCTTAATTTGGAGGTTGTAGTGTGATAGCTGCTCTGTTGTCATACGATCATACTCCCAGGCATTTCCTCTACTTTGTGGAAATATGAGACCAGGGGAAGCATATTTTTGTTAGTATATATAATTATTTTTGTTGCTTCAGAAAAAAATCCATTTTTGACCAAGAACAAGTTCGAAAGCATTACATTACTTTTCTATTACAATTATGTTGGCTACGATCGTTTCAGGGATATTAATAATTCAGTTATATTTGAAAACAAGATGACAGTGCAGAAAAAAGTACGAGATATATGAATCAATTGTCGATCAGTTTCCCAAACTGGGCTCATCTCTTCTCTCCCGTCACGCAAGTAATCCAGCCACGCGAGTAAAAAAAAACGTGCCGAACGAAACCATTTCAAGTGTTTAGGAAAGCGAGAAAGCAAATAAAAATTCATAGAAACCCCGCCGTCTGAAATGAATTTCAGAAAGAAATCCTCCGCTCTAAATAAAAAGTCAACGGTTAATGTTTTCTTGTTTGATGTTTAAGTTATGAAAAATGATAATTCTAATTTACATATGAAAAATTAAATTACTGACGGAATTCTAGTATTTTATGAATATTAGTGCGAACACTGGCGAAGTATATTTTTTTCGTCATTTTTGATGGAGGGTGTACACTCGTAATGGATATTTTTATATCGCTCACAGATCTGGGTGGTATTGTCAAGGTATATATTTTTTAAATCGATCTAATTACTAATTAATTTTTACTAATAGAGTAAGATATTTTGGGGTCAAGTTGCCAGTTCAGATTAAGATCAGCAATAACATAATTCAAGATTGAATTAGATGGATTCAGAATAAAAAGGGTAAAAAAAGAGAATAAGGGGTTAGAGTTAGGGTTAGGGTTAAAAAAAAGGGTGAAAAGAGAATTAAGGGGTTAGGGTTAGTGTTAAAAAAGGGTAAAGAAAGAGAATTAAGGGGTTAGGATTAGGGTAAGGGTTAAAAAAGTGTAAAAAAGAGAATTAAGGGGTTAGGATTAGGGTAAGGGTTAAAAAAGGGTAAAAAAAGAGAATTATGGGGTTAGGGTTAGGGTTAAAAAAAAAGGGTAAAAAGAGAATTAAGGGGTTAGGATTAGGGTTAAAAAGGGGTAAAAAAGAGAATTAGGGGGTTAGGATTAGGGTTTTAAAAAAAGGGTAAAAAGAGAATGAAGGGGTTAGGGTTAGGGTTAAAAAGGGGGTAAAAAGAGAATTAAGGGGTTAGGATTAGGGTTAGGGTTAAAAAAGGGTAAAAAAGAGAATTAAGGGGTTGGGGTTAGGGTTTTAAAATGATAAAAAATAAAATTAAGGGGTTAGGGTTAGGATAAGGGTTAGCGTTAAAAAAGGGTATAAAAAGGAATTATGGGGTCAGGGTTAGGTTAAGGTTTTAAAAAAGGTTAAAAAGATAATTAAAGGGTTAGGGTTAGGATAAGGGTTAGGGTTAAAAAGGGTAAAAAAAAGAATTAAGGGGTTAGGGTTAGGGTTTTAAAAGGGTAAAAAAGAAAATTAAGGGGTTAGGGTTAGGATTTTTTTAAAAAGGGTAAAAAGAGAATTATGGGGTAATTTTGGGAAATGTCGGATGAAATATTTAACGGAATTTGATCTGTATGTTGACATTGCATTGATAGAGGTTCTGCACAATGTTTACAAGGGTTTTGAGAAAAAATACCTTGCTCCTTAATCATATTTCATAACTATCCAAGCGTGTCGCAATCAACCGATACAATTAACAAAATCATAACTTGTTCGTTCTTCTCCTTCGGTCCTTTGGTAGCGTCCATTTCGTCTCTGTCAACATTTGTTCGCTGAAAACCAAAGTTGTCGAACACTCTCTTCTTTTAAAAGCAAACAAAATAATTCAACAAGCATCACCGAATGGACGATAGTGGTTTATTGAGTCGCACACTATTTCATTATATCAAAGCTGGGTAACTAAAACAGTGTTGTATACGGTATCATTGCTGATTAGTTAAATCACAGCCGTTATCGCATCCTCGACAAAAAATGAGAAAGAGAGACGGGTGAATGTTAGACCAAAAGCTTCCCAAGTTACTTATTATTTAGCTTATATTAATACGTGTTCATAGGTCTTCCGAGACTGGGACAGTTACTTTCAAGACTAATTTTCTTCTTTTCTATAACGTTACTTCCTCTTTCCTATATCCATACTTCCGTCCCCACACTTTTAGTTCTCATTGTTCAGCTCTTGATCTCTACAATATTCGCTGTCTTTAACTTCCATATTTTACTGATGAATGTTTGCACTAGCTATTACATGTACTAGCTAGTTCGCCCACTCGAATATTAAACAATTGTAAATCTACAAACTAAGATCAATAAATACAATAGAAAGTGACCATGTGGATTAAATAGTTAAAGAGATGGTGAATACGAAGTTGTGATTGGTCGAAGGGATCATGTGAACATTGAGAAGACTTAAGAAAAATGATAATTATGATAATTAGTAAATATATGCTCCCACCGGGCGCATATTTTTGCTAGTTGTTATATTTAATTTCTCTCTCTCTCTCTCTCTCTCTCTCTCGCTCCCTCTCTCTCTCTCTCTCTCTCTCTCTCTCTCTCTCTAACAAAATTAAACTAAATATAGCCCACATTACTCACCGACCCATCGGTAAGGTAAAATACAACATATATACTCTGGGTGATACCGTTTCACAATCATATAGTTATAACAGTCTATCTCAATTTTCAATTTACAAATACAATAAAATAAAAATGTCCAGTGCGAATGCAAAAAATATAATTGCATCCCTTTTAGCAATATATTATACAAATAGCTTGAATAATAGTTTCAGGAATTTAAAAATTCCAATAACATAAAAACTGTATGTCTTATACCAACAAAACTTATGCACTAAAGCTTTTTTTTAATTTAACTGCATTGCTGCATCATTTTTATTATTCCATCTTATTTTATGTTATCTTGTACTAAATCATCTTGTTTTATGTTATCTTGTACTACATCATCTTATTTTATGTTATCTTGTACTACATCATCTTGTTTTATATGATTTTGTACTACATCATCTTATTTTATGTTATCTTGTACTACATCATCTTGTTTTATGTTATCTTGTACAACGCCATCTTGTTCTATGTTATCTTGTACTACGCCATCTTGTTTTATGTTATCTTGTACGACATCATCTTGTTTTATGTTATCTTGTACTACATCATCTTGTTTTATGTTATCTTGTACTACATCATCTTGTTTTATGTCATCTTGTACTACGCCATCTTGTTTTATTTTATCTTGTACTACATCATCTTGTTTTATGTTATCTTGTACTACATCATCTTGTTTTATGTTATCTTGTACTACATCATCTTGTTTTATGTGATCTTGTACTACATCATCTTGTTTTATGTTATCTTGTACTACGCCATCTTGTTTTATGTTATCTTGTACTACATCAACTTGTTTTATGTTATCTTGTACTACATCATCTTGTTTTATGTTATCTTGTACTACATCCTCTTGTTTTATATGATCTTGTACTACATCATCTTGTTTTTTGTTATCTTGTACTACGCCATCTTGTTTTATGTTATCTTGTACTAGGCCATCTTGTTTTATGTTATCTTGTACTACGCCATCTTGTTTTATGTTATCTTATACTACATCATCTTGTTTCATGTTATCTTGTACTACATCATCTTGTTTTATGATATCTTGTACTACGCCACCTTGTTTTATGTTATCTTATACTACATCATCTTGTTTCATGTTATCTTGTACTACATCATCTTGTTTTATGATATCTTGTACTACATCATCTTGTTTTATGTGATCTTGGACTACATCATCTTGTTTTATGTTATCTTGTACTACATCATCTTGTTTTATGTTATCTTGTACTACGCCATCTTGTTTTATGTTATCTTGTACTACATCATCTTGTTTTATGTTATCTTGTACTACATCATCTTGTTTTATATGATCTTGTACTACATCATCTTGTTTTATGTGATCTTGTACTACATCATCTTGTTTTATGTTATCTTGTACTACATCATCTTGTTTTATGTTATCTTGTACTACGCCATCTTGTTTTATGTGATCTTGTACTACGCCATCTTGTTTTATATGATCTTGTACTACATCATCTTGTTTTTTGTTATCTTGTACTACGCCATCTTGTTTTATGTTATCTTGTACTAGGCCATCTTGTACTACGCCATCTTGTTTTATGTTATCTTGTACTACATCATCTTGTTTTATGTTATCTTGTACTACGCCAACTTGTTTTATGTTATCTTATACTACATCATCTTGTTTCATGTTATCTTGTACTACATCATCTTGTTTTATGTTATCTTGTACTACATCATCTTGTTTTATGTGATCTTGGACTACATCATCTTGTATTATGTTATCTTGTAATACATCATCTTGTTTTATGTTATCTTGTACTACGCCATCTTGTTTTATGTTATCTTGTACTACATATTCTTGTTTTATGTTATCTTGTACTACATCATCTTGTTTTATATCATCTTGTACTACATCATCTTGTTTTATGTGATCTTGTACTACATCATCTTGTTTTATGTTATCTTGTACTACATCATCTTGTTTTATGTTATCTTGTACTACGCCATCTTGTTTTATGTGATCTTGTACTACGCCATCTTGTTTTATATGATCTTGTACTACATCATCTAGTTTCATGTTATCTTGTACTACACCGTCTTGTTTTACGTGATCTTGTACTACATCATCTTGTTTCATGTTATCTTGTACCACGCCATCTTGTTTTATGTTATCTTGTACTACATCATCTTGTTTCATGTTATCTTGTACTACGCCATCTTGTTTTATGTTATCTTGTACTACGCTATCTTCTTTTATGTGATCTTGGACTACATCATCTTGTTTTATGTTATTTTGTACTACATCATCTTGTTTTATATGATCTTGTACTACATCATCTTGTTTTATGTTATCTTGTACTACATTATCTTGTTTTATGTTATCTTGTACTACGCCATCTTGTTTTACGTTATCTTGTACTACGCCATCTTGTTTTATGTTATCTTGTACTACATTATCTTGTTTTATGTTATCTTGTACTACATAATCTTGTTTTATGTTATCTTGTACTACATTATCTTGTTTTATGTGATCTTATACTACATCATCTTATTTTATGTTATCTTGTACTACATCATCTTGTTTTATGTTATCTTGTACTACGCCATCTTGTTTTATGTGATCTTGTACTACGCCATCTTGTTTTATGTTATCTTGTACTACATCATCTTGTGTTATGTTATCTTGTACTACGCCATCTTGTTTTATGTTATCTTGTACTACGCCATCTTGTTTTATGTTAGGTTGTACTACATAATCTTCTTTTATGTTATCTTGTACTACGCCATCTTGTTTTACGTTATCTTGTACTACGCCATCTTGTTTTATGTTATCTTGTACTACATCATCTTGTTTTATGTTAGGTTGCACTACATCATCTTGTTTGATGTTATCTTGTACTACATCATCTTGTTTTATGTTATCTTGTACTACATCATCTTGTTTATGTGATCTTGTACTACGTCATCTTGTTTTATGTTATCTTGTACTAAATCAGCTTGTTTTATGTTATCTTGTACTACGCCATCTAGTTTTATGTCATCTTGTACTACGCCATCTTGTTTTATGTTATCTTGTACTACATCATCTTGTTTTATGTTATCTTGTACTTCGCCATCTTGTTTTATGTTATCTTGTACTACGCCATCTTGTTTTATGTTATCTTGTACTACGTTATCTAGTTTTATGTGATCTTGTACTACGCCATCTTGTTTTATGTTATCTTGTACTACATCATCTTGTTTTATGTTATCTTTTACTACGCCATCTTGTTTTATGTGATCTTGTACAACATCATCATGTTTTATGTTATCTTGTACTACGCCATCTTGATTTATGTAATCTTGTACTACGCAATCTTGTTTTATGTTATCTTGTACTACATCATCTTGTTTTATGTTATCTTGTACTCCGCCATCGTTGTTTTATGTTATCTTGTACTACATCATCTTGTTTTATGTTATCTTGTACTACGCCATCTTGTTTTATGTTATCTTGTACTACATCATCGTGTTTTATGTTATCTTGTACTACATCATCTTGTTTGATGTGATCTTGTACTACATCATCTTGTTTTATGTTATCTTGTACTACGCCATCTTGATTTATGTAATCTTGTACTACGCAATCTTGTTTTATGTTATCTTGTACTACATCATCTTGTTTTATGTTATCTTGTACTCCGCCATCGTTGTTTTATGTAATCTTGCACTACATCATCTTGTTTTATGTTATCTTGTACTACGGCATCTTGTTTTATGTTATCTTGTACTACATCATCGTGTTTTATGTTATCTTGTACTACATCATCTTGTTTTATGTTATCTTGTACTACATCATCTTGTTTGATGTGATCTTGTACTACATCATCTTGTTTTATAGTATCTTGTGCTACATTATCTTGTGTTATGTTATCTTGTACTACGCTATCTTGTTTTATGTTATCTTGTACTACATCATTTTGTTTCATGTTATCTTGTACTACATCATCTTGTTTTATGTTATCTTGTACTACATCATCTTGTTTCATGTTATCTTGTACTACGCCATCTTGTTTCATGTTATCTTGTACTTCATTAAATTGTTTTATGTTATCTTGTACTACATCATCTTGTTTGATGTGATCTTGTACTACATCATCTTGTTTTATAGTATCTTGTGCTACATTATCTTGTGTTATGTTATCTTGTACTACGCTATCTTGTTTTATGTTATCTTGTACTACATCATTTTGTTTCATGTTATCTTGTACTACATCATCTTGTTTTATGTTATCTTGTACTACATCATCTTGTTTCATGTTATCTTGTACTACGCCATCTTGTTTCATGTTATCTTGTACTTCATTAAATTGTTTTATGTTATCTTGTACTACATCATCTTGTTTTATGTTATCTTGTACTACGCCATCTTGTTTTATGTTATTTTGTACTACATCATCTTGTTGTATGTTATCTTGTACTCCATAAACTTGTTTTATGTTATCTTGTACTACGCCATCTTGTTTTATGTTATCTTGTACTACATCATTTTGTTTCATGTTATCTTGTACTACATCATCTTGTTTTATGTTATCTTGTACTACATCATCTTGTTTCATGTTATCTTGTACTACGCCATCTTGTTTCATGTTATCTTGTACTTCATTAAATTGTTTTATGTTATCTTGTACTACATCATCTTGTTTTATGTTATCTTGTACTACGCCATCTTGTTTTATGTTATTTTGTACTACATCATCTTGTTGTATGTTATCTTGTACTCCATAAACTTGTTTTATGTTATCTTGTACTACGCCATCTTGTTTTATGTTATCTTGTACTACATCATCTTGTTTTATGTTATCTTGTACTACATTATCTTGTTTTATGTGATCTTGTACTACATCATCTTGTTTTATGTTATCTTGTACTACATCATCTTGTTTTATGTTATCTTGTAACACGCCATATTGTTTTATGTTATCTTGTACTACATCATCTTGTTTTATGTGATCTTGTACTACATCATCTTGTTTTTTTGTTATCTTGTACTACGCCATCTTGTTTTATGTGATCTTGTACTACGCCATCTTGTTTTATGTTAGGTTGTACTACATCATCTTGTTTTATGTTATCTTGTGCTACATCATCTTGTTTCATGTTATCTTGTACTACATCATCTTGTTTTATGTTATCTTGTACTACGCCATCTTGTTTTATGTCATCTTGTACTACGCCATCTTGTTTTATGTTATCTTGTACTACATCATCTTGTTTTATGTTATCTTTTACTCCGCCATCTTGTTTTATGTTATCTTGTACTACGCTATCTTGTTTTATGTGATCTTGTACTACGCCATCTTGTTTTATGTTATCTTGTACTACATTATCTTGTTTTATGTTATCTTGTACTACGCCATCTTGTTTTACGTTATCTTGTACTACGCCATCTTGTTTTATGTGATCTTGTACTACATCATCTTGTTTTATGTTATCTTGTACTACATAATCTTGTTTTATGTTATCTTGTACTACATTATCTTGTTTTATGTGATCTTATACTACATCATCTTATTTTATGTTATCTTGTACTACATCATCTTGTTTTATGTTATCTTGTACTACGCCATCTTGTTTTATGTGATCTTGTACTACGCCATCTTGTTTTATGTTATCTTGTACTACATCATCTTGTGTTATGTTATCTTGTACTACGCCATCTTGTTTTATGTTATCTTGTACTACGCCATCTTGTTTTATGTTAGGTTGTACTACATAATCTTGTTTTATGTTATCTTGTGCTACATCATTTTGTTTCATGTTATCTTGTACTACATCATCTTGTTTTATGTTATCTTGTACTACGCCATCTTGTTTTATGTCATCTTGTACTACGCCATCTTGTTTTATGCTATCTTGTACTACATCATCTTGTTTTATGTTATCTTGTACTCCGCCACCTTGTTTTATGTTATCTTGTACTACGCTATCTTGTTTTATGTGATCTTGTACGACGCCATCTTGTTTTATGCTATCTTGTACTACATCATCTTGTTTTATGTTATCTTGTACTACGCCATTTTGTTTTATGTTATCTTGTACTACGCCATCTTGTTTTATGTTATCTTGTACTACATTATCTTGTTTTATGTTATCTTGTACTACATCATCTTGTTTTATGTGATCTTGTACTACATCATCTTGTTTTATGTGATCTTGTACTACATCATTTTGTTTTATGTGATCTTGTACTACATCATCTTGTTTTATGTTATCTAGTACTACATCATCTTGTTTTATGTTATCTTGTACTATGCCATCTTGTTTTATGTTATCTTGTATTACATCATCTTGTTTCATGTTATCTTGTACTACGCCATCTTGTTTTATGTTATCTTGTACTACGCCATCTTCTTTTATGTGATCTTGGACTACATCATCTTGTTTTATGTTATTTTGTACTACATCATCTTGTTTTATATGATCTTGTACTACATCATCTTGTTTTATGTTATCTTGTACTACATTATCTTGTTTTATGTTATCTTGTACTACGCCATCTTGTTTTACGTTATCTTGTACTACGCCATCTTGTTTTATGTTATCTTGTACTACATCATCTTGTTTTATGTTAGGTTGCACTACATCATCTTGTTTGATGTTATCTTGTACTACATCATCTTGTTTTATGTTATCTTGTACTACATCATCTTGTTTATGTGATCTTGTACTACGTCATCTTGTTTTATGTTATCTTGTACTAAATCAGCTTGTTTTATGTTATCTTGTACTACGCCATCTAGTTTTATGTCATCTTGTACTACGCCATCTTGTTTTATGTTATCTTGTACTACATCATCTTGTTTTATGTTATCTTGTACTTCGCCATCTTGTTTTATGTTATCTTGTACTACGCCATCTTGTTTTATGTTATCTTGTACTACGTTATCTAGTTTTATGTGATCTTGTACTACGCCATCTTGTTTTATGTTATCTTGTACTACATCATCTTGTTTTATGTTATCTTTTACTACGCCATCTTGTTTTATGTGATCTTGTACAACATCATCATGTTTTATGTTATCTTGTACTACGCCATCTTGATTTATGTAATCTTGTACTACGCAATCTTGTTTTATGTTATCTTGTACTACATCATCTTGTTTTATGTTATCTTGTACTCCGCCATCGTTGTTTTATGTTATCTTGTACTACATCATCTTGTTTTATGTTATCTTGTACTACGCCATCTTGTTTTATGTTATCTTGTACTACATCATCGTGTTTTATGTTATCTTGTACTACATCATCTTGTTTGATGTGATCTTGTACTACATCATCTTGTTTTATGTTATCTTGTACTACGCCATCTTGATTTATGTAATCTTGTACTACGCAATCTTGTTTTATGTTATCTTGTACTACATCATCTTGTTTTATGTTATCTTGTACTCCGCCATCGTTGTTTTATGTTATCTTGCACTACATCATCTTGTTTTATGTTATCTTGTACTACGCCATCTTGTTTTATGTTATCTTTTACTACATCATCGTGTTTTATGTTATCTTGTACTACATCATCTTGTTTTATGTTATCTTGTACTACATCATCTTGTTTGATGTGATCTTGTACTACATCATCTTGTTTTATAGTATCTTGTGCTACATTATCTTGTGTTATGTTATCTTGTACTACGCTATCTTGTTTTATGTTATCTTGTACTACATCATTTTGTTTCATGTTATCTTGTACTACATCATCTTGTTTTATGTTATCTTGTACTACATCATCTTGTTTCATGTTATCTTGTACTACGCCATCTTGTTTCATGTTATCTTGTACTTCATTAAATTGTTTTATGTTATCTTGTACTACATCATCTTGTTTGATGTGATCTTGTACTACATCATCTTGTTTTATAGTATCTTGTGCTACATTATCTTGTGTTATGTTATCTTGTACTACGCTATCTTGTTTTATGTTATCTTGTACTACATCATTTTGTTTCATGTTATCTTGTACTACATCATCTTGTTTTATGTTATCTTGTACTACATCATCTTGTTTCATGTTATCTTGTACTACCCCATCTTGTTTCATGTTATCTTGTACTTCATTAAATTGTTTTATGTTATCTTGTACTACATCATCTTGTTTTATGTTATCTTGTACTACGCCATCTTGTTTTATGTTATTTTGTACTACATCATCTTGTTGTATGTTATCTTGTACTCCATAAACTTGTTTTATGTTATCTTGTACTACGCCATCTTGTTTTATGTTATCTTGTACTACATCATCTTGTTTTATGTTATCTTGTACTACATTATCTTGTTTGATGTGATCTTGTACTACATCATCTTGTTTTATGTTATCTTGTACTACGCCATCTTGATTTATGTAATCTTGTACTACGCAATCTTGTTTTATGTTATCTTGTACTACATCATCTTGTTTTATGTTATCTTGTACTCCGCCATCGTTGTTTTATGTTATCTTGCACTACATCATCTTGTTTTATGTTATCTTGTACTACGCCATCTTGTTTTATGTTATCTTTTACTACATCATCGTGTTTTATGTTATCTTGTACTACATCATCTTGTTTTATGTTATCTTGTACTACATCATCTTGTTTGATGTGATCTTGTACTACATCATCTTGTTTTATAGTATCTTGTGCTACATTATCTTGTGTTATGTTATCTTGTACTACGCTATCTTGTTTTATGTTATCTTGTACTACATCATTTTGTTTCATGTTATCTTGTACTACATCATCTTGTTTTATGTTATCTTGTACTACATCATCTTGTTTCATGTTATCTTGTACTACGCCATCTTGTTTCATGTTATCTTGTACTTCATTAAATTGTTTTATGTTATCTTGTACTACATCATCTTGTTTGATGTGATCTTGTACTACATCATCTTGTTTTATAGTATCTTGTGCTACATTATCTTGTGTTATGTTATCTTGTACTACGCTATCTTGTTTTATGTTATCTTGTACTACATCATTTTGTTTCATGTTATCTTGTACTACATCATCTTGTTTTATGTTATCTTGTACTACATCATCTTGTTTCATGTTATCTTGTACTACCCCATCTTGTTTCATGTTATCTTGTACTTCATTAAATTGTTTTATGTTATCTTGTACTACATCATCTTGTTTTATGTTATCTTGTACTACGCCATCTTGTTTTATGTTATTTTGTACTACATCATCTTGTTGTATGTTATCTTGTACTCCATAAACTTGTTTTATGTTATCTTGTACTACGCCATCTTGTTTTATGTTATCTTGTACTACATCATCTTGTTTTATGTTATCTTGTACTACATTATCTTGTTTTATGTGATCTTGTACTACATCATCTTGTTTTATGTTATCTTGTACTACATCATCTTGTTTTATGTTATCTTGTAACACGCCATATTGTTTTATGTTATCTTGTACTACATCATCTTGTTTTATGTGATCTTGTACTACATCATCTTGTTTTTTTGTTATCTTGTACTACGCCATCTTGTTTTATGTGATCTTGTACTACGCCATCTTGTTTTATGTTAGGTTGTACTACATCATCTTGTTTTATGTTATCTTGTGCTACATCATCTTGTTTCATGTTATCTTGTACTACATCATCTTGTTTTATGTTATCTTGTACTACGCCATCTTGTTTTATGTCATCTTGTACTACGCCATCTTGTTTTATGTTATCTTGTACTACATCATCTTGTTTTATGTTATCTTTTACTCCGCCATCTTGTTTTATGTTATCTTGTACTACGCTATCTTGTTTTATGTGATCTTGTACTACGCCATCTTGTTTTATGTTATCTTGTACTACATTATCTTGTTTTATGTTATCTTGTACTACGCCATCTTGTTTTACGTTATCTTGTACTACGCCATCTTGTTTTATGTTATCTTGTACTACATCATCTTGTTTTATGTTAGGTTGCACTACATCATCTTGTTTTATGTTATCTTGTACTACATCATCTTGTTTCATGTTATCTTGTACTACATCATCTTGTTTTATGTTATCTTGTACTACATCATCTTGTTTTATGTTATCTTGTACTACATCATCTTGTTTCATGTTATCTTGTACTACATCATCTTGTTTTATGTTATCTTGTACTACGCCATCTTGTTTTATGTTATCTTGTACTACATCATCTTGTTTTATGTGATCTTTTACTACATAATCTTGTTTTATGTTATCTTGTACTACGCCATCTTGTTTTATGTTATCTTGTACTACATCAACTTGTTTTATGTTATCTTGTACTACGTCATCTTGTTTTATGTTATCTTGTACTACATCATCTTGTTTTATGTTATCTTGTACTACGCCACCTTGTTTTATGTTATCTTGTACTACATCATCTTGTTTTATGTTATCTTGTACTACGCCATCTTGTTTTATGTTATCTTGTAATACGCCATCTAGTTTTATGTTATCTTGTACTACATCATCTTGTTTCATATGATCTTGTACTACATCATCTTGTTTTATGTTATCTTGTACTACATCATCTTGTTTTATGTGATCTTTTACTACATCATCTTGTTTCATGCTCTCTTGTACTACATCATCTTGTTGTATGTTATCTTGTACTACATCATCTTGTTTTATGTTATCTTATACTACGCCCTCTTGTTTTATGTTATCTTGTACTACATCATCTTGTTGTATGTTATCTTGTACTACATCCCCTTTTTAATGTTATCTTGTACTACTCTATCTTGTTTTAGGTTATCTTGTACTACATCATCTTGTTTTATGTGATCTTGTACTACACCATCTTGTTTTATGTGATCTTTACTACATCATCTTGTTTTATGTTATCTTGTACTACATCATCTTGTTGTATGTAATCTTGTACTACGCCATCTTGTTGTATGTTATCTCGTACTACATCATCTTGTTGTATGTTATCTTGTACGACATCATCTTGTTTTATGTTATCTGGTACTACGCCATCTTGTTTTATGTTATCTTGTACTACATCATCTTGTTTTATGTGATCTTGTACTACATCATCTTGTTGTATGTTATCTCTCACTACATCATCTTGTTTTATGTATCTTGTACTACGCCATCTTGTTTTATGTTATCTTGTACTACACCATTTTGTTTTATATGATTTTGTACTACGCCATCTTGTTTTATGTGATCTTGTACTACGCCATCTGGTTTTATGTTGTCTTGTACTACATCATCTTGTTTTATGTGATCTCGTACTACATAATCTTGTTTTATGTGATCTTGTACTACATCATCTTGTTTTATGTTATCTTGTACTACGCCATCTTGTTTTATGTTATCTTTTACTACATCATCTTGTTTTATCTGATCTTGTACTACATCATCTTGTTTTATGTTATCTTGTACTACATCATCTTGTTTCATGTTATCTTGTACTACATCATCTTGTTTTATGAAATCTTCTACTACGCCATCTTGTTTCATGGTGTCTTGTACTTCATCATCTTGTTTTATGTTATCTTGTACTACATCATCTTGTTTTATGTTATCTTGTACTAAATCATCTTGTTTTATGTTATCTTGTACTACATCATCTTGTTTTATGTTATCTTGTACTACGCCATCTTGTTTTATGTTATCTTGTACTACACCATCTTGTTTTATGTGATCTTTACTACATCATCTTGTTTTATGTTATCTTGTACTACGCTATCTTGTTTTATGTTATCTTGTACTACGTTATCTTGTTTTATGTTATCTTGTACTACATCATCTTGTTTTATGTTATCTTGTACTACGCCATCTTGTTTAATGTTATCTTGTACTACATCATCTTGTTTCATGTTATCTTGTACTACATCACCTTGTTTTATGTTATCTAGTACTACATCATCTTGTTTTATGGTATCTTGTACTACGCCATCTTGTTTCATGTTATCTTGTACTTCATCATCTTGTTTGATGTTATCTTGTACTACATCATCTTGTTTTATGGTATCTTGTACTACGCAATCTTGTTTCATGTTATCTTGTACTTCATCATCTTGTTTCATGTTATCTTGTACTTCATCATCTTGTTTTATGTTATCTTGTACTACGCCATCTTGTTGTATGTTATCTCGTACTACATCATCTTGTTGTATGTTATCCTGTACGACATCATCTTGTTTTATGTTATCTGGTACTACGCCATCTTGTTTTATGTTATCTTGTACTACATAATCTTGTTGTACGTTATCTTGCACAACATCATCTTGTTTTATGTGATCTTGTACTACGCCATCTTGTTTTATGTTATCTTGTACTACACTATCTTGTTTTATATGATTTTGTACTACATTATCTTTTTTTATGTTATCTTGTACTACGTCATCTTTTTTTATGTTATCTTGTACTACATCATCTTGTTTTATGTGATCTTGTACTACGCCATCTGGTTTTATGTTGTCTTGTACTGCATCATCTTGTTTCATGTTATCTTGTACTACATCATTTTGTTTTATGGTATCTTCTACCACGCCATCTTGTTTCATGTTATCTTGTACTTCATCATCTTGTTTTATGTCATCTTGTACTACATCATCTTGTTTTATGTTATCTTGTACTACGCCATCTTGTTTTATGTTATCTTGTACTAAATCATCTTGTTGTATGTTGTCTTGTACGATATCATCTTGTTTTATGCTATCTGGTACTACGCCATCTTGTTTTATGTTATCTTGTACTACATCATCTTGTTTTATGTTATCTTGTACTACGCAATATTGTTTTATGTTATCTTGTACTACATCATCTTGTTTTATGTTATCTTGTACTACGCCATCTTGTTTTATGTTATCTTGTACTACGCCATCTTGTTTTATGTTATCTTGTACTACATCATCCTGTTTTATGTTATCTTGTACTACATCATCTTGTTGTATGTGATCTTGTACTACATAATCTTGTTTCCTGTTATCTTGTAGTACATCATCTTGTTGTATGTTATCTTGTACTACATCATCTTGTTTTATGTGATCTTGTACTACGCCATCTTGTTTTATGTTATCTTGTACTACGCCATCTTGTTTTATATGATTTTGTACTACGCCATCTTGTTTTATGTGATCTTATACTACATTATCTTGTTTTATGTTATCTTGTACTACATCATCTTGTTTGATGTGATCTTTTACTACATCATCTTGTTTTATATGATTTTGTACTACGCCATCTTGTTTTATATGATTTTGTACTATGTGATCTTGTTTTATTTGACTTTGTACTACATCATCTTGTTTTATATTATTTTGTACTACATGATCTTTTTTTATGTTATCTTGTACTACGCCATCTTTTTTTATGTTATCTTGTACTACAGGATCTTGTTTTATGTTATCTTGTACTACATCATCTTGTTTCATGTTATCTTGTACTACGCCATCTGGTTTTATGTTGTCTTGTACTACATCATCTTGTTTCATGTGATCTTGTACTACATCATCTTGTTTTATGTTATCTTGTACTACATCATCTTGTTTTATGTGATCTTGTACTACGCCATCTTTTTTATGTGATCTTGTACTGCGCTATCTTATTTTTGTCATCTTGTATTACGCCATCTTGTTTTATGTGATCTTGTACTACATCATCTTGTTTTATGTGATCTTGTACTACGCCATCTTGTTTTTTGTGATCTTGTACTACGCCATCTTGCTTTTGCCTTCCCTAAACGTTTGATAGGACGAAATGGCCCGTTAAAATGGCCTGCATGGTCATCGGACTTGGTTCCTCTTGATTTTTTTCTAGTAGTGTTTCTTAAAGGATGAAGTTTTCATTAAAAAAACGCAAACAATTGTTTAATAAATGTCACTATTTGTAGAATAAAGTTCGAGAATAACTCCGGAAATTTTAGAAAATATGCTGCACTTGTTCATGAGCCGTTTGTAAATGGTAGCAAGTAGGGAACATTCGGTTGAAGGGCATACATTTTAAGGATAGTTTGGTCCTTGTATATAAGTTTTCAAATTATCAGAAATACAGTTTTGATGCAATTTAGATTTTAAAATGAATGATGACTTTTTAAAGACCCTGTATATAGTTACATGTGTCAACTCCGCAACTCTTGGAGGGGTTCGTGAACAAACAAAGAAACAGAATAACAAGAACTAGCACTTTATATATAGGAATATGTTTATGTCGAATTGGTCGATTGACACAGTCAAAAAAATATGGCTTTCTATTACTGTTCAGATTTATAGTAAATCAAACGAAAGAATTTACGTTTGACTTTGTATTGAACTTTAAAAGTCGATTTACACGGCTGGACATATTGGGCCCTTCCCTTTCGCGACCCGTATAGTCACCACCCACCCCGGGGATTTAAAAACACGGTTCTTACTCCGTCCAATCACATTTAAATTATCTATTTTATTCTCTTCAGACACAATACATCATTAGGAAACAGACACAAGTCATAAAATAACGCTACGTTCGAATTCGTTTTAATCATAAATTCATTACTTTATTTTTTTTTTAGCTTTTTCTTATAATTCGGTGTTTGTTTTTTATATAACTTGGTTAGAAGTTATAACAACAAAAATAACCAGAGTGTAAAGGTCTTTAAAAGAGGATGATTTATTACAACGTATGTCTTGTACAAAACAATAGCATTACCGGTAATCCAATAGGATTAACCTGATACACTCGAATACCGTCGAATACACATACTACTGTTCGTAGTCATATATATATTCTCCAGACTAGTTCACTTAGTGACTGAGGGGAGTCCGGTATCCCTTCACAACACCTCCCCCCGAAGCTGAAAGTCTCCCTTGAAATGTTTGCTTCTAATATTTTTCCTTTCGGGATCTGGGCTGAAGCGCTCCACTGATTTTCTTTAACGTGGGCTCTTTCTTTTATCTCGAACTAATGGAATTGGGTCCTTTCTAGTTTTGGGCGAAGACAAATTTTGTTCAGCTTGTAAGGCTGGTCCAGTAGATGTATACATAGGTTCGTGTACAATATTGGATAGTGGCATGTCCAAAGCATCACATAGAATAATAAAATAATAACTGAAAAGTGTTATATATATATATATATATATATATATATATATATATATATATATATATATATATATATATATATATATATATATATATATATATATATATATATAAACTTGGTTAGAAGTTATAATAACAAAAATAACCGGAGTGTAAGGTCTTTAAAAAAGGATGGTTTATTACAACATATATCTTGTACAAAACAATAGCACTACCGGTAATCCAATAGGATTAACCTAATACACTCGAATACCGTCGAATACAGTCCACCATACATACTACTGTTCGTAGTATATACGAGGCCTGTCTAAAAAGTATCCGAACTTAGGCCAGAAAAAATATTTCAAATACGTGACGGGGTTAGGACCCTAATCTCCTTCAAAATAGTCCCCTTGTGCTTGCACACACTTAGCTCACCGATCCATCCACTGCCGGAAACACCTCTGGAAGTCTTCTTTTAGAATGGTGTTCATCTCCGCCGTCGCGTTAGATTCAGCAGCTGTTTAGAGAAGATGCGATGGGTGCAACACAAATTAAGGAGTGGTTCAACCGATTCAAAAATGGCCTCACATCAGTGGAGAGTTACCAGTGTTTTGGCAGGCCCCAAACTGCTCGGGGTGCAGCTTTTGTTGAGAGGGTGCAAAAATAGAGATAATACTGAACAGTGGTGGACACCAGGTTTGTTTTGAACACAAAAACGCTTTAAAATAAGTTAAAACACAAATAAACTTAACAAGGTTAGTAGAAGAGTAACTTATCTTGCTTTTGGTAACATTTATTTGTTGCTTATTTGTTTTGTTTTTACCCCTTTTTTGTTCTATTAGCTGTCATTAAAAATGTCCAAATTAAAGTAAAACTACAGAAAATATAACTTCTGTGGGTTAGGGTTAGATTTAAAAGAAAACAGAAATAATTAGTACTTCTGTGGTGTTTTATCTCTATATTAATAAAATCGTGTGGCCACTTTTCGTTTGTTTATGTGTTTCTCGCCTCTACGTGACTTACGCATCATTTTTTACTTTTAATCGATCATCTATTAAAATTAAACTTGCAATAGCGTAAAATTAAACGAAATTTTTAAAATCCCACTTAAAAAATTAAATCCACCAGAATGCAATTCGATTTTTTCGTAAACAAGTCGGTTAATTTAACCGATTTGTAATAGTTTGTTTTTATTTGGAAGCATTTTAAACTGTCGAATGGAAAGTCATTGTTGGCTTTAAAATTCTTAGCAAATCCTCATGTATCAAAAGATTGATGGAATCTATTTAACTCCAATAAATAAGAAGCAATAATTTTATGAGTAGAGATTAAAATAGCATTAAACTGTGGCGGTGTCTTTGAGATTTTGTGACAAAGAGGCTTCGTGAAAATTTCTAAATTACTTTTTCATCCTTGGTAAACCGCGGTTTTATTTTTGGTTAGTCCCAAAAATAAATGTAATATTTTAATTTGGAGCCTGTTTTTGCATAAAATGCAACTCAGTTGTTTGCTTCGTAAATCTGATGGTTTGTCAATTAAACATCCAGATGTCTTCGTTTATACATTAAAAACTAATCAAAACACAATGGTGATATATTCAGTCTAAGTTGTTTTGTTTTGTTTTGTTTTTTGTTTGTTTTTTGTAAAAATTACGAATCTTAAATGTTAAGTAAAAAAAAAAATATTAGAGAAAAAAGAAAATCAAAATGTCTGCTATCGACCATGCGTACAAAGGAGGTGAACCTGCCTGTTTTGTTGCACCTGGTTTGAAAGCGGAAGTCGGTAATGGAGTTTCCGGCTGTTCCCCGCTGCGCATCTCATTGTAGGCGGCTTTTTTTGTTTGTTTTTCCCTCTTTTTTTTCCTTTTTTTTTCGTCATTTTTTTTCTTGTTGTAAAACTTACATTTAAAGATTTTTTTTAGTGATTCTTTTGGATTTTTTCCTGATTTTTTTACTTTTTAAATATTTTAATTGTTCGCTTTTTTTCACATTATTTTTTTAACTTTTAATTCTATTTAAACCATACTTTTTATATTTCGTAATCAACGCCTTCATTTTTAAGGGTTTTCCCCATTTCGTTTCATTTTTTTTTCAATTTGTTTCAGATGCGTCCGCTCATTCTATGAAACAGAAACTGCCGTCGATCTGTTTGTCATGCTTCAATTCATATTTCCATTTTTGTTGTTTTCTCACGCTTAAGTTTTAAATGGAATTTTAGACGCATCCACTTATCGCTACACGAATCCCGTTTGTCCGTTGGTCTGTCACACAAAAGTTTGAAATGGTCGTTTCATCGCTAAACGCGCAATTTGAATGGACGCATATTATTTTAAATGCGTCTCAGCATTTCTACAAGTCATGTCCGTCAGTTGATCTTTATGTATTGATACGTGAAATAGCATTTTCGTTGGTCTGTCACGCTTAAAGTTAAAATAGCATTTTCGTCAGCCTGTTCAGCTCAAAGTTGAAATAGCATTTCGTTTGTTTGTACAACTAAAGTTTAAAATAGCATTTTCGTTTTTTTGTACAACTGAAATTAAAAATAGCATTTCGTTTGTCTGTACAATTAAAGTTTAAAATAGTATTTTCGTTGTTCTGTACAACTGAAATTTAAAAAGCATTTTCGATAGTCAGTTCAGTTAAAGTTTAAAATAGCATTTTCGTTTGTCTGTCAAGCTTAAGATTGAAATAGCAATTTCGTTGGCCTGTTCAGCTAAAGGTTGTAAATAGCATTTTCGATTGTCCGTTTGGCTAAAGTTTAAAATAACAGTTTTGTTGGTCTGTTACGCTTTAGATTGAAATAGCATTTTCGGTGGTCCGTTCAGCTTCAGTTTGGAATAGAATTGTCATCATTAAACGCGCAGATTGAATGGATGCATCTTAAGAATACCTGTTCTCGTGTTCTTCCTAAAAAAGTTACTGCTGTTTATCGAATTGTGAGGATCTCAAATTGATATCTGCCTCTGAATGATCAATACTTCTTCCTCCTTTCCCTTCTGCAAGTTCGAACTTTGAATTTCCTAATGTCCCCTTTTTTCTTCGAAAGGTTTCGGTGGATGCACTCTTTAACCTTCTCCACGTGTTCGATTACAAGTAATTCGATATTTTCGCAATTTCATTTTCCTCATTTCATCTGGCATCAATAACTAAGATATTTTTAAGATGCGTCCATTCTATATGCGCGTTTAACCATGAAAAGAGTATTTCAAACCTAACCACACGAGACCAGCGGAAATAATATTTCACATTTAAGTGTTACAGACTACCAGAAATAATATTTATAACTTATACGTGACAGAGATAAACCAACGAAAACGATATTTAAAGCTTCAGCGTGACAGACTACTTAAAATTATATTTCAAACTTAAGCGTGGTAGACAAACGAAAATGATATTTCAAATTAAGAGTGATAGACCAACGAAAATACTATTTCAAATTAAGCACGATAGACCAACGAAAACGATATTTCAAATTAAGTGTGACAGACAAACGAAAATGATATTAAAACATAAGCGTGACATACCTAAGAAAATGCTATTTCAAACATAAGAATTATCTGCCTAATACAATTTTGAGTGTGATAGACCAACGAAAATACTATTTACCATTTAAGTGTGATAGACCAACGAAAATAATATTTCAAATTTAAGTGTGATAGACCAACGAAAATACTATTTCAAATTAAGCACAATAGACCAACGAAAACGATATTTCAAATTAAGTGTGACAGACAAACGAAAATGATATTTAAAACATAAGCGTGACATACCTAAGAAAATGCTATTTCAAACATAAGAATTATCTGCCTAATACAATTTTGAGTGTGATAGACCAACGAAAATACTATTTCAAATTTAAGTGTGATAGACCAACGAAAATAATATTTCAAATTAAGCGCGATAGACCAACGAAAATATTATTTCAAATTAAGCACGATAGACCAACGAAAATACTATTTAAAATTAAAGTGTGATAGACCAACGAAAATAATATTTCAAATTTAAGTGTGATAGACCAACGAAAATAATATTTCAAATTAAGCGCGATAGACCAACGAAAATACTATTTCAAATTTAAGTGTGATAGACCAACGAAAATAATATTTCAAATTTAAGTGTGATAGACCAACGAAAATAATATTTCAAATTAAGCGCGATAGACCAACGAAAATACTATTTCAAATTTAAGTGTGATAGACCAACGAAAATATTATTTCAAATTAAGCGCGATAGACCAACGAAAATACTATTTCAAATTAAGCACGATAGACCAACGAAAATACTATTTAAAATTAAAGTGTGATAGACCAACGAAAATAATATTTCAAATTTAAGCGCGATAGACCAACGAAAATACTATTTCAAATTTAAGTGTGATAGACCAACGAAAATAATATTTCAAATTTAAGTGTGATAGACCAACGAAAATAATATTTCAAATTAAGCGTGATAGACCAACGAAAATACTATTTCAAATTAAGCACGATAGACCAACGAAAATGATATTTTAAATTAAGCGGGATAGACCAACGAAAATGATATCTAAAATTAAGCGTGATAGATCAACGAAAATGATTTTTCAAATTTAACCGCTAAAATCAGGGGAAATAATATTTCAAACTTAAGCATGGAAGACTATAGAAAATATTTAGAACTTAAGCGTCGCAAACCAGCGGAAACGATATTTAAAATTAAGTGTGACAGACCAACGAAAATGATATTTAAAACTTAACAGAAAGATTAAAACGTTATTGAAAAGTTAACCAATGGAATCGTTTATTTGTTGTTTTTGTTTCTTAATTTTTATTCACCGCAACTTTTTTTCAAACATAACCGTGACATACCTAAAAAAATGCAATTTAAAACATAAGCGTTACATACGTGAGAAAATTTCATTTCAAACATAAGCGTTACATACCTAAGAAACTTCTATTTCAAACATAAGCATTATATGCCTAATAACATTTTATTTACAGCATTAGCGTTACATATATAAGCTAAATTCTATTTCAAAAATAAACGTGACATACCTACGAAAATGCAATTTCAAACATAAGCGTGACATACCTAAGAAAATGCAATTTCAAACATAAGCGTGATATGCCTAAAAAATTCTATTTCAAACATAAGCGTGACATACATAAGAAAATGCATGTTCAAACAAAAGCGTTACATAACTAAGAAAATGCTATTTTAAACATAAGCGTTACATGCCTAAGAAGATTTTATTTAAAACATAAGCGAGACATACATAAAAAAATCAATTTCAAAGATAAGCGTGATATGCCTAAGAAAATTTTATTTCAAAAATAAGCATGACATACTTAAGAAAATGCAAGTTTAAACATAAGCGTTACATAACTAAGAAAATGCTATTTAAAACATAAGCGTTATATGCCTAAGACATTTTTTTCAAACATAAGCTTGACATACATGAAAAAATTCTATTCTAAACATGAGCTTGACATACGTAAGAAAATGCAATTTCAAACAAAAGCTAAGAAAATTCTATTTCAAACATAAGCTTGACATACATAAAAAAATGCAGTTTCGAAAATAAGCGTGACATACATAAGAAAATGCTATTTTAAACCTAAGCGTGAAATACATAAAGAAAATGCAATTTCAAACATAAGCGATACATACATAAGAAAATGCAATTTCGAACATAAGCGTGACATACATAAGAAAATGCAAGGTAAAACATAAGCGTGACATACATAAGAAATTATATTCTAAACATAAGCTTGACATACGTAAGATAATGTTATTTCAAACATAAGCGTGACATACCTAAGAAAATGCTATTTTAAACATAAGCTTGACATACATAAAATGCAATTTCGAACATAAGCGTGATATACATAAGAAAATGCCATTTAAAACATAAGCGTGACATACATCAAAAAATGCAGTTTCGAACATAAGTGTGACATATATAAGAAAATGCTGTTTTAAAAATAAGCGTGACATACATACAAAAATGCAATTTCGAACATAAGCGTAAAATACATATGAAAATACTATTTTAAACATAAGCTTGAAATAAATTTTTAAAATGCAATTTCGAACATAAGCGTGACATACATAAGAAAATGCTATTTTAAACATAAGCGTGACATACATTAAAATGAAATTTCGAACATAAACGTGACATACATAAGAAAATGCTAATTTAAACTGAAGCGTTACATACATAAAAAATGCAATTTCAAACATAAGCTTGACATACATTAAAAAATTCTATACTAAACTTAAGCTTGAAATACATCAGAAAATGCAATTTCGAACATAAGCGTGACATACATAAGAAAATGCTATTTGAAACATAAGCGTGACGTACATAAAAAATGCAATTTCGAACAAAAGCGTGACATACATATTAAAATGCTATTTTAAACATAAGCGTGAGATACATAAAAAATGAAATTTGAAACATAAGCGTGACATACATAAGAAAATGCTATTTCAAACATGAGCGTTACATACATTAAAATGCAATTTCGAACATAAGCGTGACATACATAAGAAAATGCTATTCTAAACATAAGCTTGACATACGTAAGAAAATGCAATTTCAAACATAAGCGTGACATACATAAGAAAATTCTATTTCAAACATAAGCGTGACATACATAGACAAATTCAATGTCGAACATAAGTGTGACATACATAAGAAAATGTTATTTTAACATTAAGCGTTGCATACATAAAAAAATACAATTTCGAACATAAGCGTGACATAAATAAGAAAATGCTATTTTAAACATAAGCGTGACATACATAGAAGAATGCAATTTCGAACATAAGCGTGACATATATGAGAATATGCTATTCTTAACATAAGCGTGACATACATAAGAAAATGAAATTTTAAACAGAATCATGACATACATTAGAAAATGCTATTTTAAACATAAGCTTGAAATAATTTTTTTAAGTGCAATTTCGAACATAAGCGTGACATACATAAGAAAATGCTTAAGATATTCTCAATGGCTCTCTTTCTAGCAAGTATGAATATCCGGGGGCTGAGGACCCACTTACGTAAATTTTAGCAGAAGACTCAATCTAACAACTAGGGCAGTTAAACTTACACTAGAATTTAGACTAGATCGGGCGGTGGAGGTGGGTGATAGCGTTAAAGTTACTATAATTAAGGCAAAGCTGGGGTCCTTGACTACTCAAGAACACCAAGCTTTAGTAATTAGGGCTAGGTTAAAAAGATTTCCCATGAAAGCAACAATATGGCCGCTGAACTGCGTGCAGAAGAACGTAGACAAGCTACCGATCGACATATCGCCCGTGTCTCATTGTCGGATGGGCGTCTCGTGACTACAAACGAAGGTATTCTGGAGGCGTTTCGTTCTCATTTCTAGGATCTCTTTACCAGGGAGGCCGGTTTGTCATTAGCGCAATTCGACCCCTATTTAGCCGACTTTTCTCGTCTCAAGGCGACCGAAGCGGCTAGGTGCGAAGGTTGCATAAGAGAGGATGAAGTTCGGGAATACGAGGTGTATTTGAGGTTGTCGCCTTTTTTTTGTTCCCTTACTGACTGTTTTATTTAACTCGTGGTTTAGGAATGGGACTATCCCCCAGCACTTAACCATGGGTATTGTGAAGTTGTTACGTAAAAGCAAAACTGGTGGGAATGGGTTAGATAATTTTCTGCCCTTAACGATGCTAAATGCAGAGATAAAGATTTTGGCCAAGATTTTAGCCAATCGACTGCAGCTTGTATTGGCTCGTCTTCTAAGCCCGGAACAGACTTGTGCTGTAAAGAGCAGGACGATTCAGGATAATTTGCACTCAATACGCTTGATCTTAGATAAAGTCGACACTGAAGCCGCGCTGATCAATTTAGATCAGTCCAAAGCATTCGATAGGGTTGACCATCGTTATTTGGAGGCTGTTTTGTCTGCGGCCGGCTTTGGCCCGCAATTTCGCTCTTGATTCGCCTCTTCTATACGAACCCCGTGGTACTGGTAGAGGTGAATGGTAGTAGGTCTGGGCCCTTCAGTTTATCCAGATCTCTTCATCATGGATGTCCACTATCACCGATGCTCTATGTGCTTGTGTTGGAGCCCTTCCTTCACAGGCTAAGGGTGACCTCCGGCCCTTTATGGGATTACTTTGCCTGGTGGTTGTACCAGGTTAAAGTACTCCGCCTTTGCCGACGATTTCAATGTGCTTGTAATGAGCAGTGCTGAGATAAGCCTCGAAGGGTGTTCCCTTGCAGGGACCCTTCAGCTGGACAGACGGGCCTTGCAAGCTACTCGGCGTCTGTTTCGGTCCCGATCTTCAGCTGGAGAAAAATTGGTCGGAAGTATTGAAAGCGATTCGGGGCGCAGCTGGTCTGTGGACCGGTAGAAATCTTTCATTAAAGGGGAGATCGGAAGTGTGTTGCTCACACATCTACCCGATCATCCTATATCGTCTATCGATACTCCCACTCCCGTCGGATACGCTGCTGGAAATCCAGCGGGCTCTTATCAAGTTCTTATGGCTTGGTAAGGCCCCTATGGTCCGTCGCGAAACTTGTTATCTGCATCCTTCTGAAGGCGGTCTAGGTATGCCATGTATAGAAATCCGTCAGCACACTTTGAAATTATTCTACCTAGATCATATGAGGTCACAAACTGACGGAAGCGGTGTCTTCTGGAGGGAAGACACCAAGAAAACATTCCCTACTTTTAAAAGTGTGCACTTTGACAGGGGGGACACAGGTTGCCCCGAGGTGAGTGTTCATTTCTTTGCGAATGTAGACGCGCTTTGAAGTTTTTCTCAAGGGTGAAAGAAAGCCTATTTGACACCCTGCTGTTGTCCCGGAAGGCATTATATCGGGTCATGGTGAGAGGAATCTTTCGAGATGTTAGGATTGAGGGGCTCGGTTTGTCGAGGGGGGAGCTACGCTCAATCTGGCCTTGGGCGCCTGGGTTAAGGTGCTTTGATAATGACGAGGCATCGTTGATCTGACTGATGATAAGAAATGCCCTCTGTGTCCAGAAGAGGCTTCATTCAGCTCGCTTGGAAAATTCGCCGACTTGTCTTAGGTGCGGTGACGAGGATGAGGCCTGGGTTCACGCCTTCGTTACTTGCCGTATAGTCGTGTCGCTGATTAGGCTTGTTTCTGGATACATGGTTCGCATTCTTGACGTATCTTCTTTCAACCTGGAACCTATTAGTGTATGTAGCAACTGGGCTCCGACAAAGGATAGGATAAAACGATTTTTATTTTTAAGCTTACTAGCAGATACGATATGGAAGACTCGAATGCAGACAGTCTATGGAGCTCCTCTCGATCTTATTGCAATTTTCAAATATTACCTGAAAGCTCTATTAGGGCCGAGAGAGTGAGACTCTCTTAGGCAGATTTTGGTGAAAGGTGGGTGCGAGGTGCACGACTGTGTAGAGTGACTGGTGCTTGAATAGAGTGGTATTTAGACGTTCCTTAGGTAGAGGATTTTGGGTTGCAAAACCGAACATCGACTTTTGTTAGATAAGTTAAGACTAGGACATGTGTTAGTTATTATAAGTTTAATAACTTAGCTAGGGTGTGAATGATTTCATTATGGGCCCCCTTTTTTTTTTTAGCCCGTCCCCACCTAGGTGACAGAGCGCTAGATTTGTTAGGATGCAGGTCACTCTTCGGAATTTTCGAAGGTGGTGTTGTTAATAAAGCGTTGAGGCCTGCATCAAACCTTTTTTTCGAGTTTTCGTTTTGACTGGCAAATCTGCGCATCTGCCACAGCTTAGTAACGGGGGTTCTTTTACTAACTTTTTCTCATTGTATATATTCTCATTTATTGTTTTTGTACATAGTGTTTTATCATGCTCCCCACCCCCACCCCCCGTTGCATATTTGTAAATATGGGTTTTAAGTAGGTTATGCATGGAGTGATTTCTTTTGGTGATCGGAGAAGGATGTACAGTATAAGTGTGGTATTTTAGTGAATGATGGCCATGTATAGAACTAGCTAGGTTAAAAAGTTGGAATCGAACCGATCACTCTCCCCTTCCCTTTCTTTGGCCTTGTGTCGCATTTTGTATTATTTTTTAATTTTACAAATAAATATTGAGAGAAAAAGGACAGACTTGTAACTGTCTAGCCAAGTGCCAGTCAGTTTCCTTACCTTGTACCTTTTATGTTAATACACTTGTTATCTTAACCCAACCTCGGCTTGACTTCTTTTTACTGTTGGACTACTTCACAACAGATTGGCGACGAGAAATCGAAACGATATCACTGCAGAAAATCACCCAAAGTGATTGATATACAAGGATTCGCAAGATCTTCACGGAAAAAACATATTCGTCTTTTCAAACAGATATTTGGATTCGCAAGGATTAACAGCAAATGAACCACTACAAGAGTAGTTAAGCGACTAAAAACAAACACAAACTCAAAACTTGCTACCAAAAATAGAAAACTAGAAAACGCGAAAGACATTTTCAATTATTAAAATAATTGAATACACTGACACATTTTTTTCTCTTCAAGTTCACTGACTCGTTGATAAATGTTATCCGCGTCAACTATTACAGGTATTGTGTAAGTTTGTCGTTATTATTAGGACAACATCTGATATTTGAGCAAAATCCGGATTGACTATTTATTAAAACGGTCTACCACAGAATTGGCGAGGGCAAAGAAGGACGCGCAGTGAAAAAATATATATTCGCGTAAGTCATTTGCTTTAAACAAAGAACTGTTAAATAAGCAAGTCGCATTTTTGCAAAATGAAAAGGGGTTAAAAAGATTTCCCATAAAACTAGTCTTATTAGGCTTATATCGACGGGCTTGGTTTTGTAAAACTACGTACACATATAAAAAATAAAATAAAATAAAATTTTCCTCAGTTTTGTTTTTCAAACAAAAGAACTGGGATTGAATTTTTTTTTACTAAGAAATAATATATTTCTTGCTTTGTGTGTTGGTTGAGCAAACTAATTATATTAAGCACGTTGTGGGGAAAACTGATTTTTTTACAAGTGTGAACTGTGCGGTGCATAATTTGAATTCATGAATGATGGACGCTGAATTCAAAGATTCTCTTTTCAATTAGTTAAATTCCAAACGGAACAAAATGTTACGTTACAAAGACAGCAAGTTGAACAACAAATGGAACTTCAAAGAAAACAAGTTGAAATTGAGGAGAAATTTAAAAGAGAGTTGTTGGAACAGCAAAACGCCCAAAGAAAAATGCATGCTGAACAAAAAGAGCTGACGACCACACGAGAAGAAAGATTCCAAGAACAACTGCTACAACAGCAGAAACACTTCGAAGAACTCTTGATAAAAACACAGGAAGAACAGAGAAAATTTCTGGAGGCAACACAGTTAACGAAAGCAAACGAGAATCATAATGCATTCTCCAAGACGGCTGTGTGGAGCGCTATCAAAATTTTCAATTATAATCCAGAAGACGATGTCACTTTTGCTCACTTCTATAAAAGATATGAGGATATTTTTGTATCGGACTGCAGTACATGGACAGACTCTAAAAAAGTTAGATTTTTGCTAAGAAAATTAGGAGCTGCTGAGCATACAAAGTTCGTGAATTTTATCCTTCCAAAAAAGACCAGTGAGTTGAACTTCCGGGAGGCAGTTACTTTACTAACAGAACTGTTTTCTACAAAAAACTTCTCTTTTCCACAGGGGATATAAGTGTATGAATGTCACTAGAAGAGAGGAAGACTACTACATTACGTATGCAAGTATAGTAAATAAACTTTGCGACGATTTTAAATTATAGGAATTATCATCGGATAATTTTAAATGTTTAATATTCATGCAAGGGCTGGTCTTAAATAAAGACTCCTAAATCAGACGTCGTGTTTTAAATAAACTCGAATGTGAGCCATTTCTAACAATACAAAACTTAGCGGAAGACTGTGAACGTTTTGTTGCGTTGAAACAGGACAGTCGTGACATAGAGGAAATCAGAAAAAAAATTGACTTCAATGAATAACCAGAGAAAAAACATGGGAAGGATCTACCTGAACCGTGTTGGAGGTGTGGAGATAACCATTGGTACAATGAGTGTCCCTACATATTCAAACAATGTGACAACTGCCACCAGAAAGGACATAAGGCATCACGTTGTAGGAAAAATCTGGTAGAAAGACAGCCATTAAACTGACAAAAATTGAACCTGACGAACAAAATATCCGGAAATATGTACAGGTCAAAATGCTTTTAAAAAAGTAAGACTACAGCTTGATAGTGGGTCTGACATTTCCATCATTAATGTACAGGCATGGAAGAAGCTTGGGAGACCCACTATGATCAAATCACAAAAACGGCGAGAAGCGTCAGTGGTGAAAAAATAACCTTCGAATGGGAATTATTGACGAATATTTCTTTCCAGAATAAGACCAAAAAAGCCAAATTTTTTGTTATGCGAAAATCGAATAACCTTTTTGGAACTGATCTAATTGAAAAGTTTAGACTATAGGATCTGCCTTTAAGCTCCTTTTGCCAAAAGGTTGAGGATTCGAATGTGGAGGCAGAAAAACGCAAGAGGGAATTAAAAGAGAATTTTCCAGACGTATTTTCAGGCGGTCTTGGAAGGTGTACCAAAGCGGTAACAAAGTTTGAAGTCAAAACAAATGAACTGCCTGTGTTCAGAAAGAAAAGAAATGTTCCATGCGTCGCTATAGAGCATATAGACGATGAATTAGAAAGACTTGAGAACATGGCTGTCATTTCAAAAATTGATCACAGTGAGTGGGCTTCACCTACAGTTTATGTTAAGAAAAAGAACAAGGAGATTCGGGTTTGTGCCGACTTCGCCACAGGCTTGAACAAGGCATTAAAAGATCACCATTACCCTCTTCCGAGCCCTGAAGAAATATTTGTGAAACTGAGTGGAGGAACATATTTTTCTAAAATCGACCTCAGCAACGCTTATCTTCCAATCCCTGTCGATGAGGAGTTTTCAAAACTGCTATGCATCAATACCCATAAGGGATTATACAAATTTAACCGACTTCCTTTTGGGGTCAAGGTCGCCCCTGCGATTTTTCAACAAATTATGGACATGATGTTAAATGGGATGGATTTCACAGTAGGGTACCTGGACGATGTGTTAATGAACAGCGTTAGCAAAGAACAACACGACTCATGTAAACCAAGTATTCAAAAAAGATTCAGGATTATGGGTTTAAACTCAAAGATGAGAAATGTACTTTTTTCATAGAAAAAATAAAATACTTAGGGCAAATCATCGATGAACAAGGAAGAAGGCCAGACCCAGATAGGGCAATGGCGATACGGAACATGCCTGCTCCAGAAAATATTGCGTCTCTACAAAGCTTTTTAGGGTTGGCGAATTACTACAATGTGTTCGTACCAAACATGCATAAACTAAGATCACCCTTAAATGAACTGTTATGGAAGGACCAAAAATTGGTCTGGACGCAAGAGTGCGAAGAAGCTTTCAGAAAATTAAAGATATCTTAACGTCTGACTTGTTTCTGGCACATTATAATCCCAAGCGTGATATTGTAGTTGCAAGCGATGCCAGCAACTATGGCATAGGAGCATGCATATTGCACAAAATGGATGATGAAAAATTAAAACCCATAGCCCATGCATCCCGGGCACTTCTACCAGCCGAAAAAAACTACTCTCAAATTGAGAAAGAGGCTCTAAGCATTATATTCGCGGTAAAGAAATTTCATCGCTTCCTGCACGGTAGACAATTTCTGTTACAAACAGACCACAAACCCTTATTAACGATTTTCGGATCGAAAAAGGGACTACCACAACACACTGCGAATAGACTCCAAAGATGGGGTACCATTCTTCTGAACTACAATTTTCAAATGGAGTATGTACCATCTAAGAAATTTGGTCATGCAGACTGGTTATCATGGTTGATACCTAAGCAGTCAGAACCATTGGAGGATATGGTGATAGCAGCCATTCAAGCGGAAGCTGAAGTAAAATACGTTATGTGACACAATAAGAGAACTTCCAGTAACGCTTGATGAGATTAAGAGTAAGGCAGAGGTGGACGAATTTATTATAAGCACGAAAGAAAAAATCAACAATAACCAACTAGATGAGGGAATTTATTCAATTTGCGACAACGTCCTGTTATATAGCGACAGGGTTGTAATTCCTATGACATAACAGAAAAGAATGCTCAAGGAATTCCATGTAGGACATCCAGGCATATCGAGAATGAAAAGCCTTATGCGCTCTTTCGTTTACTGGACAAACATATATAAGTATATCGAAGAAAAAGTAAGGGGGTGTAGAGGATGCGCCTTAGCTATGAAAGCTCCTCCGACTCAATTCGGATCGTGGACTAAACCGGACCGACCTTGGTCTAGAATTCACTTAGACTTTGCGGGATTACTGGATGGGTTCTACTATCTCATTGTTGTAGACAGCCTAGCTAAGTGTCCGGAAGTACTAAAATGCAAGAAGCCCACATCCGAGGCAGCTATCAACTTCCTATACGAACTATTCGCTAGGTTTGGAGTAGTAGACTGCATTGTCACCGACAATGGTACTCAATTCACGTCTACTGAATTTAAACACCTTTGCGAGGATCATCTCATCGAGCATATAACAATCCCTCCATACCATCCAAGAAGCAATGGACAGGCAGAGAGATTCGTTGACACATTCAAGAGAACTCTTAAAAAAGCTAGTGGGGCACCGACGGATAAGTCAATCCAACAGTTTCTGCAAGTTTACAGAGTCACTCCGAATGCAAACATCGAAACGTCGAAGACACCTGCTGAGGTCATGTTCGGACGCAAAGTTAGATCGATTTTCCACAAGTTGTTACCAAACCAGGATAGGGCAAACCTAAAAGAAACGATAACGAAAAAACGGTATAAAGTTGGCGAAAAAGTTTTTTATAAAAAAGTTTTTTTTTCTGTAAGAAACAATAGGACTTTCTATGAGTCCGGCACTGTGGATAAACAAATAGGCAACATTGTCTATATGATTAAGGGGCCAGATTTCGTGCACAAACGTCACACTAACCAAATCCGGAAAAGATACTCGAACAGTGAGGTGACCAGATCGCCCGAGGAGGAAATCATGGACACAGTGTTTGATACTTTTCAGGTGTCCATACCAGAGACTGCTCCTGAGATTAGGAGATCAAAAAGAAAACGGAAATCGACTGAGTTGATGATGGTGATTCCCAAACAAAAACGTTATTAATCCCCAGATGGGATATTTTCAAAGGGGGTGTTACATCGGCCGTTCTAACAGAAGAGAAACTACACCGGTTCTCACTATAAATAGTGCGAGTCACCAGAGTCACGGGAGAGAGAAAAAGGACAAACTTGTAACTGTCTAGCCAAGTGTCAGTCAGTTTCCTTACCTTGTAACTTTTATGTTAATACACTTGTTATCTTAACCCAACCTCGACTTGACTTCTTCTTTTTACTGTTGGACTACTTCACAACAAAAACCAAAGAGAGAAAGAGTCTAGTCTTTCTTTTTGCCACAACTCACTATACCGCGTCACTTCCTGAACGCGGCTTCTTGCGCTCCAACAACCTAACACCCATCAACTAACCTACACTTTGTGTAACCTACTTATCTCACGTTAAATATTGTTAGAATGCTTAGAAGCATCTAAGACTATATACGTTCATTTAATCTTGGCGTTTAGCGATTAAAATGAAATTCCATATTCTATTTTTAAACTAATTCGGACTGACCGATTCTAATTGTAAGAATATTCGTGACCGGAAAAAGAAGTGTTCCGTTAAATTTTGAATTGATCTCCTTTTAATTAGAGTTTGAGTCTCTCAACGAAATTTTATTGAAGGATTTCCACCGAAAGATTCTTTCAATGAAAGGTATTCGAGAGAGTCAACCGATTCGCGATTATTGGCAGGACTTGGAATTGTGCAGATGTTTTTAATTGTCTGAAAAATCCGGAAAATACTCGAGATTCGAGGAGATCTATAAAAGTGGCCACCTGAGACATTGAATAACAGAAATACAATAGAGGTTGGTAACTCGGACGCCACAACCCATGCCCCATCGATCCGGTTGGGTTGGGGGCGTCTCTATTTTAGTGTTTATTTCAAGAAAGAGAAACAAATGATCATGAAAATAAATCCGTATTAATGAAACAAACGTAACAGAAATCTAAAAATACTTATATGAAAATGTTATATGAAGTCGAATCGTTGTGTAGAGAACCAGTTCTGAGCACCGCTAATTGTTTCCTTTTGATTGTGCATGAAAGAATCAAAAGGAATCCTGTCGGATCTCTCTCGTGGGACTCCAATAAAATGAAGAATCTAAGTCCCCAGGAAATACGTGTTCGTACCTTGAAGGTAGAATAAGAACTAAATATATTTTATTGTTCTGTATAATGCATGTTGTTTGTTTTTTTATAATTGTCAACTGGAAATAAATGTGTTAACCATATTTTTGGTTCTGGCCTTTCGTTCTAATGATGGATATCTTTTGAATATGTGTTTAATACATAAGCTGTGAATTAAAATAAAGTATAGTCTAACGGTTGAGTAAAAATAACACGGACATATATTCTTAAAATGCTTCCATTCAGTCTGCGCGTTTTAGGATGAAATTTTAATTACAAACTTAAACGTAACAGACAGAGTAAACAAAGCGTTTTATAGTATTCAAATTGATATACACGATGTTCGAGACAAATTTGACACTTTTGGGGAAGGAAAGGATAAACGCCATATCTTGGCCAATAATTAATGTATTCTCAAAATTCATAGTGCGTTTCTTTTGCTGAATACAGAAGAACAGCTCTGACCCTCCACCACGGCCTAAAGTCAGTTTTTACTTGATGTAGTAGAGGTTATGGCTGATAGCTTTCTCAACTGTGCCCCGCATACCAAACTAATAACTTTCCTCCTTTTATAAAGGTGGAAATGGTTACCTCCATCCGGTCGCTTCCCGTCGCCACGATCGAAGCCTACAGGTTCGATTTGTAATAGGAACCGAGTTGCATCCGGATCTCTTTTAACTATGTCGTTGATTGCAGCGTGTTTTGTGAAAGCGACCGGCACTTCAAGTTAAAGCAGATTCCGAATCTTTACTTGTTATTAA
Organism: Sepiola atlantica; assembly: GCA_963556195.1. NCBI lineage: Eukaryota > Metazoa > Mollusca > Cephalopoda > Sepiida > Sepiolidae > Sepiola > Sepiola atlantica. The sequence goes on along the minus strand of OY744529.1, from coordinate 39,526,711 downwards.
CACCTCCTTTCTCCATCGCCAGAAAGATACTTACATCCACGCACATCGGCATGAGATCTACTAACCATATCAAATGTGTTTGATTGGAGCTATTGAGCCGTGGACAACTTTTCTGATTTCTGGAATGAGTGCTTGTCTATAAATTAACTAAAAACAAAACCACGCTTCTGGCGTTCATCTCCGAAATCAAAAACAATTTTAAATCGTTATCGATTTTCATTTGCTTATAAAACGGATGAGGAATTATTTCGATATTTGAAAATGTCTTAGAGTCGCGATATTGAATACATCGATTAGCTTCCATTACCCGAAAACGAACTGATTTAGTTGATGATAATGCTGTGTTTAATGTCGTTCTTATATTGAACGCCAGTCACAAGTGTAACGCTGCAGATTAGACCGGAAACTTGTGACTGTAGTTGCGCTAGTGACCGGTTTGGGAATGCAGAACACACATAGAACGAAATGTAACGGTTACTGCCTTATTTCACAACAGGTGTTATTACATTATGTAACTGCTGCAATACTAATTACAGACAAACAAAAGAAATAAAACAAAATGATAGAAAAAATACTACGTGAACCCAAGGAAACTGAAATTGATAGAAATCTCATAAACTTATCCCCCCCAAAAAAAACACACACACACTGTGATAGTATAGACTACCCCCACCCTGACAACCAGGACCACCGGGAAAGGTTAGCAGGAAAATGAACGGCAATAAAAAGGCTGGATGATCCATTGAATGCTACAGACCAATGGCCCCATAACAATTATTTGTTAACTTTCTGATAGCCATGTAACTCTAGGGAAAGTAAGCTGAGGAAAAGGCTAGTTTTCTTTGATAATTTCCGTTTTAAAGTAAATATATTCGAAGGACGCTGGCTGTTAAGGGAGAAGGATCTCGGTTTGCGATAAAGAAGGTTGTTACTGGGGCCGACACAACCGGACAACGATCAACAGGGAGCATTTTGGACCCTAGCCACGACAGTATCACACACACCGAACACAACTAAGTTATTCTACAACTTTTCTTGTGTTGTTTTTATTGTAGCGCGACAACTGAGACAATCATCCGGTTACAACATAATGTGATGGCACCAGCCTCGGTTGATATCACAGAGAATGGTCGTGAAGGGTTAAGGAGGATGGAAAGACAGCGACGGTAAGGCACTAACCAGGCCTCCACTGGAAGCGTGCGGAGAGTACTGGGACCTTGTGGAGGCTTATTATCACCCATATCCCAGAGTAGACCAATGGTCCTTGTCAGAGAGAAAGCATATAATAAACGGCTGTTGCGATAACGCAAAATCACTTGCACTTGTTATCGAAAGAGGTGGAGAGTACTGGAAATCTGGAGATAGTTGTCATTCAGATTCCAGGAAATTTAATGAATTCATACAGTTATATTTATTTTGCACTCTTACGATTGGTAGAGGAAGAGCTCTTTAAATGGATTGGCTTTTAATGATATCAAAAACAAACAAATAAAGCTAATTTTTTTATCTAAAAATATTAATGATAATTAAATTTATTCAGTAAATAAATGATTCAGCATTTGACAAAATATGGTTTAAATCTAAAAGTTTATGAAAATCTTTTTCAACAACCAAATTTAACAAGCCTATATTCGGAGCATCAGGAAGATTCATCGAGTGTCGTGCTGGCTTGCAGGCCGAGGGCAAGCTGAAGGCGTTCCCTCGAATAGTGGTGATGGAGAGGCGCTGGTAGAGCCAAGTCAATTCACGATGGTCCCTGGCGTGGCCCGCCATTAATAGACTAAAACCGTTGAGGAAGTCCTGCGTGGCGAGGCCAATCGCTCGATTCGTCTCCACAGAATATAAATCTATCAAGTAGACCGACGTATTTTGATCAGTTACGGTCCTCCACTGACGATCTAGGATTTGTCGCTAATTCCGTTGCTCACGTAGGCGCAAAAGTATCGACAAATCGCATCCCATATTAGCGATTTGCTGTTCGAACGCTAATTAAATTGAACCTTCTTCGAAAATGTTAAAGAATTAAAAATTGAAAAACAAAAAGAGAAACAGTATTATTAAATTTATGAATAAGAGATATGGAACTCTCTAACAGGTTACGGTTAAGGTTAGGGTTATGGTTAGGGTTGTGGAACTCTCTAACATGTTATGGTTTGGGTTAGGGTTATGGTTAGGGTTGTGGAACTCTCTAACAGGTGCTGCATATTTGAGGATAGTCAGCGCGAGTTGGCTTCATGCTTTAATTTGAATCCCGCCTGATTCGTCCAGTAGCTATTCTAAACGTGTCGATCTAGAACAAAGCTTTCAAAGAAACAACACCTTTTCTAATGTTTACCTGTTTATTCGTATTTCTGGAAAACGAAAGTCGTAACCCCTGGTTATTTAAAGTACCCCAATCGCCTGATTGGGTCGGGATAGGGCGTGTCCCCCGGCCGTCGAGATGCACATCCGTTCCGGGCAAGTGCCAGAAGGAACGCGAGAGTGAAATAGAAAGCAGGAGCGACCTCACCGTTTTTCTAGCTCTGACGTCACTTCTTACGACAACGGTCGGGGAAAGGGAAAGGCAACTCTCCTTCCTGCCAGATTATAGAACAAAGCCTCAAAGTTGGGTAAAAAAAGGAAGGATCGACTCCCATTATACCACATAAGAAGCGAGTTATGTTGCCCTAAAATATCATATTTATATCATAAAAGAATTGAAATCGCTCTCTGTAGACCGAAAGATCACAACAGCGCAGAACTTCTTTTTTAAAACTTAGTTCACTCCAAACAAGGCAAGTTGCCACTGTAGACGTAAGGGGCTACTGAGAATTGAGGTGAAAGTTTGGGGGAGTCATCCTAGATTGGGACTTGTGCATCGAGATGTTTGTTCACATTAGTTTTAAATTTCTGCACGTCGGTACAGTCAGGGAAACAGGGAGTAGGGAGGGAGTTTCAAAGGCCGGTAACACGATGAAAGAAACTATTGGAGTAGAAAGCTCTCCAGCATCTGGGGATCTCGACAGTGAATTGGTGGGATTTAGCTGATTTTCGGGTTGGTCGAGTGTATTTACGTCGATGTGGGCACCGGAGCAGCAAGTTTATCGGAGTACATTCCATCGAAATACTTGTAAAACAAGCCCAGAGTTGCAACATTGCGGCGATGGAACAGGGGTGGAAGTTTTTAGTGACCATGGTCGACTAATAAATAGAAAACAGAAATTAGAAAACAGAAACGCTGAAGAACGTTTTCCAAAGATTTGCTGAGTCATTTTGAGTCGACTATTCATTTTTGAAGCGGATCTACTTATCTTGAAAAAAGATCCACGTTTATCTTTCAGATTTGAATTTACAATCAATTTTTTTCTTGGCAGATTTTTCACGATGTTTCTTTTCCCTTGCGTTCTATAGATTCGCATGACTTTTTCTATATGTCCCTTCATCTGGTCGATAATCAACGCAATGGTCTGGAAAAAAATCAGGCATAAAATGCAGTTATGTATGCAATATCGATTTATATATGTACATTTTAGACGCAGGTTTGAATTACCCATTAATATTCTTAACTTCTTTACTAACTCAACGTTTGACAGGTAAAGGAGAACATTTATGGAATATTTGAATACCTATGTATCTCATATAGAGATCAAGTGTTAGCCCCAGGAAGGGGCCCCTTGATTTCTGAGAACTTCTACTGAAGTAAAATGAAACAAAAGAGAGAATGGTTTAAGAGGTAAGGGAGAACATTAATCTGAATCTACGAACTGCGTTCGAACCCGTCTGACCGCCTAGAAGCCACCACTTCCTGCACTGATGAGGGCGTAAGTCCGAAACAACGTTGTCTGTAGATAAATACACTTTAATATTTAATAAAAAATAGTCATAGTATATATACATGTGTGTGTGTGTGTGTGTGTGTGTGTGTGTGTGTGTGTGTGTGTGTGTGTGTGTGTGTGTGTGTGTGTGTGTGTGTGTGTGTGTGTAAAATGTAGAAAGGAAAAACAACAAAAATATTATTTATGTATTTATCAACGTTTCGTTATTATTTCAAGACTTCCTCAGGATGATTGGTCTGAAGAACTTAACACATAAAGTACAAACATTTGAAACGCCAATAAGGATCACGTGTTTTCAAACATTATAACTTTGTTTCGTTTAATTTCCTCGACTTTGATATTTAGTCCTGCTCAATATTTTCTCTTGTGATAGTCACCCATAGAGGAAGTCGGGGAGGTTCCACTCTCAGACCTACTACAATTGCCACCAAGTTACACATGGAAGACCTTGCTTATAGGACTCATAAGTTGTTAACACCGTTATTATTTCATTGTATATATATATATATATATATATATATATATATATATATATATATATATATATATATATATATATATATATATATATATATATATAGGGTGATTCATAAGTCACTTCACTTAGCTATTTAAAATGATTACCATATGAAGCATAAACATACTATGAACTTTTGATAATTGTTATCTTACTCTCTAATTACTGCTATTTGTTAGGCAATGGAAACGTGATATGAACAGAAAGCCTCCTTCGCACAACACCATAAGCAATCAAATATGCTACAAAGAGTCGTAAATTCCTTGCAAAAAAGAATGGGGCTATGCATGCAGAACGAAGGTGGAAATTTTGAAAATTTGCTTTAATTTTAAACTCCCATAAATGAATTTGTTGAATAAACTTTCTGTTTTGTATTACCGTATTTTTTAACTTTAGAATTTCAAAAATAAATAGCTAAGTGACTTATGAACTACCATATATATATATATATATATATATATATATATATATATATATATATATATATATATATATATATATATATATGTATATATATATATATATATATGAGAGAAAGAGAAAGAGAGAGAAAGAGAAAGAGAAAGAGAGAAAGAGATGATAAAATTATAGAAAATAACATTCCAACGTGATGGAAAATGATACAGGAAAACCCAAAAGTATTTATATATTTATCAACGTTTAGTCTTTATTTCAAAACTTTCTCCAGATTTTAAGAAATAACATACAAGTACTATATTTGAAAATATTTGGTGCGTTTGTGACGTGAAAAGAATTTTTGTTCTTTTCAATTTTTTTTTTTCAAACGAAAAAGTCGTTAGAATTCAAAAAATGTGGTTTGATTATAACGCGAAAAGAATGTTTTTGTTCTATTTTTGAACGAACCCTAGACGTTAGAACTCAAAATGGACAATGCGTTTATGAAATTATAAACTCTAACACAATTAAACAACGTAACGGCTTCTACAAAAGAATATGAAATTCCCACTATCAAATACTCGGCGTCTATCGGCAATCACGGTCATAAACGAATTTAGATGTAGACGACATTTTCTCGTGGAGGACTTACTGGCATTTATTTTGATAGAAATCGCTCCAGACAAGGCATGAAGCCACTTGATGTAATGAGCTAAATAAAAGTACTACTTCAAGGTCAAAAACTTGCCAACGAAAAGTATTAGATGGATAGAGTCTGACACAGAAAACAACAATTCTTTCCCCTTTGTCAGAAACATGGCTCATGGAATGTGAGGACTAAATGACAAAATAAGTGAAACGGGAGTTATGAGACTGACGAAAGTAACAACGTTTTTCTATATGTTCAGTTTCATTTAACCATCTCTGTAACAATGTCTGCCTTGACGTTTTCGTTGAACCGAGAACACAAGGAATAAAAATGGAATAGAGCAGCCAACTTTCTGTTTCGCATCGGACGCCATTGATTCACAGAAATTTCATGGCTGGAAACAAATAGCATCGACAATATAAGTTTAGTTTTCTGGGATGGGGTATATATATATATATATATATATATATATATATATATATATATATATATATATATATATATATATATATATATATATATATAAAAGAGGGTAGTGCAGTATTAGTGCAGTTCCAACGAGAGAAAAGTATATATGTAAAGGAGTAAGGCTACCAACATTTGTAGAATGTTTTTTTCAACATTTATTTATTATTTTGTTGTTTTTTTCAACATTTATTTATTATTTTGTTGTTTTACCATTTTATGATTTTATATATAACGCGTTTCAAGCGGTGGCCCGCTTTCATCAGATATAAAAATCCATTTGAAGAAATGTCTTTCGATTCGAGCAAATGTTGTTTCATTTGAGGAATTTGTTATTGTTTTTGCGCATGCGTGGGTTTGCGGGTGTGTGGGTATCTTTGATTTTTATTTTTATTTTTTATTTGTCATTTTTCCTGTTTCTCTTGGTCAAGTGCGTGTTACCCATCCATGATCAATCGGTCATCCCAGCCTCCTAGGGAGCGGAGAATTTCTTTTGAAATTTAATACTTTTTATTGCTTTTTGTCGTCTCCAAAAATGAAGTGGTGTCTGCGTGCGCGCGCGTGTCCGTATGCGTGTGGTCTAATCTTGAGTCTTGTGAATAGGTGAGCGATACATACACACACACACACATAAATACGCACACACACACCCATGCGCGCGCACACACAGGCGTGTGGTTATAGTGACAGAGAGGGGGATAAAGGTTGAATTATATATACATACATACATACATACACACATACACACACATATATATATATATATATATATATATATATATACATACATATATACATACACACACACATACACACACATACACACACATATTTGCAAAAGATAAATTAATGCAAACGGTCCAAATAGATTTGAACTTGGTTTGGCCGATTTCATAGTTCGGTATTTTATGTGCAAATTTAATGTCTATTGTAAATGATTCATTTAACACAAGTTGCTATTTGACTCATAGCTGTGTAGAAGTGCGTAATAAGAAGTTATGTACTAATATTATCTTCCTTGAATAAGAATTTTCCAGTCTATAGATAACTATAAATAGTTATTTGTGTTTGTACTTAACTAGAGGTGGATAAAGTGTGATCAAAGTGTGTGTTGTTAGAGTTATGATCTGTTTAATGTTGGATTAAATTTAAGTATGAAGTTTTTTTCTTGTGTTAGTAAGTAAGTGTAGTCTTGGCTTTGGAAAATTGGCATTATTTTGAATTTTCCTCCGCTGCATGAGTGCACATGTTGGGAGACGAATAATTTACGGTTTTCTTTGATTTTAATGTTGCTTTTATGTAAAGATACTCTATTATTAAATGTTTTCGTCGCACCTATATAAGCCTCATTACATGTTGTACATTCTAGCACATAGACAACGTTCTTGGAGGTGCAGTTAAGGTCTTTTTTTATTGTGAATGTTTGTGTTGGGTTTTTAAATGTGTATGAGTTCCCCTCCATTATTATGTCACAGACCCCACATCTTTCCTTGTTGCATTTTGTGACCCCTTGTATTGTGTGTTGGTTGAGTTTAGATGAGGTTAAAATTTGTTTGAGGTTTTTCGGTTGGCGTTTGCTTTTTATTATTTTTGTTGTTTTTAATATGTCGTTTAGTTTGTTGTTATGGTTGAGTAGGGTTAGGTTTCTTGTTATTTCTGTGAATAATTCTGGATTGTTTTTGTTGTGTGTAGAGATGTATGCCAATATTTGTTCTTTGTTTCGTTTTTTGGGGAGTCGTAATTGTTCTAATGGAATGTTTTCTGCTAGTTCTATACCTTTATGTATTATTTGTAGCGGGTATCCTCTTCTTTTTAAAGTTTTCCGTAGTTCCTCCAGTCGGACAATCCGGAGGTCTTTGTCACTGACTATAGTACAGATCCTTCGTGCTAGGGAGTAGGGTATAGATTTTAGGCAGCTTTTGGGGTGATGACTTCTAAAATGGAGATATTGTTGGGTGTCTGTGGGTTTGTGGTAGATGTCTGTGATTATGTGAGTGTTTTTAATTTTAATCAATACATCTAAGAAGGGTAGTTCTGTTTGACTGTGTTCAATGGTGAATTTAATCTTGGGGTGTAGGTTCTGTAGTATGCTGTGTAATTTATTGATGTCCCCCCATGTGGGTTCCCAGAGGATAAAACAATCATCCAGGTATCTTTTCCAAGATTTTATGAAGAGAGTTTGAATATTCTGTCCATATATTTCTTCTATTTTTTCATATAAGATCTTCTCTAGGTAGGCTAGTGTTAAGGTGGCATATGTTGGTGCCATTTTGGTTCCCATTGCTGTACCTAGAATCTGGATGTAGTTTTTGTTATTAAACTCAAAGGAGTTGTTGTTGAGAATAATGTCTATGCTGTCGAGGATGAATTGTTTGGTGAATCTGTGGTGTAGTATTTGTGGGTGTTTGTCCATCCAGTGTGATATTGCGTGTTTACCTAAGTCATGGGGAATGTTGCTATATAAGCTGCTGACGTCAAATGTAACTAATTTAGTCCCGGGATTTACTATTTGTGGTAAGGAGCCTAGGAAGTGTATGTCGTCTCTTATGTAGCTCTTGACTTGATCGGTGAATGGTTGTAGTAATATGTCAATTAAGTTACTCAGTCTGCTTGTTGGGCATGATGGTCCTGCTACTATGGGTCTAAATGTAAGGTCACTGGGACTCGGGACACTAATATATTCTGATGCCTGTGTGTTGATGGCATTCCTTATCTCATTTGATTTATGTATCTTAGGTAGTCCGTAGAAGTTGTTTGTTTTAATCATGAAGTTGGTTAGGAAATCTTTTTCTTTTTTTGTTAGTATATTATTGTATGTTGTGCAAAGTTTTGTGATTTTTGAAATGGTGTTGTGATCAATGTTGGTGCTAATTGATTTGTAGTAATCATTGTTTTCTAGTACCTCTGTAATTTTCGATTTATAGTAATGTTTGTCCATGATGGCTACCACACTGCCTTTGTCAGCTTCTTTTATAATTATGTTATTATTATTTAGGATGTTATCTAGTGCTTGGTTTTGTTTAGATGTTAGGTTACTAGTAGGTTTAGTTTTACTCTGAGGGTTGATGTTCCATAGGTTTTCAAAGTAGGTGTTTAGTTCTTTCGTATTGTTGTGTTTGTTAGGGAAATATGTTGATTTGTTTCTCACTAATGACTGATCTGTTTTGTTATCTTTATTGTTTAGTGTTTCTATTAGTCTAAATTTGCGTTCAAATTCTTTAAGGTCCTTCCTCAGTTCCGTGATATTACTTTTGGGAGTTGGGCAGAATTTGAGGCCTAATTTTAGTATTTCTATTTCCTCCTTTGTAAATGTGTATGTGGATAAATTGATCATTTTGGGTTTTAAATTGTCTAATCTGGGATTGTTGTCCGGGGAGGGGTTTCTAAAAAATGAGGATGAGTGTTGTTTGTTTCGTTGATTTGAGGAGTTGTTGAAGAGTGATTGCTTTCTATATATTGTGTGTGTTTTAGAGGATTGTGTTGGTTTCTGGCAGAATTGGTGCCGTGCGTGTTGTTATAATTGGCGTTGTGTGTGTTGTTATAAGGGTTTATTTTGGTATATTTGAATGTGTTATTATTGTGAGTTAGTTGTTTCGGGTTGGTAGAGGTTCTTGATGGTGGACGTAGTTGTGGGGTCTGTATTGTTGTGTAAGTTTATGTCTGTAGGAATTGTTATATGGTTGTTTTGTTTGATGATGTGGGTAGTGTTTGGAGTATTTCGATTGTATTCATTGGTGTGTTGGGTGGTTGTAGGGTCTGTTTTGTTGTGTGTGGTAGGGTGGGAGGTTGTTGTATGAAGGTTTCATCTGTTGGTGTGGTGGGTGTGGGTAATTGTTGTAGGGTTTACTTGGGTGATTTTGGTAGGGTTTGTTGAGTAAGGGTATTTTGTGGTGGTTTGTTGGTGTGGTGTAGGGTGTATGATAGGTTTTTTTTATTGTATTGGTTGGTGTGGGTGAAAGTATTTAGGTTTGTATTGTGTTGGCCCGTATTCGTAAGGGTAAGTGTATGGTTGAGGTGTATGTGTGTTTATGTTGTATTTGTTGTGTGTATGTATGTGAGTGTGGTTGCGGGGTGAGTTTAATGAAGATTTGGATTGAAACTGTTGAGAGGGGTGGGTAAGTGATGTAGGTATATTTATGTTGTTTCCTTGTGAGTAACTGGATCTGTTGTGTAAGTATGTTTGTGTGTGGTATGTGTTTTTCTCTTACCTCTGTTTTGTGTTATCCACTGGTTTTGTGTATGTCGTGTGTGGGTGTTTTCCATTGGGTCTTGTTCTGGGTTGTTGTTTTGGTTCATGTATGATGTTTTTTCTGTCTTTTCTTTATCGGGTAGGCTTCTTAGCCAGAATATTTTTCTTTGGACAATATTCCTGGATTTTTCTTCCTCCTCTTTGCATACGGATTCCCAAAGTTCTGATAGGAATTGATGAGTTTCCGTGGGGCATGTTTCTTTGATTTGAGTGGAAATTTTGTTGTCGATTTCCGTGTATTTTTGTGTGAAGTGTATTTTGTTGTCTTCTTGTATGTCGATTTGGGCTTGTAGTTTGGATATATTTAGGGCTTTTTTTATTCTTTTTTGTTCTTCCGTGTCCTGTGGGTTTATTTTTTCTCGGAATTTTTTGGTGATGAATTGTTCCTCCATCTCCAGAAATGTTTTATATGTGGATGTGGTATCACTACTTTTTATTGTATGGTAGAAAGCCATTTTCCTTAGTTTTAGGAGGGCTCCCCATATTTGGAGGTTTTGTTCTTTCGTTTTTAACGATTCCTCCTGGATATATGTTAGTCTGTAGTGTTCTATGAATTCGTGCTGGGGTGCAAGTAGTTGTATAATTGTTTCTTTGATGTTGTCTTGTTCCCTGTTTTGTTGATTGGATAAAAGATGAAGAACCGTATCCACTTTCTCGTTGAGTTTTCGTAATTCTTCCTCGAGAAGTTCTTGTTTGTTGTTGTGGATTTTCTGGAGTTCCAGTAGGTCTTCCAAGGATTTTTTACTTGTTGGTGGCATTCTCTCGTTGTAGTTATATATAGAAAAGAGGGTAGTGCAGTATTAGTGCAGTTCCAACGAGAGAAAAGTATATATGTAAAGGAGTAAGGCTACCAACATTTGTAGAATGTTTTTTTCAACATTTATTTATTATTTTGTTGTTTTTTTCAACATTTATTTATTATTTTGTTGTTTTACCATTTTATGATTTTATATATAACGCGTTTCAAGCGGTGGCCCGCTTTCATCAGATATGAAAATCCATTTGAAGAAATGTCGTTCGATTCGAGCAAATGTTGTTTCATTTGAGGAATTTGTTATTGTTTTTGCGCATGCGTGGGTTTGCGGGTGTGTGGGTATCTTTGATTTTTATTTTTATTTTTTATTTGTCATTTTTCCTGTTTCTCTTGGTCAAGTGCGTGTTACCCATCCATGATCCATCGGTCATCCCAGCCTACTAGGGAGCGGAGAATTTCTTTTGAAATTTAATACTTTTTATTGCTTTTTGTCGTCTCCAAAAATGAAGTGGTGTCTGCGTGCGTGCGCGTGTCCGTATGCGTGTGGTCTAATCTTGAGTCTTGTGAATAGGTGAGCGATACATACACACACACACATAAATACGCACACACAAACCCATGCGCGCGCACACACAGGCGTGTGGTTATAGTGACAGAGAGGGGGATAAAGGTTGAATTATATATACATACATACATACATACATACATACATACACACATACACACACACATATATATATATATATATATATATATATATATATATATATATATATATATATATATATATATACATACATATATACATACACACACATACACACATATTTGCAAAAGATAAATTAATGCAAACGGTCCAAATAGATTTGAACTTGGTTTGGCCGATTTCATAGTTCGGTATTTTATGTGCAAATTTAATGTCTATTGTAAATGATTCATTTAACACAAGTTGCTATTTGACTCATAGCTGTGTAGAAGTGCGTAATAAGAAGTTATGTACTAATATTATCTTCCTTGAATAAGAATTTTCCAGTCTATAGATAACTATAAATAGTTATTTGTGTTTGTACTTAACTAGAGGTGGATAAAGTGTGATCAAAGTGTGTGTTGTTAGAGTTATGATCTGTTTAATGTTGGATTAAATTTAAGTATGAAGTTTTTTTCTTGTGTTAGTAAGTAAGTGTAGTCTTGGCTTTGGAAAATTGGCATTATTTTGAATTTTCCTCCGCTGCATGAGTGCACATGTTGGGAGACGAATAATTTACGGTTTTCTTTGATTTTAATGTTGCTTTTATGTAAAGATACTCTATTATTAAATGTTTTCGTCGCACCTATTTAAGCCTCATTACATGTTGTACATTCTAGCACATAGACAACGTTCTTGGAGGTGCAGTTAAGGTCTTTTTTTATTGTGAATGTTTGTGTTGGGTTTTTAAATGTGTATGAGTTCCCCTCCATTATTATGTCACAGACCCCACATCTTTCCTTGTTGCATTTTGTGACCCCTTGTATTGTGTGTTGGTTGAGTTTAGATGAGGTTAAAATTTGTTTGAGGTTTTTCGGTTGGCGTTTGCTTTTTATTATTTTTGTTGTTTTTAATATGTCGTTTAGTTTGTTGTTATGGTTGAGTAGGGTTAGGTTTCTTGTTATTTCTGTGAATAATTCTGGATTGTTTTTGTTGTGTGTAGAGATGTATGCCAATATTTGTTCTTTGTTTCGTTTTTTGGGGAGTCGTAATTGTTCTAATGGAATGTTTTCTGCTAGTTCTATACCTTTATGTATTATTTGTAGCGGGTATCCTCTTCTTTTTAAAGTTTTCCGTAGTTCCTCCAGTCGGACAATCCGGACATTTTTGGAGACGACAAAAAGCAATAAAAAGTATTAAATTTCAAAAGAAATTTTCCGCTCCCTAGAAGGCTGGGATGACCGATGGATCATGGATGGGTAACACGCACTTGACCAAGAGAAACAGGAAAAATGACAAATAAAAAATAAAAATAAAAATCAAAGATACCCACACACCCGCAAACCCACGCATGCGCAAAAACAATAACAAATTCCTCAAATGAAACAACATTTGCTCGAATCGAAAGACATTTCTTCAAATGGATTTTCATATCTGATGAAAGCGGGCCACCGCTTGAAACGCGTTATATATAAAATCATAAAATGGTAAAACAACAAAATAATAAATAAATATTGAAAAAAACAACAAAATAATAAATAAATGTTGAAAAAAAACATTCTACAAATGTTGGTAGCCTTACTCCTTTACATATATATATATATATATATATATATATATATATATATATATATATATATATATATATATATATATATATATATATATGGGAATGGCAGGTGCTAAGTGCTTGTTGTTCCAGTCTGTTCATGTAGGAAATGGCGAGGAGGCCGGAGAGACTGGAACCCATGGGTAGGCCAGAGACTTGTTTATATGTGTCTTGTTGGAACTTGAAGTAGGTATTATCCACATTACCTACTTCAAGTTCTACATCGGTAGTACCATTAGGCCTCTACACCAACGCATTAAAGAGCATCTAAACACCCACATTTCTTCCTTCCATAAACACTTAATATCATGTGGCAACACACATCGCTCCATTAGGGTCCGCATCCTCAACTCCGTCCGCAATATAGGTCAGCTTCGAATTTCGGAAGCTATTCTAATCTCTAAATTTCGTCCAACCCTTAATAACAGATTCGAGTTGCTTCCCCTTTCATCCTCTGATTCTTACATCCTCACACTCCCACACCCAACTTACTTGCCTTTGTCTCCTCTTTATTGCCAGCGCCACCCACCCCACATTTTTACACTTTACATATTATAATTGTGGAATGGAATGATATGCACTTTATTTACATGTATTTAGACCTAGTGTTTGTGTATGCATATATACATGTATGTGAATATGGGTGTATTCTCATGTGTGTGTATGTGTATGCTCAATAAAATAAAATAATAGTAAAAGAAAAGTTAAGATAAGAGAAGTAAAAAAATTAAAATAAATTAAAAAAATAAAAAAATAAATTATAGTAATAAAAGAATAAATTAAATATATGAATAGATCATAATAACAAAGGAAAATTAAAGAAAGAATAATAAATGTAAAATAAATAAATCTATAAATCAATAAATAGAATAAATTTATATAAATTTACTTCTAGGAGTATTATACCCTTGGAATACTCTTAAATTAACTTTAGAAGGAAAACAATGAATGGATGAATGAAAGAATAAATAAATAAATAAATAAATAAATAAATATGTATTTAGATATTTACACTTCATGTGTGTATGTATATTTTTTATTTTATTTTTTTATTTTTATTTGTTTGTTTTGTTTTTTTTAATCCCTAGTTCCCGCCTTCCCCAACGTCTCTTCTTATTCCTCCCCCCCCCCTTCCACTGTTCCAACGGTTCCCTCCGTGGCTTTGATCCATTCCATAATTCAAATTCCTTCTCAAATTTCAAATCTCATTTCTAAATGTATTTTTTCCATAAGTTATCTCCCTTTGATGACGCATATTACAATAATAACAGCCCACACGTAAATTTAAATTTGTATTGAATAAAGAAAAAAAGAAAAAAAATTAATTAATGAATCATATAAAATAAAATATAATAAAATTATAATAATTAGTATATTAATAAGCAAATGTTTATAATATTTTAACTTTAGTTGATTTTGACATTCTCTGCGTTCCTACTTCCAATTGTCTGCTGCCGTATTTCGATGTTTTGACACCGGTTTTTCCCGTTTTTTCGACCAACTCGGTCTTTTATTGTTGTCTTCTGAAAATGAAAGTTTTTCTTTCGAAAATTTCAGTTTACCCTTTGCCGAACTGTTACTTACCAGACAGTATTTACTATTTTGGGATTTAATCAGTTTTTCGTGAAATTATTAATAAATCGTTTTGAGTTTCACTTTCTCTCTTCGTTTATTTCTTTTCACTTTTCCATCTTACGGCAACTACATCGCATTGCTATAGCCTCGGATGACTAATCTGCACTTATATATATATATATATATATATATATATATATATATATATATATATATATATATATATATATATATATTAAAGTGAAATATTTTGAAAATCAACAATCGTGCAATTTTAAATGAAAAATTCATTTTTTTTTTTTTTTTGCAAGTTTTCGTTGTAGAACAACCTTGTCAGGCGAGACTGTCTCATAGTTTTTTATTCTTCTTTTCTTCCTCCTCATTTTGATGGTATTAACCCCGAGGGGTCGAATCACAACCATCAAAATGAGGAGGAAGAAAAGAAGAAAAAAACTATAAGACAGTCTCGCCTGACAAGGTTGTTCTACAACGAAAGCTTACAAAAAAATTAAATAAATGAATTTTTCATTTAAAATTGCACGATTGTTGATTTTCAAAATATTTCACTTTAATACATTCTAATCCGTGCTGCAAAGATGTTAATTTCCTTTTATATATATATATATATATATATATATATAAGAGGAGATTGTAGTTTGCTTGAAGCATTGCTGGTAAATGTAAGTGTAAATTAGTCGTCCAAGGCTATAGCAATGCGATGTGGTTGCCGTGAGATGGAAAAGTGAAAAGCAATAAACGCAGGGAGAAAGTGAAACTCAAAACGATTTATTAATAATTTCACGAAAACTGATTAAATACCAAATAGTATTTTTTTTTGGTAAGTAACAGATCGGCAAAGGGTAATCTTAAATTTTCGAAAGAACAACTTTCATTATCAGAAGACAACAATAGAAGACCGAGGGGGTCGGAAAAACGTGGAAAAACCGGTGTCAGATCATCGTATTATAGGGGAAAACAATTGGGAGTAGGAACGCAGAAAACGTCAAAATTCAATTAAGCAATCATATAACTAAGGTTAAAACATTATAAACATTAGTTTAGTAATATACCAATTTTTTTTTAAATTTTATTATGTTTCATTTTAAATGACTCATCAATCTTTATTTATTTATTTATTTATTTATTTATTTATTTTTCATTTATTCTCTTCAAATCTAAATTTAAATTCACTGTCAAAGGGAGATAACTTATTCTAAATAATATGTTCAGACCTTAGAAATGAAATTGGAAACTTGAGAAGGAATTTGAGTTGTGAAGTGGATTAGGAACGCAGAAAAATTCCATTAAGCAATCATATAACTAAGGCTAAAACATTATAAACATTAGTTTAGTAATATACCAATTTTTTTAAAAGTTTTATTATGTTTCATTTTACATGACTCATCAATCTTTATTTATTTATTTATTTATTTATTTTATTTTATTTTATTTTATTTTTTTCATTTATTCTCTTCAAATCAAATTTAAATTTACTGTCAAAGGGAGATAACTTATTCTAAATAATATATTCAGACTTTAGAAATGAGATTGGAAACTTGAGAAGGAATTTGAGTTGTGAAGTGGATAAAAGCCAAGGATGGGACCTTTTTTTTTTTTTTTTTTTTTTTTTAAATTTTATTAGCAGGGGAAGGGGGGAATAAGAAGAGAGAGGATTAAAAAAAAAAAAAAAAAAAAAAAAAAGGTAAGTAAGTTGTGGGTGGGAGTGTGAGGAGGTGGGAGTGTGAGGAGGTGGGAGTGTGAGGATGTAAGAATCAGAGGATGAAGGGAGATGACAACTCGAATCTGTTATTCAAGGCAGGGCGAAATTTAGAGATGAGGATAGCTTCCGAAATTCGAAGCTGGCCTATATTGCGGACAGAGTTGAGGATGCGGACACTAATGGAGCGATGTGTGTTGCCACATGAAATTAAGTGTTTATGGAAGGAGGAAATGTGGGTGTTTAGGTGTTCTTTAATACGTTGGTGTAGAGGCCTAACGGTACTACCGATGTAGAATTTTTGGCACTTAGAGCATTGCAGGTTGTATACTGTATATGTGCGGAGGCAGAGGCCAGAGTTGGGGATGGGGCAACTAGCTAGAGAGCAGGGGTCTGGGGTGTAGTGGCTTTTTTTGGATAAATGTTGTCGGAGAGAGGTGCCTGTGTGAGAAAGTTGTATGTTAAGGTTCTCACTACGTATGGCATTGCGGATAGCAGAAGTGATACGGTCGCTAAAGAAGGGGAGTTTAAGGAAGCATGTGTTGGTGAGAGTGTGGTGTCTACGTCTTCTGGTGTTGTTAAGGCTAGATATGGTAGTTAGCGGGAAGCCGTTGGTCAATAGAGTTTGGTGGAAGGCTTCGGTGTGTGTTGTTTTATCGGAAGAAGAAGAGCATTTGTCTTGTATGCGGGTGATTTCGGTTTGTGCGTAACTAATTTTGGATTTGAGGGGTAGTGCGGATTTGTAGTGGACAAAGAGATTCCTACAGGCGGGTTTTCTATAGAAAGTGGTGTGGAGAGATCCGTCGTCATTAATGCTGAGTTTGAAGTCTAGAAGTGAGAGGGAGCCTGAGGTGTTGGGATGTTCGATGGTGAATTTAATGTGGGGGTCAGAATTATTAAATGTATTAAAGATAGAGATAGCTTCCTCTCGGGATGAAGTGAGGATCAAAATGTCGTCGACGTATCTCGAGAAGAAAATATGGGAATGGCAGGTGCTAAGTGCTTGCTGCTCCAGTCTGTTCATGTAAGAAATGGCGAGGAGGCCGGAGAGACTGGAACCCATGGGTAGGCCAGAGACTTGTTTGTATGTGTCTTGTTGGAACTTAAAGTAGGTGTTATCCACAATGATACGTAGGAGCTGATGAATGTCTGTGGGGGTAAGCCCAAAACAGTCAAGATTGTTAGAGGAGATGTGGTCAGTTATGAGGTCAATGGCGGGGTGTGCCTCGGACCCAAATTCTTCGTTACACAAAAACTTAATGACCAAACCCTCCTCGATATAGAAACACAGTTCTGCAGGACAGCGTACCATTTGAAATGGTTATCAGCCTTTGAACCACCCTCCCTAGACCCACTTAACGACTCCACCCCCACCGATCCCCCTAATTTTTCATCCAACCCCTTCCCCGTTTATCAACCTGACCGCCCCCTACACCCTCCTCCTGAAAACCACCCTTTAGACCTAAAGTTGGTAAATCTCAAACATAAGATTTTCTCCATAATACAACGGGAAAAACACCGTATCACACCAAATATCTCCCATTCCCAGCGTCTCACCCTCAAAGGCCTTAAGAAAAAAAACCTGGTCTACCTACCCTCTGACAAAGGCAAGGAATTCTGCATTATCTCCCAAGAATCCTACAATACTCTCGCCCTAGAACACCTCAGCAATACATCCATTTACACACCCGATAATGACATCTCTGCTACCCGCATACAAACCACTATTAACAACGCTTGGTCCCAAATTTGCTCCAGACGTAATCTCCCCAAGGCTTATAGGCTCAATCTCACCACTAGAAACAGTAGACTCCCCACCTTTTACCATCTTATTAAAACCCACAAAACCAGCAACCACCTACAGATCAGACCTATAGTCTCCAGTACTGAGGGACCTCTTTACAAGATCTCCTGGCTCCTCTCCCACTTACTTAAACCGCTACTCCCCACCTTCCCGGCACACGTCAGCAGCTCTGACCAGGTAATAGATAGACTCAACTTGCTCCAACCCCAACAGCTCCGCGCCAACAACTACATCTTCAGCCTTGACGTAGTCTCCCTTTATACTTCCTTTCCCGCACACCCCGCCATTGACCTCATAACTGACCACATCTCCTCTAACAATCTTGACTGTTTTGGGCTTACCCCCACAGACATTCATCAGCTCCTACGTATCATTGTGGATAACACCTACTTTAAGTTCCAACAAGACACATACAAACAAGTCTCTGGCCTACCCATGGGTTCCAGTCTCTCCGGCCTTCTCGCCATTTCTTACATGAACAGACTGGAGCAGCAAGCACTTAGCACCTGCCATTCCCATATTTTCTTCTCGAGATACGTCGACGACATTTTGATCCTCACTTCATCCCGAGAGGAAGCTATCTCTATCTTTAATACATTTAATAATTCTGACCCCCACATTAAATTCACCATCGAACATCCCAACACCTCAGGCTCCCTCTCACTTCTAGACTTCAAACTCAGCATTAATGACGACGGATCTCTCCACACCACTTTCTATAGAAAACCCGCCTGTAGGAATCTCTTTGTCCACTACAAATCCTCACTACCCCTCAAATCCAAAATTAGTTACGCACAAACCGAAATCACCCGCATACAAGACAAATGCTCTTCTTCTTCCGATAAAACAACACACACCGAAGCCTTCCACCAAACTCTATTGACCAACGGCTTCCCGCTAACTACCATATCTAGCCTTAACAACACCAGAAGACGTAGACACCACACTCTCACCAACACATGCTTCCTTAAACTCCCCTTCTTTAGCGACCGTATCACTTCTGCTATCCGCAATGCCATACGTAGTGAGAACCTTAACATACAACTTTCTCACACAGGCACCTCTCTCCGACAACATTTATCCAAAAAAAGCCACTACACCCCAGACCCCTGCTCTCTAGCTAGTTGCCCCATCCCCAACTCTGGCCTCTGCCTCCGCACATATACAGTATACAACCTGCAATGCTCTAAGTGCCAAAAATTCTACATCGGTAGTACCGTTAGGCCTCTACACCAACGTATTAAAGAACACCTAAACACCCACATTTCCTCCTTCCATAAACACTTAATTTCATGTGGCAACACACATCGCTCCATTAGTGTCCGCATCCTCAACTCTGTCCGCAATATAGGCCAGCTTCGAATTTCGGAAGCTATCCTCATCTCTAAATTTCGCCCTGCCTTGAATAACAGATTCGAGTTGTCATCTCCCTTCATCCTCTGATTCTTACATCCTCACACTCCCACCTCTTTACACTCCCACCTCCTCACACTCCCACCCACAACTTACTTACCTTTTTTTTTTTTTTTTTTTTTTTTTTTTAATCCTCTCTCTTCTTATTCCCCCCCCTTCCCCTGCTAATAAAATTTAAAAAAAAAAAAAAAAAAAAAAAAGGTCCCATCCTTGGCTTTTATCCACTTCACAACTCAAATTCCTTCTCAAGTTTCCAATCTCATTTCTAAAGTCTGAATATATTATTTAGAATAAGTTATCTCCCTTTGACAGTAAATTTAAATTTGATTTGAAGAGAATAAATGAAAAAAATAAAATAAAATAAAATAAAATAAATAAATAAATAAATAAATAAATAAAGATTGATGAGTCATGTAAAATGAAACATAATAAAACTTTAAAAAAAATTGGTATATTACTAAACTAATGTTTATAATGTTTTAGCCTTAGTTATATGATTGCTTAATGGAATTTTTCTGCGTTCCTAATCCACTTCACAACTCAAATTCCTTCTCAAGTTTCCAATTTCATTTCTAAGGTCTGAACATATTATTTAGAATAAGTTATCTCCCTTTGACAGTGAATTTAAATTTAGATTTGAAGAGAATAAATGAAAAAAAAATAAATAAATAAATAAATAAATAAATAAATAAAGATTGATGAGTCATTTAAAATGAAACATAATAAAATTTAAAAAAAAAAATTGGTATATTACTAAACTAATGTTTATAATGTTTTAACCTTAGTTATATGATTGCTTAATTGAATTTTGACGTTTTCTGCGTTCCTACTCCCAATTGTTTTCCCCTATAATACGATGATCTGACACCGGTTTTTCCACGTTTTTCCGACCCCCTCGGTCTTCTATTGTTGTCTTCTGATAATGAAAGTTGTTCTTTCGAAAATTTAAGATTACCCTTTGCCGATCTGTTACTTACCAAAAAAAAATACTATTTGGTATTTAATCAGTTTTCGTGAAATTATTAATAAATCGTTTTGAGTTTCACTTTCTCCCTGCGTTTATTGCTTTTCACTTTTCCATCTCACGGCAACCACATCGCATTGCTATAGCCTTGGACGACTAATTTACACTTATATATATATATATATATATATATATATATATATATATATATATATATATATATATATACTTCCTTCCCACGGCAGAAAGATGTGACACAAAGGTCGGAAGGTGGGATTGAAAAGCCAGCGCCCGAGAAGTTGAGCACTCTGACCTACAAAAAATGGCTGGGCAGCCCCGTCGGCATTCCCCAGTAGAGGCGCCTCAGGCGATTAGCAATAAACTAACCCCTTCTCAAAGGGTGAGAAGGCAAAGCCTGGGAGGGTGGACCTCCTAGAACTGCACAGCCGCCAACAAGAAATATCCGTATAAATAAACCAATGTATGTGTGTGAAGAAAAACAGATTCGATCAAATCAGACAAAATATCTCTCCTGTTATGGGTTAAATGGACTATTCCAATCTTCTGTTTTATAAACAGAGAGAGACAGAATTAGTAGTGATAGATAGTGTATAAAATATAAGCGGTGGGGCAAACAACATTCAATGAGAGTAATAAAGAGAAAGTTGATAAATAATGGATAACTTGGTGAGCAACTTGTTAATCATCGCTTATTAGAACAATTAAAATTGATTTTAAAAACATAATTAAATCCGTAAACAGAGGAATATTTTCATATGTATTTTGTGTGATTAAAATATATAGAAAAAAGTTTTAGAGCAATAAACGTTGATTAACTCAGATTTGATATAATAATAGATAGTTTATACACGTGGCGCAACGGATAAAGTGCTAAGTATAATCAGTTCTGAGTAACAGTCTTCTGAAGGTTGAAGAATATAATTAATAATTCTACCCGATCATAGCTGAGAGGAAGGGAGCAATCTACCCCCATGGATTAAATAAAAGGGGTCAGTTCGAAATTCCGTACAAATTCCCGAGTTAGACAAGACGCACTGAAGAAGGTCGGGGGTTTAAATCAGCCGAAACGTTGTAAGAATAACATCTAAGATGAGAACAGTAGTCCGGATGATTCAAATGATACAAATTATCAATAATCATCTCAAAAAATTCCGAAGCATAAGAAATATTTTTTACAGATCAACATGAATAACTATTATTCCGCTCGGAAACTATTGGGAGGGGAGGGGGCTGAATCACAACGTCTTGGAAATCAGTGTTGATTTGAAATGATCTTACTAAAGAATATAATTCATTGATCCAGTGACAGGCGAATGAGATCGGAGTTGTGATCTTCTATTCGTCTAGAATCGACCAACGTGAGTTTATCTGCTACGAGTAATCTCCCTTGCACGTGTATTATCTTTCATTTTTTGTTTCTTGAATAAGATTTTATTTATATTTATTTATTTTTAATAGATGCGTCATGGCAAATAGCACCCTGCCTGAGAGTCCATCATTCAAACTCCTCGGCCTAACTTTCACAGATAACATGAAATGGAATAAATACATTGAAAGCATTGCCAGGGATGCTGCAAAGAAGATGGGCTCCCTCTACCGTGCCAGTAAACTTCTCACACCTGACATGATCCTGTATCTTTACAAAGCCACCATCCGCCCATGCATGGAATATTGTTGCCACATCTGGGCTGGTGCATAATCCGCTAGTCTCTCCCTCTTAGAAAAGGTCCAAAAAAAGAGTCGCCAACTTGATAGGTCCCTCACTATCCACCAAGCTCCAGCCCCTACCCCATCGCCGCAATGTTGTTTCCTTGTGCCTGTTTTACAAGTACTTCAATGGATTGTGCTCTGATGAGCTTGCTGCTCTGGTACCCCCACGACGTAAATTCACTAGACCAATCCGACAATCTGCCAAATCCCATCCATTCACTGTGGAGGTCCCCAGATGCCAAAGAGCTTTCTACTCCAAAAGCTTCTTTCCTCGTGCTGCTGGACCCTGCTTTCCTGACGATACTGACATGCAGAAATTAAAAACTAATGTAAACAGACATCTCGCTGCGCAGCTCCCAATTTAGGTTGAACACCTCCCCCAAAAAAAAACCTTCACCCTTTTTTTCTCAGTAGCCCTTACTCTACAGTGGCGGCCTGTCTTGTTTGGGGTGAATTATGATTAAAATATATATATATATATATATATATATATATATATATATATATATATATACGATTCCCTCCGTCGGTCTGTCAGGCTGAAGTTTGAAATAATATTTTAATTGCTAATCGCGCATATTGAATGAATGCATCTTCTTCTAAGACAATCTATCTCTATTTATTGATATAAAGTTGGGTATGTTTTATGTACATGTATAAGATCTACGGCGCTTATTCAACCTCCATCACTTGTGTTCACTTTTGCTTACGGACCAATTGTTTTTCTTTTTTCTGTGTGCAATTGCCGATCCTTTACGCTAGAGAATTCCGGGGGGGGTACGGGATCGGGTGGTAGGGGTAAAAAAAATTTAGATTTTAGAGGGTGGGTAGTTTCCTATATAAATTTAACGTAAACTGACCACCCTCTTTATGAGCATCACCAATTTGACCTTCTTTTTTTTTTTCGCATACACTTACCGGGCGCGAGAGATTTCCGTTTTGTTTTTTGTTTTGTTTTTCAAATATTCTAGATTTTAGAGTGGAGGATCACTTTCCTATATAAATTTCACTTAAAATAATCCCATTTCTTGGCCATCACGTTGTTATTTTAATAAGCAGTTTTAAACGTTAGATGGGTAATCCTTTCGACCTCAACTGATTTTCTGTGATCAATCGACAGAAGACAGCTGGAGTCTTGTTGACACGTTGTAGGTAGTCGGCTCAATGCGTAGTGGTGTCTCTCTGTAGAAGTGATAGTACTAGTTGTCATAGTGATGCTGATCTTTGTCTTCTTTTTTTCTCTTTATAAATGTAATAATGAAAACAAATTAAAAAAAACTACAATAACTCCATTATTTGCCATGGTCTGGATCTTATTTGATGAATGTCCAACTCCCCACCCAAATTGATCCCCATAAATCTGGTCCATATCACAGTAGACATATGCCTTGTTTGGGATTAACAAAAGTATTTTTTTAATCTTCTTGATTTATTTAGGTTTATTTTTTATAGCAGGTGCAACATGGTTGCATCTTTCTGACCATCCTCCGTATGGGATGGGGGTAAGAGCTTCAAAAGAGACGTCCGTTCGCTTTGATGATGAACATCCAAGAGACAGGATCTATCTGACCTCTTTGTTGTGTCGACTTCCTGTCATGACGCAACTTCCTGTACACGTCGGTTTAACCTCTAACTTAACCTCTTTTGAAAAATTCCTTTTTGTTACTTAACAACCTTACGTGGAAAATTCCGTTTGAACACTATTTTAACACACCTAAATCCAATATCGCTACATCAAAACAGGTTACAGTAACTGCAGAGTGTTCTTGTTATATTTGTGTACAGGTAACCGAGAAGGATGTCAATGGGGATGGTTATAAGTTGTCCCTACCACGTTTAAAGGGTTATATATCTAACAATTCGATAAAAAAAATATAGTGACGTATTTTTACAAAGGTCAGCCTTTGTTCGCACCTATTAGGTCGTTCGCCTATTAGGATATTTTTTGTTTTAACAAAAAAATCTCTTTGATTTTATTTTGTATGAAATCTAAGCTAAATCTAATATCTGCCTATGTTTCTATTTAGGTATTCAACTATCGATATATCGATCTTTGTCACCTGTTTATAACTATTCAATGTTTTCACATAACAGCTTATCTATCCGATTTATTTTTCTGTTATCTTTTTATCGATTGTATACATCTCATTCAGTACATGTCTACAAATCGATATCAAATTATTAATATATATCCTCCCTCTCCACGCTTAAACACAGACCTAACTAAAAGTTAACAAAAATAAGTCCATACACTTTTTAACTCATCTGTGGAATACGATACCGCGAGGCTACTTCCCGGCTGAGTACAACATGATCGGTTTTAAGTTCAATGTTAATAAATTCTTGTCGAGCTGTCAACTTAAATAATCAAATTCTGACGATTTAAGCCATCGTTTTTTTTTTTGTTTTTTTATGGAAATCGCTCTAGACAAGTATGCTGTCTCTTGGGTCTTCGGCATCAAAGAGAACGGGCGTCTTTTTTCGATGCTCTGCCCCCCCCCCTCTCATGGAGGATGGTCAGAAAGATGCGGTCATCTAGAAAAACCTTGATGCAAGGCGCTAAAATAAATATCACTTCAAGATCAAAAACTAGCCAAAGATAAAGGTTATATGGATAGATTTTTGTCAGAAACATTGCTTATAAAATGTGAGAACTAACTGACAAAATAAGAGAGGCGAGAGTTAAGTAGCTGTCTAAAGTAAATCCAAGTTAGTCACTTTCTACTCTCCAATCCTCTCAAATGTTTTATTGATCGCCACGTAACAATCTCATTAACCTTTATCCTTGAGTGGCTTTCGGGCCTTGATAAGCAGTAACTCATTAGTATAAAAATAATTCCGCGAAGCGAAGTCCGCACTTGTTTTCTCCTTCTTCCATACATGGTCAAAAGCTTGAGATCATATTGTAGGTATCAAATCACTTTTGTTTGGGTCATCCTCTCGGTCTCTACCCAAGGGACTCCATTCTAAATCTCATTTTCGCGAAGGTGTCCTTCTTTTTCGTACATAACATGTCGTATCAACGCAACATTTATCTCTCCATGATCTATAGTCTTCTTTCTGCTTCCTTCGTTGGCGGTCAGCACTCGGAGCCGTACAACGCAACAGTAAAAGCCTGAAACATCGATATGTTATATTAATTGACATTACCTATCTACCTATCCTATATCACCATTGTAGTATGACTCAGGCTAAGAAGCATTAGAATTGTCAGAGTATAAGAGGGGCTATATTCTAGGTAATTCTGAAGGTGGACTTAATTCGTGTTAAATCGCCGTAAACCTCGGTATTACACTTTCAACTGTTAACTAAATGATCGTCCAATTTATCAGAGAGGATAAATGATCAATATAATCTCGTCTAGGTCGATCAGGACGCTCTTTTTATGAATGATAATTAGGGTGTCCATTTACTTCTCTCTCTCTCTCTCTCTCTCTCTCTATATATATATATATATATATATATATATATATATATATATATATATATAACACTATCGTTTTCGTCCTACGAGATCAACACTGATGTGCTGACTGTAATATCACACAGAATCATTGAATCTATTCACGGGTGCTTTGTTTCTAGAGCAATAACTTTTGACATATCAAAGGCCTTTGATAGGTTTTGACATAAAGTATACGTCACAAGATTTCTAGGACGGTGTCTCAGTGGTTAACAACGCGAACTGAGGACCTGGGTGTGTCGAGTTCGAATCCAGTTCGTTTCACAGAAACACTTTCATCAAAATCCACACCTGACGTTGTGTCTAACCCCCTAGAGATTTCTAGCTATGGAATATCTGGAAATATCCTCTCGACCATCAAGTCCTTTCCTAACTGATTGGTTCATAAAGTAGTCGTTGATGGGCAGAAGTCCGAAGTGCATGGTATCAACGCTGGCGTGCCTCAAGGATCCATTCTGAACCCAACCTTCTTCCTGATCTTCATCGATAATCTCCCAAATTCTTTTTAAGGTCATTCGTCGACTATCTATGACAGCACTTCGAAGATCAGCAAGCACCAAGATCTTTCTGGTTCTCTCTCTTCCGGCCTTGAGCACGTGGTACAACGTGGGAAAATGTAGCTGATTACTTTTAATGCGTCCAGAACCAAGCTTCTCTCCTTTCACCACCAACGCTCTGATTCCCACTTGGCCCAAATTGAAATGAATGCCTCTCATCTTGAGGAAGCCCCCTTCTTTGACAAACTTCTGGAACTGACCTTCACTCCATAGCTGAAATGGATGACTTACATCAAATCCGTTGCCAAAGTCGTTGGAAATGTTTTTGGATCATTCTACCGCTCCAGAAGGTATCTCATTCCTGACGCAATCCTTTACCCGTATAAACGCCAAATACGCCCTAAGATGGATTAATGTTGCCACATCTGGGAAGGTACTGTTCAGAGCACTCTTTTCTGCCTTGACAGAGTACAAAACTGACTTCGAAATCTAGTGGGATATGTCTTTTACTCCTCCTTACTACCTCTCTCTCTCTCTCTCACACACACACACACAAAAGAGACGTTGCTAGTCTTTCTCTACTCTATCGTTATTTTCATGGCATGAACGAAAAGAGCTTATCCCCCACGAGATTGCGTAGTCGATGTTGTCAAGAAAAGAAAAAGGTGCTTCGAGAGGAACCTCCCCATATATGACAACAGTACCTCCCCATCTTAGTACATATTTGACTCTTATACAGGTAAATGATTGCATTAGGAGTGAGATACTTTCTGGAGTGGTAGAATGATCCAACCATTTTTCCAGTGACCTTAGCAACATATTTGGTGTAAGTCTTCCATTTCAAGTCTGGAGTGAAAGTCAATCCTAGGAGCTTATCAAAGTAGGAGTATTCCTCAAAGAGAGAGCCATCCATTTAAACTGAGGAAAAATGAATATCTGGCTTGTATACAGGTAGACGATTGTGGGAAGAGGTACAATGATCCTACCATTTTTCCAGTGACCTTATCAACAGATTTGGTGTAAATATTTCATTTCAGGTCTGAAGTGACAGTCAGCCCTAGGAGCTTATCAAAATAGGGGTCTTTCTCAGGGAGAGCACCATTCATTTCAACTGGAGATAACTGAGAATCCGCGCGTTTGTGATGAAAGAAGAAACGCTTGGTCTTAGAGGCATTGAAAGTAACAAGCCACTTTTCTCCAGTGAACACGTGCTTCAAGTCAGAAGAGAGGGGGAGTCAGAAAGATATTGATCATCAATGCTTTGCGAAGTGCTGTCATTATACAATCAGATAAAGTTTTATCATCGATATTCTGCATTCTGAATTCGATCTGTCATCGTTGGTCAGTGTGTGCTGGGTGCAGATTACAGCGAACGACCCATAAATATATGTTAATTGTATTTGCAGATTTGTACAGGTCCTCGGCTTGCAAGGTCACGAAGACCAGGTTTTACAGAACGGTTGTGAGGTTGAAGCTTTGTGGTATACTCGTCTAGTTCTTAATTATCTTACAACCATCTTGCGATCGACTCCGGCAATAACTTAAAGCCACAACCTTGTCTGAGGCCACCAACGCTGCGCGCGTCGGTTCATTTGTCGTTTTCCTCCTTGACGTGCGTCTTCTTACTTGCTGTAATGTAGCTGAAAATCACATGTCAGACATGTTTTTCTACCGCGAGGCGGACAAAACAATTCAGACGGCGAGAAAAGGTCCAGAAACGTTAGATTTATTGAGTTGCATGTCGCGAACTACATTGTAACTTATTAATTACATCGGTCGTAATAAGGATCGTCTCGTAAGCAGAAAAGTGAAGAAGGCAAGAGAGTTGATTGGTAAACTTAAACGCATTTTAAATTAATTATTTGTAGCACATCTTACCACGACTAGCCATCTCAATCACTTGTTTTAAGCTGAAACGTCCTAGAAGTATGTCGCATTCGCATATATAGCGTCATATCTGCCAAGTATCATACCCTTCTTTTCTCACGGTCCGACTTCCCAGTCAACGTTGATCTTTGCTGGTCTTTATCTGAAACGCTTTCTGTCTCCTAACCTAACCGAACATATGTACTAGTTAATATATACACTAACAAACTTACCCACTTTGATTATTTAACAGCCTGAGTAGTTGATAGGGTTGGAGAAATCCATCTCTTCAAACCCTTTCTATCCTTTTTACTTACCCGATTTCTCAACTCTACTACTGATATCTATATCTTTATAAAGTTAGCAATGTGTTTATGTTTGTATTAAAAGATTCACTCATATCTCAATCTTTATGAAGTTAGCAATGTTTTTATGTTTGTATTAAAAGATTCACTCATATCTCAATCTTTATAAATTGAGCAATGTTTTTTATGTTTGTATTAAAAGATTGACTCATATCTCAATCTTTATGAAGTTAGCAATGTTTTATGTTTGTCTTAAAATATTCACTCATATCTCAATCTTTATAAAGTAAGCAATGTTTTTATGTTTGTATTAAAATATTCACTCATATCTCAATCTTTATAAAGTTAGCAATGTTTTTATGTTTGTATTAAAAGATTCACTCATATCTCAATCTTTATAAATTGAGCAATGTTTTTTATGTTTGTATTAAAAGATTGACTCATATCTCAATCTTTATGAAGTTAGCAATGTTTTTATGTTTGTCTTAAAATATTCACTCATATCTCAATCTTTATGAAGTTAGCAATGTGTTTATGTGTGTATTAAAATATTAACTCATATCTATATCTTTATAAAGTTAGCAATGTTTTTTATGTTTGTATTAAAAGATTCACTCATATCTCAATCTTTATGAAGTTAGCAATGTTTTTATGTTTGTATTAAAAGATTCACTCATATCTCAATCTTTATCAATTGAGCAATGTTTTTTATGTTTGTATTAAAAGATTCACTCATATCTCAATCTTTATAAAGTTAGCAATGTTTTTATGTTTGTATTAAAAGATTCACTTATATCTCAATCTTTATAAATTGGGCAATGTTTTTTATGTTTGTATTAAAAGATTCACTCATATCTCAATCTTTACTAAGTTAGCAATGTTTTTATGTTTGTCTTAAAATATTTACTCATATCTCTATCTTTATAAAGTTAGCAATGTTTTTATGTTTGTCTTAAAATATTCACTCATATCTCTATCTTTATAAAGTTAGCAATGTTTTTATGTTTGTATTACAAGATTCACTCATATCTCAATCTTTATGAAGTTAGCAATGTGTTTATGTTTGTATTAAAATATTAACTCATATCTCTATCTTTATAATATTAGCAATGTTTTTATGTTTGTATTAAAATATTCACTCATATCTCTATCTTTATAAAGTTAGCAATGTTTTTATGTTTGTATTAAAGGATTCACTCATATCTCAATCTTTATGAAGTTAGCAATGTGTTTATGTTTGTATTAAAATATTCACTCATATCTCTATCTTTATAAAGTTAGCAATGTTTTTTTGTTTCTATTAAAATATTCACTCATATCTCTATCTTTATAAAGTTAGCAATGTGTTTATGTTTGTATGAAAGGATTCACTCATATCTTAATTTTTATGAAGTTAGCAATGTGTTTATGTTTGTCTTAAAATATTCACTCATATCTCTATCTTTATAAAGTAAGCAATGTTTTTTATGTTTGTATTAAAAGATTCACTCATATCTCAATCTTTATGAAGTTAGCAATGTTTTTATGTTTGTCTTAAAATATTCACTCATATCTCTATCTTTATAAAGTTAGCAATGTTTTTATGTTTGTACTAAAGGATTCACTCATATCTCTATATTTATAAAGTTAGCAATGTTTTTGTGTTTGTATTAAAAGATTCACTCATATCACTCTTTATAAAGTTAGCAATGTTTTTATGTTTGTATTAAAAGATTCACTCATATCTCAATCTTTATGAAGTTAGCAATGTGTTTATGTTTGTATTAAAAGATTCACTCATATCTACATCTTTATGAAGTTAGCAATGTTTTTATGTTTGTATTAAAAGATTCACTCATATCTCAATCTTTATAAATTGAGCAATGTTTTTTATGTTTGTATTAAAAGATTGACTCATATCTCAAACTTTATGAAGTTAGCAATGTGTTTATGTTTGTATTAAAAGATTCACTCATATCACTCTTTATAAAGTTAGCAATGTTTTTATGTTTGTATTAAAAGATTCACTCATATCTCAATCTTTATAAAGTTAGCAATGTTTTTTTGTGTTTGTATTAAAAGATTCACTCATATCTCAATCTTTATAAAGTTAGCAATGTTTTTATGTTTGTATTAAAAGATTCACTTATATCTCAATCTTTATAAATTGGGCAATGTTTTTTATGTTTGTATTAAAAGATTCACTCATATCTCAATCTTTACTAAGTTAGCAATGTTTTTATGTTTGTCTTAAAATATTTACTCATATCTCAATCTTTATGAAGTTAGCAATGTTTTTATGTTTGTCTTAAAATATTCACTCATATCTCTATCTTTATAAAGTTAGCAATGTTTTTTTATGTTTGTATTAAAAGATTCACTCATATCTCAATCTTTATGAAGTTAGCAATGTGTTTATGTGTGTATTAAAATATTAACTCATATCTATATCTTTATAAAGTTAGCAATGTTTTTTATGTTTGTATTAAAAGATTCACTCATATCTCAATCTTTATGAAGTTAGCAATGTGTTTATGTTTGTATTAAAGGATTCACTCATATCTCAATCTTTATAAAGTTAGCAATGTGTTTATGTTTGTATTAAAATATTCACTCATATCTCTATCTTTATAAAGTTAGCAATGTTTTTATGTGTCTATTAAAATATTCACTCATATCTCTATCTTTATAAAGTTAGCAATGTGTTTATGTTTGTATGAAAGGATTCACTCATATCTTAATTTTTATGAAGTTAGCAATGTGTTTATGTTTGTCTTAAAATATTCACTCATATCTCTATCTTTATAAAGTTAGCAATGTTTTTTATGTTTGTATTAAAAGATTCACTCATATCTCAATCTTTATGAAGTTAGCAATGTTTTTATGTTTGTCTTAAAATATTCACTCATATCTCTATCTTTATAAAGTTAGCAATGTTTTTATGTTTGTATTAAAGGATTCACTCATATCTCTATCTTTATAAAGTTAGCAATGTTTTTATGTTTGTACTAAAGGATTCACTTATATCTCTATATTTATAAAGTTAGCAATGTTTTTTGTGTTAATATTAAAAGATTCACTCATATCACTCTTTATAAAGTTAGCAATGTTTTCATGTTTGTATTAAAAGATTCACTCATATCTCTATCTTTATAAAGTTAGCAATGTTTTTATGTTTGTACTAAAGGATTCACTCATATCTCTATATTTATAAAGTTAGCAATGTTTTTATGTTTATATTAAAAGATTCACTCATGTCTCAACTTTTATAAAGTTAGCAATGTTTTTATGTTTGTATTAAAATATTCACTCATATCTCTATCTTTATAAAGTTAGCAATGTTTTTTGTGTTTGTATTAAAAGATTCACTCATATCACTCTTTATAAAGTTAGCAATGTGTTTAGTTTTGTATTAAAAGGATTCACTCATATCACTATCTTTATAAAGTTAGCAATGTTTTTTCAAGTTTGTAATAAAAGATTCACTCATATCTCTATCTTTATGAAGTTCGCAATGTTTTTATGTTTGTATTAAAAGATTAACTCATATCTCTATCTTTATAAAGTTAGCTATGTTTTTCTGTTTGTATTAAAAGATTCACTCATATCTCTATCTTTATGAAGTTCGCAATATTTTTATGTTTGTATTAAAGGATTCACTCATATCTCTATCTTTATAAAGTAAGCAATGTTTTTTTAGATTTGTATAAAAAGCTTCACTCATACTTCTATCTTTATCAAGTTAGCAATGTTTTTTATGTATGTATTGAAAGATTCACTCATATCTCTATCTTTATTGTTACACCGGCCGTTCTTACACAGGAGAAACAACACCGGTTGTCACTATAAATAGTGCGAGACACCAGAAGACAAAACGCAGTCTTGTAACTGTCTAGCCAAGAGCTAGTCACTTTCTTACTTTGTTAATACACTTGTTAAACCAACCCTCGACTTGACTTTCTTTATTTATTATTTACTGTGGAGCAACTTCACAACAGTTTTTTATGTATTTATTAAAGGATTCACTTATATCTATATCTTTATAAAGTTAGCAATGTTTTTTTTATGTTTGTATTAAAAGATTCACTCATATCTCTCTTTATATAGTTAGCAATGCTT
The DNA here is from genome assembly GCA_963556195.1 of Sepiola atlantica. Lineage (NCBI taxonomy): Eukaryota > Metazoa > Mollusca > Cephalopoda > Sepiida > Sepiolidae > Sepiola > Sepiola atlantica. The sequence goes on along the minus strand of OY744529.1, from coordinate 39,494,139 downwards.
TTATGTTGGTATTAAAAGATTCACTCATATCTCTATCTTTATAAAGTTAGCAATGTTTTTTTATGTTTGTATAAAAGGATTCACTCATATCACTATCTTTATAAAGTTAGCAATGTTTTTTATGTTTGTATTAAAGGATTCACTCATAAACTAATCAACCGATCATCAGAGTTTAAGCATAAGAAGTCCAAATGTAGGCTTAATTTAGTTAAATTTAGTTTTATTCAAATGGGATAGAAAGGGGCTGAAGCCCTTCGTAACAATTCAAATGCTTTCGAATTTAGTGAAATTTTTACAATGGGTATTAGACATTAATAGATAAATATTCCCTAATCTTCTTCTAATCTAATATATAAAGTAGAGACGTTTTTTTCCCTGTACCTTCTCGGAGAATAGGAAAATAACCACATGCATCACAGGCTACTAAACTCACAATTACATTACACTTATTCACTCGAGCGCGTTTTAGTATATTTGTTATTCCTTATTCCAAACAAACACTGAATATTACATTCGGCCCGGCCACCACGACTCTCCGAGACACCAACTCCATATAGGTGGTAGTAAAAACTTTTCTCCCTAACAATTCTGTACTGTGACTACACTCATCGACACCGGGAACTAATAAACACAGTATAATTTTCATAAAGCACCCATTGTTATTTCGTATTTGTCTGGCATTATTTTACTACATAATATTAAGCAATACACAAAAACTTAACAACCGCTCCCTTACACTCCGATGATTATTCGCGAATATCAGATTACGTTACTTGTAATTCTACCTATAACTTTTATTCATTCCGAAATTAACCGAATGAAATTAACGAACACAGTTCCAGCGAGATTTAATCATTCAAGATGGCATCTAGAATTTCTTGATCGAATCGACTTCTTACTTAATTGAATAAGCGCCAACATACTGGTAGAGCACGAAATATTTTCATTTTCCAAATCATACACCTACAAGACGTATATTATAGAAATCTTGGCCAACTCCTTTACTTCATCACCAAATGCCGTAAACTCTGTCATTGTTAAACTTTATATTCGGTCGATGAACAAGCTTAGCTTAATTGGGGTATTTACACATAGTTATAAAACTGGAAACATTGGGACAATGGTTTAGAAGTTAGGCTTCATAATCGGCAGTTTCAGCGTTCGATCCCAATCTACGCTACGATTTTTTTTTTCTTTTTCGCTACGACTTTTTTTTTTTAATTTAAAACATTCCCCAACACGGTAGATGAACAATAGGCCGTTTCTTTTTTTTTAATCGACGTCATGTAATAGGTAGTACTTTCTCCCGTGCAACGCCGGGCGACGGGTTCCGCTAGTATATAATATTTTAAAGTGTTTGGGGAGCATTTAATTTTAAAATTCAAATATGTCAGGTATTTTAACTAATAGACGAGGAACGCCTAGTATCCTTGCTGGTGATTCATGAAAGATTGCAATTAATTGCCATATTGTGACAGACTACTGGCGTTGGTCTTCCAATATGGACACATCGTATAACAACTTAATTATGAGTTGGGCTGCATGTGTGAAAGCATTCGATTAAAACCGGGAAGAAATAAATGCAGACTTGAGAAAAGGAATCATTGATGTTTTCAAAGCAGAAGAATTTTATTAAAGCGGTTCAAAGTGGTTAAGATTGGCGTTACAAGTATTAGAAAGTCAAAAAGAGATAGAATGACGCACACATGACAGGGCGAAATTTTCAGAAGGCGGAAACGGAAATATTTCAAAGATTCTGGCAATAAGGAAACTTTTCATTTATGCTTTTAAATTAGAAATAGTTCAACTTTAAATTAAAGAGAACGGGCATTTTATTTTTCAGATGTGTTTATTTATTCGGCGCGTTCAGCGATGGAAATGTTGTTCTAAACTCGAATATGAAAAATCGGTGAATCGACCGACAGACATAACCTCTTCTAAAGATGCGTATCCGCATCTAATAAACGTTCAACTTCTTTTCACTCGTTTCATTCTTAGTGCTGAAAATGATATTGCAAACGTACGTGAGATAGACCGAGCCAACTCGCCTTAATAAATAACATCAAGTCTCACAGTTTGACCGCAATAGACACCAAGTTTCATGAAGCTTGATTTCAAATGAAATTTAAAATCTCAACTTCAAATTAAAGTAGATTACCCTTAAATTAAAACAATTACATACACGCGCGCGCACACATACACACACACACACACACATATATATATATATATATATATATATATATATATATATATATATATATATATTCAAACATTCATTTCCAATATAACAGCAAAGTTAAATGTTGCCGATAATATTTACAATTGCATTGTCGGTTTTTCTCTACCCTCTAATTAAAAGAGTTTATCTTTGAAAATCCATGGATTAAGGATATGTAGCTCCTTGCTTTAAACTTCTGATGTTCTAATAAATATTGTATTTTTACAACTTTTTATTCTCATCTTTCATCTTTAGACTTGATTGCTCTATTCAATATATTGAGCTTTATATTATCACGATAGATTATTATTAAACGATAATTCAATTATCTTTAATTTAATTCAACATTTATATATATATATATATATATATATATATATATATATATATATATATATATATATATATATATAGTGTGTGTGTGTGTGTGTGTGTGTATTTAGGCAGCATTTTCCCATTTATGCAAATATTGTTAAAATAACAGAATTCGTCTGTTTAATTATACCATTTCTTATTTTTTAAATGGTCTGATGGTCTTTTTTGTATTAAAATAAAAATAATAATAATAAATGTTCCATAGGTTTCACAGGTTTCACGAGCGTTTTCGATTCCTCGTCGAATCATCCTCAGGTGTCAAAAGCAAATGGACAAAAAAGCTGGAAAAAGAAAAGAATTTTAAAAAGACGGTAGAGAAACGCGCATAGCACGTTTTTCGCATTGTTCCAGGAACTCGTTGACGATTGTCATTCAGCAACGCTGGATGGCATCACAAAACAAAATACACACACAATATATATATATATATATATATATATATATATATATATATATATATATATATATATATATATATATATATATATATATATATATATATATATATATAGTCTCGGAAGTATAGATAGATAGATAGATAGATAGATAGATAGATAGATAGATAGATAGATAGATTAGGTATTAAAAAAGATTTATTTAGACACACATCATTTGGCAATACATTTACAGATATGTTTCAGTCAGAGCTATAAATTGCCAGACCTCTTCGAGACGAAACATTTCATTACTGCTGTAGGAAACTGTCTGTCAAACCTGGCCTCATAATTGAGATCACAATGTCTGATCGATTTCCCTTTTAAATGGAAAAAGAAAGAGATAGAAAGAAAAAATTTTAATTTTTTAATATAAATTTAAAGCTGAATGCAAAAATAACGAACATTATAATGCAGTATGAGTTGATCTCGTGTTAGATGTGAGGAAAAAATATTGTTTCATTCCGTGTCCTACGGCAGTAGTGAAAGGTTTGGGGTCCGGAGATGTTTGGCTATTTTTTAGCTCTGACTCAAACATTTCTGCAAATATGTAGCCAAATAATGAGATCTTTTAAGATTCTAACCGTCCCTTTAAGTGCAATTGTTTGTATTTCTCTTGCACTCGGTTCACCGGGTATACTCGCCAGATAGCTTTTGAAATTCTTTTTCATTAGTCTTGTTGCTCCTATAATTACTGGGATGATGGAGATTTTCCTAAGATTCCAGTTTATTTTCATGTGGTACATAAAACCTTTGTATTTCGTAATCTTTTCCCTTTCAGCTCTATTTAATCTTGCATCATTAGGGACACTGACTTCAACCAGGGTTGCTACTTTCTCCCTTTTGCCCCATATCACAATGTCAGGTTTAACAGCTCCGTTTTTTTAGATATGTAGCTGTAGGGATTGCATAGTCATAGTGGATGGTGTATAAATTATTTCCAACTGTTCTTTCTGTTATATACTCCCATGGCTTGCTGCTACACTGGATATTCACATTTTTACAAATAATCCAGTGAAGATATTTACACACTCCGTGGTGTCGCATTGTATAATAGCCCCCCCCCCCCCCCCCCAGGAGAAACTTACAACTGGATGGCAGGTGGTTCACTTATGTGTAAACTTTTCTGTGTTCTTCTAATCTCAATCATTCTTTGTTGTGAGTAAAATAAAACTTCAAATTTATTTTTATCATCGCAATTATTATCGGATTTGATATAATGATATTTTAGGTGACATAATCTTCTCATTTTCGATATCTTATTTGAATGATGTAATTATTTTAGTATTAAGAAATTATTAAATGTAGTTATTCACCCTTGTTTAACTACTATATTCAACAGGAGCCACGTAAACTACACAACGTAACAATTGTTTACAAAAGTTTTGTTTATTGTATTTTTTTTTTACTATCTTTTAATCAATTTTCTCTGCTGATTCCAAAAATGTTATTATTTTTTCTGTATCATCGACCGTTATAGAAATACATCGCTTTTCAATGTCATCATATATTGGAAAATGCTATATGTTCCGCTACTAAATGAATATCTAATTTCTCTTTCAGATCAATTACTAAGTTCTGTTCTTATTAAGATGGCGACTAGAGGATGTAAAAATTCTCCAGGTACATTTTGCTGTGTGTGTGGTTATTATATTGAAGAAAAGCAGGTATTACATAAGATCGTGAAAGGGACCAAATTGTGGATAGCATACAGACTCTATTTCCATGGGTGACCAGGAAAAATCATGGGCCCTCATGTGATATGTGGAAGCTGTCGATCTACTCTAGAAGGATGGCTAAGAGTTACAGGGAGGGCAGTAGCTCTTGCCATTCCCGGAGTATGGAGAGAGCCGAAGAACCATCACGATGACTGTTACTTTTGTATGATTGATGTGACAAAGTATAGAAAAGTTAAAAGAAGACAAGCTCTTCAGTGGCCAGACATGACATCATGTAGAGCACCTGTCTCACATGATGACAGCATGCCAGTACCACAACCACCAAAAAATGTAAGTTTACTTCTCATCGTACTCTCCAAAAGTTTTACTTTTTATTAACTTGAATATTAAGTATTTATAATGCATTCATTACCTACAGATTTATGGAATACTAATCTTATTCAAGTCTTTGTTTAAGTTGCTATATGTAGTTATTTTTATTTACAGAGGGAAGATGCAATGGATATTTCATCTGAATGATCAGCAAGTAGCAGCAGCCAAGAAATGGAGGAAGCTTTTGTACCAAGAACGACTTCGGGGCCTCACTTTCCAAACCAGAGTGGGATAGATGATTTAATCAGGGATTTAGGTCTCACTATGTCAGGAGCTGAACTTCTTACATCATGGCTGAAGGGATGGAATCTAGTAGTGGAAGATTACAGGACATCTGTGTACCGAAAACGACATAAAGAATTTGAAATTTACTATGACATTAGTGCTGATCTGTGTTGTTGTAATGATGTTAATGGTTTGTTTACTGCTATTGGACTCACGCATGATCCTGCAGAATGGCAACTGTTCATAGATAGCTCAACACGAAGTCTCAAAGCAGTATTGATCCACAATGGAAATAAGTACCCATCTTTGCCTCTTGCACACTCCGTACAGAAGAAAGAAAACTATGATAATGTCAAACTACTTCTTAACAAAATAAATTATGCTGAATTCAAGTAGGATGTTTCTGGTGTTTTAAAGATACTTGCCTTCTTGCTTGGCTTGCAAGGGAAATACACAAAGTACTCATGCTTCCTTTGCTTATGGAACAGCAAAGCTGATGATGATCATTACAAGAAAGTTTATTGGTCCCCACGAGTGGAACCGCAGCCAGGAATGAAAAATGTTCTCAGACAGCCGCTAGTAGATTCCAACAAAGTCTTATTACCCCACTTCATATTAACTAGGATTGATAAAACAGTTTGTGAAGGCCTTAGATTTTGGAGGAGAAGCTTTTCAAGAAATTCGTCTCATGTTTCCAAAGCTATCAGAGGCTAAGATCAAAAGTGGTATATTTATTGGACCTTAAGTAAATGCAATGTTGAAGTCGGAGAAACTGGAAAGAGCGATGACAAAAATTGAAAAAGAAACTTGGTGCGCATTTCGTGATGTAGTTCGTGGATTCTTAGGAAATCACAAGGATCCTAATTACAAACAACTGGTATCAAAGCTTATTAAGAACTTCAGGAAACTGGGTTGTCGTATGTCCTTAAAGGTTCATTTTTTGCATTCTCATCTAGATTTCTTCCCCGAAAACTTGGATGATGTCAGTGAAGAACATGGTGAGAGATTTCATCAGGACATCACAACAATGGAAAGAAGATATCAATGATGATGGGATACTGCTATGATGGGAGCTTATATATGGTCTCTTGTCAGAAAAGATGAAAGTGTGCAATTTAGAAAATCTCGATCGTCAAAGCACTTCTAATCTTAAGAAAAGAGTTATCAAAGCATTTGCATTGCAAAGTTTGTTTGTTTTGTTCATACATTGTATTTACTAAATACCATCCAATATATGAAAAAAGTACTAAATGCTGTGTAATTATCTTTACAACATACTGCTGTACAGAAAGGTTGTGTATAAAACGCGAAAATATTAAATTAATTGAAAAAAAATTTTTTTAAACTATCGATGTTATGCCAAAACGAATGTGATTTTTGAATTCAGTAGCAAAAAATACATATAAAAACATTTTAAAAATACAAATAAACAAAACATGTTACATTGTGCTATTTCCTTGTGTTTAATAAACATAAAAACAATCAAAGAGAGTTATTTCCCCTTGTTTAATAAACATAAAAAACAATCAAAGAGAGTTATTTCACCTTGTTTAATAAACATAAAACAATCAAAGAGAGTTATTTCCTCTTGTTTAATAAACATAAAACAACAATCAAAAAGAGTTATTTCCCTTTATTTAATAAACATTAAACAACAATCAAAAAGAGTTATTTTCTCTTGTTAAATTTACATAAAACAACAATCAAAAAGAGTTATTTATCTGTTTAATAAACATAAAACAATCAAATAGAGTTATTTCCCCTTGTTTAATAGACATACAACAACAATCAAAAAGAGTTATTTCCTCTTGTTTAATAAACATAAAACAACAATCAAAAAGAGTCATTTCCCTTTGTTTAATAAACATAAAACAATCAAATAGAGTTATTTCCCCTTGTTTAATAGACATACAACAACAATCAAAAAGAGTTATTTCCTCTTGTTTAATAAACAACAATCAAAAAGAGTCCTTTCCCTTTGTTTAATTTACAGAAAACAACAATCAAAAAGAGTTATTCCCCCTTGTTACATTTACATAAAACAACAATCAGAAAGAGTTATTTGCCCTTGTGAAATTTGGATAAAACAACAACCAAAAAGAGTTATTTCCACTTGTTTAATAGACATACAACAATTAGAAAGGGTCATTTTGCCTTGTTTAATAAACATAAAACTACCATCAAAAAGTGTATTTCCCTTTGTTCAATAAACATAAAACTACCACCAAAAAGAGTTATTTTTCCTAAAAAATTGAGGATGACTCTATATGACTGTTGTTTAATGTAAATTAAACATTTACATTAAACAACAGTCATATAGAGTCATCCTCACTGTTTTACTCTATATTTAAAAAAAAAACAGTTAAACATTATGTAAAACATTTATTATCAAATTTAGTTTTGTTGAAATATGTAGATTCTTCCAGGTCGTTCATCGGTGATGAACTAGTTTCACTGCGGGTTTCGGGTTTAAAATCATCAGATACGCTCCACTAGCAACCCAGGCATTTTCTAAAAGATAAAGATTGGTGTTCATCTCCGTCATCGCGTTCCGCATCAACTCTTTTTTTCGCACCCTCTCAACAACAGCTGAACTCCGATCAGTTTGGGCCAGCCAGAACGCTGGTTACTCTCCGCTGATGTGCGGCCATTTTTGAATCGGTTGAACCACTCCTTAATTTGCGTTACACCCATCGCATCTTCTCTAAACACCTGCTGAATCTAACGCGACGGCGGAGATGAACACCATTCCAAAAGAAAATATCCAGAGGTGTTTCCGGCAGTGGATGGATCGGTGGGCTAAGTATGTGCAAGCACAAGGGCTCTATTTAGAACGAGATTAGGGTCCAAACCCCGTCACGTATTTGAAATATTTTTTGTGGCCTATAGTCGTACACTTTTTAGACAGGCCTCGCATATCTTTGACAATAGAAAGTAATCATATAATAGGATCAGTCTCTCGAAGGCTACCACATAGTCCGGCTTGGCGCAGCTATAACAAAACTATGAGGTAAATAAAATATAAAGTGGCCGTATGGACGATGAATTCAAAATTATAGTTTTTGCACTTTTTACGAAATGTAAATGGGAAAATTCACACTTTACGAATGATAAGATCTTAACAAGACATACTGAAAATTATCATTTTATTTTACGTTGCTAGATCAATGTTTAAACGCGTGCGGTGTGTATCATGTTGACGTGATCAACACAGGCGGCATCACACGCCAACCAGATAACACAGAAAAGGTCTGCATGAGCAAAGGCCTTGGGTTCGTTAATTCTTTTTAATTAACCTTCAGTATTTTAAAGTATCTCAATCAACTATATAAAAAAATACATCGTGTATTAATGTAGTATTTCTATCAACAAGAAGTCTTGATATATATATATATATATATATATATATATATATATATATATATATATATATATATATATATACATATATATATAATTCAAGAGAATAAAACATTGCAAAGATACAATATTTATTAAAACATCAGAAGTTCAAAGCAAAGAGTCTCATATCCTTAATCCATGGATTTTCAAAGACAGACTCATTTCATCAGAGGATTAAAAAACCGACAATGTAATTGTAAATATTATCGGCAATATTTAACTTTGAAAACTTTATACACAAAAAAAAAGATAAAGAATTTTTTGTTGAGAAGAAAACGTAGAGTTAGGGTAGTCACAGCCAAAAATATATATATATAAGAAGAAGATAAACGAAGGAAGAGAGATAAAGATGTGCAAATAACAAATCTATTTCATTTTCGATTGTTCAATGCAAGGTATACTCGATAAAAACATATTTATTTTTTCATTCCTTAAGCCAGGCTTTTCAAAGATTAAAATATTATCATCAGAGGAATTACATAGATGGATATGTTGGCAGGGGAATAGCCAAAATTCAAAATTTGAAAAATTTAAAGAAACAATATAAAGTTATGGAAAGTAAAAGGGTGCGCGTAAAAAGGTTATCAAAATATAGAGCCTGTCCAGTTGGGAAAATAGATTTGTCATTCGCACATCTTTATCTCTCTCTACAATTACTCTATCCCGTATATTGCGCTTTAATCATTTCAAAATAGGTTAAATTCTCTAAAAGTATACTTTTAGTCTCATATTTTTTCATATACGTATATATATGTATATATTAATTGTAAATAAATAATATTAAATTATTTTTTTAATAAATAATATTAAATTATTTTTTAAATAAATAATATTAAATTATTTTTTTTATTATTTTTTTTATTAAATTATTTTTTAATTATTTGTTTTATTAAATATTTTTTTTAATTATTTTATATATATATATATATATATATATATATATATATATATATATATATATATATATATATAGTAAAAGCGTAGCAAGACGGTTAAGGAACCTATAGAAAGAAAAGAAGGCCTAAAAATAATAGGAAGACACTGATTCGATATCAAATCAACCAATAGGTACATGAACTATACAAGAAATAGTAGTGTAAATAGTTAATGTAGTACCATGGTTTGGTATACCGCATATACAATCAGCCATTAAGTAAAACATAATGAAGTTTTATAATAGAACCAAGGTTTAAAGCCCTTTGTATTTTTCATTGTGGTACACGAACCATGTGAATGTTTCATCGTAAATTGATGGATGACTCAAGTCAAGAAACTCCGATTATGGAGAAAAACAGTTTTTACCGTATTTAACATTGCTTTGTAAAATGAAGGCCGTAAAGCTTACTATTTGCACACGGTTCGATTGATATGTCGTAGAAAATAAAGAGAGAAAAGCGTTTTAAAAGGTGACGGTAGGAGGGAAAGAAGAAAGAAAGGAAGAAAGGGTGGCGGTAGGAGGGAAAGAAGAATAAAAAAGAAGAAAAGGTGGCGGTAGGAGGGAAAGAAGAATAAAAAAGGAAGAAAAGGTGGCGGTAGGAGGGAAAGAAAAATAAAAAGGAAGAAAAGGTGGCGGTAGGAGGGAAAGAAAGGAAGAAAAAGGAAGAAAATGTGGCGGTAGGAGGGAAAGAAGAAAGAAAGGAAGAAAGGGTGGCGGTAGGAGGGAAAGAAGAATACAAAAGAAGAAAAGGTGGCGGTGGGAGGGAAAGAAGAATGAAAATGAAGAAAAGTTGGCGGTAGGAAGGAAAGAAGAATAAAAAGGAAGAAAAGGTGGTGGTAGGAGGGAAAGAAGAATAAAAAGGAAGAAAGGGTGGCGGTAGGAGGGAAAGAAGTTTAAAAAGGAAGAAAAAGTGGCGGTAGGAGGGAAAGAAAGGAAGAAAAAGGAAGAAACGGTGGTGGTAGGAGGGAAAGAAAGAAAGAAAGAAAAGGTGGTGGTAGGAGGGAAAGAAAAAAGAAATAAATAATGCCTATACGCCTGTATTTGGTGTGGAGGAAGAGTGCATCTGGCTGCAAACATTAAGATTTAAATGCGTTGCTGCTTCAACTGCCATTGTCTAATTGAATGAAATCGCATGCATTAACACAGCGAAAACCTACAGGAAAAACTCAATGAACTGTGCAAAAAGAAAAGACGCTTAGATGCATCGCTAGGGGGAGCATTTTTTTCCGTGGTTCGGTGACGCTTCCGTTTATACTGTGTTTTAAAAAGATATGCAAATCAAGGTTTTTAATGACAATCTATGAAATGTAATACACACACCATTGCACACGAAAATCGAAAATGTTTAACCTATCTGCGCATTATTATATAAACAGCGACAATTTTAGTGAAATATTTCATAATGAACCGTAACACTTTACGGAGCTAGATTAGATATTGGTCTGTAAAAATGACGTTAAAAACGCAATTAGGCAAGAGTAAGGAAAATCAGAAAATTTCATTAACAGTGAAAGAATAGAATTTGAGATAGGTGTCAGGATATGACGTTTTGGACAGGAAGTCCGAAGTGAGACGTGGCGAACACAATCTTCCTTTTGGGCAGGCGAGCTGATTGGATCCAGACGTCTTTTTCGAAGCTATGACTTTCTGCGTTATGTGATTTCTTGACCTTCTAGAGATTCACTTTCACAACTATCATCTCATGGTCATGGTCATTTCTGACATCCGCTTCTGTTTTAACAGCGTTCACACTTGACTGGAAACAGTTCTTCGCCGTGATGTCTACGGCTAATTCTTGAGTATGTCATTCAAACAACATATCCTTATCTAAGCGTGTTCAAAGGTTGGCAACAAGAATGATGTTGTAACTCTCCACGCTTACCTACAAAGAGTAGTTCTCATTTGAGCAGCGGGGTTTCGAGGAGACTTGATTCTGTCGTACAACATCATCAACGGACATTTAAATATACCTTTTTACGCAGTGTTTTACCCCTAGCGCTAAGTCGCAGTCCACACGGCAACCCGCAAAAGATGTACCACCGTCGCTTTCGATCCAGTAGAAGAAAGGCAGCATTCTTTGTCCGTGTTTCTGCCCCATGAAACAACTTGCCAGAAGAAGTCGTGACGACGACTACCGTATCAAAATTTATAGCGACCCTAGAAACAAATATTTAGACTGTATGTGGATGTAAATATCATTCTACCTGTCTCTTTGCATGGCTTGTTGCACTCTGCTATTTTTGCGAAATAAATTAGATTTTATTTGATATTTAGTCGTGGCTATGTCTATAAAAGAAACGCGTTACTTTGACGTGCAATCAGATAATTTTGACCGCATTTTCTCGTACGAGATGGAGTGGGTCCCCTTTCACAGTTTAATCTGGTTGTGGGATTTATGCGAGTTAACGTCGAAGCTCGTTGAGTATTTGATGGTAAAGTATTGTGTTTCTTACCGATAAGGAAACGGGGGATACTTTCCTCTTACGTCAGTAAGCCGTTGTAAATCTTCGTTGACAATGGCTGAAGTAAAGAAAGCTGTTCGCTTATCAAAAGAAAGTGAAAACCTTGTCTGGTTGATAAAATGCTGGGTTTATTAACCCAGCAAATAACAAGAAAAGAATTATAAAAGTTTAATATGACTTAATATCACTTGAGGGTGGGGATCAGCGACTTGGAACAAAAGTTTATATTCTTAACTTCATTCAGATTATTAAATACAGTTAACTTGTCGATGATGCTAATTGCTTGTGTTTCAAACAGACAATTAACAAAATCCCACCCCTTCACTGTAAAGGTCCGTAGATGTCGAAAGAATGTCTACTCTAATAGCTTCTTTGCGAGAACCGTTTGCCTTTGGAATTGCCTCCCTGCTTCCTGTCAACATACAGAAATTTAAATGTATTGTGAAAAACCTTCTTGCTGCTAAACTCCCCACCCAGCTGTCCCCTGTAAATCGTGCCCCTATCACAGTAAGCTTTTACACTTCTGTGGTAATATGTCTTGTTTGAAACGAACAAAAATTAAAATTAAAATGTAATTTTAAAAATCCAATATGTCTGCCTTTTTCTAATGGCAATCTTAAACCGTCTTTTTTCGCTACTTCCCAAAAGTAATATTATAGGCATTTTCAATCGTTCGAATATTTTGCAGGGTATTTTTGATTGACGCGAAAGGTGGATGGTCGCTTCTCCCATCTTATTTCGAACAAAACAAAATTTCCTTTTTGCTTTTTGAGTTTATCATAATTCCTCTTCAATATTATTTATACGATATTCCCACGGCCGTTCACTCACAATAATAAATTCCAGATATCCACCTGGCGGAACTAAACCGCTCTCAGCCCTGATTCAACTTAAACATAACATTCCTTGCGATGATCTTTTTTTTTTTTTTTTTTAAAGCAGGTGTTACCTTCAACAATTTTCATTAAAAAATAATCACTCATAAAAATAATCTATTTCGTTTTAAATCGCTTAACCCCTTTTTCTGGGGATTAGAAATATAAGTTTACTACACTTTTTTTACCAAGTCATACCTTTCTAGCGAATAAGGGGTGTCGCTTTTTGTGGGAGGAACAAGTCGTTGAGTAGATATCCATCCGGTAAATCTTATTTAGTAGGAAGAAAAACGAGTTACCGTTCTTGGTTATAAAGATAAACTTCTCCGTTAGAATTTAAATCAATTTTATTCATACAGTTTCATCAACAAGCAAACATGGGCTTGAAAGAGTTGCGTGGGCAAAAAATACGAAAACATGTTGAGTCGGTGGACGCGCATATACCCGAAACGGGAGTTGAGTCTGAATCACTTGTTTCGCGCCAGCCCCAGTCTTAGCTTTCGGACGAAACAGGAATATTGTTGCCTTGTTACCATGACGTTTTATCGGCGACTGTCTAAAAGTGTGGGAACAATGAAATGCAAAAAGTTTAGCGGAAAAATGGCTTCCACACAAAAGTGTTCTGATTGGATAATGGGTTAATCACTCCACGCGTGGGGCTAAACTAGCGCAAAAGAAAATAGAGTGTAATCATATAACTGTTACACCTTGTTAGATTCCTCGCTTGAGTTGTGTCATGTTTATCATCTGCGTCAGCTAAACGTGCTCGCCATCAAAATAAAGGAAAATGTAGCTGCGTAGAACTGTTTAAAGGGACAATAAATGATGTTATTTACAACGAGATTTCATTGACCGCGGGGGACTGGGAAGAAAGAAAGAAAAAATGGATTGGAGGCCGAAAATGGCGGCAAATAAGGTCGAAATGTGAGACTGAAAGAAATCAACTGGGAAAATAAAAAATGATAAGTTTTAGAAAAGAAAAAAATATAAAAATGTGTTGCTGCGTTGTCGCATTTTTCTAAAGGGGATTTGTCCGTCTATCTTCAGTTTGAACTAGCAAATTCCATCGATAAACACACAGATTGAATGGACGCATCTTATTTCTAGATGCGCCCAAGCATTACTATAAGGGGCTCGATCCATCAGTCGGATTGTCACGCTTTATTTTGAAATAGCGTGTTCTTTGGTCTGGCGATTTCCGGTCTGACACGTATCTCTATAAGAGGCTCTGTCTGTCGGTCTGTCACATATACATGTAAAATAGCATTTGTTCTGGTCTGTAACGCTTTGGTCTTTCGCGTCTTTACATAAAAGGCTCTATCCGTCAGATGGTCTGTCGTTGTGTCACGCTGAAGTTTGAAAAAAAAAATTTAGTTAGTCTGTCATCATTTGGTCTAACACGCATCTGTATAAGAGGATCTGCCCGTAGTTGGTTGGTCTGTCGTTATGTCAAGCATAAGTATTTTCTTTAGGCTGTCAGTCTTTGATCTGTTACGGATGCTCGTCGGGCGGTCTGTCCTTCTGCCACGCATAAGTTTAAAATAGCATGTTCTTTGGTCTGTCATTTCAAGTAGAAATAAATTTTCTTTAGTCTATCATAATTTTATCTGTCACGCTTCTCTATAAAAGTCTATGCCCCTCACCCCATCGTTCTGTCGCGCTTAAGTTTGAAATAGTATTTTATTTGATCTGTCACGCTTAAGTTTGAAATAGTATTTTATTTGATCTGTCACGCTTAAGTTTGAAATAGTATTTTATTTGATCTGTCACGCTTAAATTTGAAATAGTATTTTATTTGATCTGTCACGCTTAAGTTTTAAATAGCATTGTTAGCCGATTCGTCACGCTTAAGTTTGAAATAGTATTTTATTTGATCTGTCACGCTTAAGTTTGAAATAGTATTTTATTTGATCTGTCACGCTTAAGTTTGAAATAGTATGTTCTTTGATCTGTCACGCTTAAGTTTGAAATAGTATTTTATTTGATCTGTCACGCTTAAATTTGAAATAGTATTTTATTTGATCTGTCACGCTTAAGTTTGAAATGAAATAGTATTTTATTTGATCTGTGACGCTTAAGTTTGAAATGAAATAGTATTTTATTTGATCTGTCACGCTTAAGTTTGAAATGAAATAGTATTTTATTTGATCTGTCACGCTTAAGTTTGAAATGAAATAGTATTTTATTTGATCTGTCACGCTTAAGTTTGAAATGAAATAGTATTTTATTTGATCTGTCACGCTTAAGTTTGAAATGAAATAGTATTTTATTTGATCTGTCACGCTTAAGTTTGAAATGAAATAGTATTTTATTTGATCTGTCACGCTTAAGTTTGAAATGAAATAGTATTTTATTTGATCTGTGACGCTTAAGTTTGAAATGAAATAGTATTTTATTTGATCTGTCACGCTTAAGTTTGAAATGAAATAGTATTTTATTTGATCTGTCACGCTTAAGTTTGAAATGAAATAGTATTTTATTTGATCTGTCACGCTTAAGTTTGAAATGAAATAGTATTTTATTTGATCTGTCACGCTTAAGTTTGAAATGAAATAGTATTTTATTTAATCTGTCACGCTTAAGTTTGAAATGAAATAGTATTTTATTTGATCTGTCACGCTTAAGTTTGAAATGAAATAGTATTTTATTTGATCTGTCACGCTTAAGTTTGAAATGAAATAGTATTTTATTTGATCTGTCACGCTTAAGTTTGAAATGAAATAGTATTTTATTTGATCTGTCACGCTTAAGTTTGAAATAGTATTTTATTTGATCTGTCACGCTTAAATTTGAAATAGTATTTTATTTGATCTGTCACGCTTAAGTTTGAAATAGTATTTTATTTGATCTGTCACGCTTAAGTTTGAAATAGTATTTTATTTGATCTGTCACGCTTAAATTTGAAATAGTATTTTATTTGATCTGTCACGCTTAAGTTTTAAATAGCATTGTTAGCCGATTCGTCACGCTTAAGTTTGAAATAGTATTTTATTTGATCTGTCACGCTTAAGTTTGAAATAGTATTTTATTTGATCTGTCACGCTTAAGTTTGAAATAGTATTTTATTTGATCTGTCACGCTTTAATTTGAAATAGTATTTTATTTGATCTGTCACGCTTAAGTTTGAAATGTCATTGTGATGGCTGCACGAGTAGATTGAATGGACGCATTAGAAGGACGGATCTTTTTTTTTTCATGGAAATCGTTCCAGACAAGGCATGAAGCCACTTGATGTAAAGAGCTAACAAAAACGAAAGATGATTATAGCAAAGATTTAAGATGCCTATTGGCCTTAGTCTTGAAAAGACCAAGGCTACAGGTAGGAGCAAAACAGTCAGCAGAAAGAGAGTTCCACAAGCCTGCACTTCTTGAAAAGAAGCTACTGAAATAGAATGAGGTATCAAAACAGCGAATTGATGGAGACCACTAGACTAACAAGTCAAAAAAGGTGGAACAAAGGAAGCAAGGAATAGATCAGAGAATTCTGAAGAACACATGCTATAATAGTATTTATAGAAAAGACTGAGACGAGCAACATCATGCCTGTGAGAGATAGAGAAGAATAACGGGTGTGGCTAATCAAATTACAGATACGTTTCTGCACCTTATAAAGACTCCGCAAATGGGACAGAGATTCACCAGCCCAAATATGACAACAGTACTCCATACATGGAGTTAAGCAAGATTCCCTGAATTTCAATTTCTTCTTAATCCCCCTTAAGCTTAAACCTTAAATTTTAGACATTTTCTACAATAAAAATCATGTAATTAGAATAATGATTCTAGACATAAGGTTTAGTATCATTATATCTTGATATTAATCTTCGTGAGACAATATAAAAGTGGTGCAAAATTGTTCTGTTCGGTGAAATTACTTTTACCTGCCCTGGGACGGGTATCCTTCTTGTTATTATATTTAAAAAAATGGAATAAGTAGTCTGTCCCTATGCTTCGAAATTCTTTAGATTAGGATTGATAGTTTTTATTGTCTGGATTGTTCGAACGACTATTGTTCTCAATTTGGATGCTATTCTCATAACGTTTCGGTCTTGACGCACTTGAAGAAGGTCGGAGGGTACATCGACCGAAACGTCGTGAGAATGAATAAATACTGATCTGTCTTTGTTTAATAAACGTCAGTGAATGTCCTTCTTGTCGTCTTACAATTTGTTTTCTTTTCCATAAATTGGAATTCCTCGCTCAAATCTTTCCTCGTTTCTTTCGCGCAACTTTTGGGTCGTTTGTTGATCTTCTCGTCAAAATGTCCGCCCGAAAAATTATTTACCAATTCAAGGGGACTCTGTGTCATTTGACATCTTTGATGGAGAGGGAAGCAAATAATTTGCTAATAACAGTTTGTGTAAATAATAGGAATGAGGGATAACATGGAAGGGTGTTGCGATGAAAACGAAACAGTGACCAGAGAAGAGAGAAGGGAGTGGCAAAGAGAGGGAGAAGGGGTATTGGAGGGGAAAGGGGAAAAATTGAAAGGGGCAAGAGAAAGAGACAGCTCCAATATAACATCGTTGTCTAGAGTTGAATAGGAGATAGACGTATTATTGTTTAAACGCAGATGTGTGATGCGGTGTATGTTAATATGAAATAGGAAACAGTCCTTTGTTCAATTGTACCCCATGGTGTTTGTGCTAATATTAATAATTAGTTTTACCTGATTCCCCTGAAGATAGACCCGCAAAGCATAAATGTCGGCAGAAATATATCGTTTAAAAATGGTCGGTTTAAAATGAAAAAGTGAAAAGTAGAAAAGAAAAAGACAGAAAAAAGAAGGATGAAGAACATTATTATTATTATGTTAAATAGAAAGGAAAAGAGGAAAAGGGAGAAAAGGGCAATTTTTATGTTGATTCATTGCTCTACCCAGTATATTGAGCTTTCTATTATCACGCTAGGTCATTATTTAAAGATACAGCATTTATCTTTAAATGTTTATTCATTGTTATGTGTATATATATATATATATATATATATATATATATATATATATATATATATGAGAATTAAAATTGGATAAAATACAATATTTATTAAATCATTTATTAATTCAAACAAAGAATATATTTTTAAATGTTCTTTCCTTAATTCATGGATTTTCAAAAATATGCTCTGATCATAAGAGGAAAATAAGACGGATAAATCAGCAAAGTTTATATACTTTTAAGCAAACATTTGAAAATATAAAAATATTTAAAAATGTTTTAAAATATTTAAAAAATGTTTAAAATATATGCAAAGAAAATCATCTTTCGTGTAAGCATATCTGAGTAATCAGAAATATAGAAGCAAATGTAGAATGAAGGATTCAAAGCATGAAGCAAGTGTAAGATCTATTATTTCATGATCTGGTTTGACATCGGTTTTTGCTCTAGATTATTGTAGACTTTCTTAAGAATTTAATTTAAGATTTACATCGTCAACGACCGCTCTTCATTTTAAATCTTTTGAACGTTATTTACTATTGGAAATTTCTTGTGCTTATCATCTCCACTCCTCCCTTCCCAGTATAAATGTTATTCCCCTGACCTCTTTAAATCAGGCTCACCTAACCCTCTTCCCCACGTCGATTTATCTCTCCCTCCTCCAGCCATTATATACACTCCGTCCCTTTGTCCTACTATTTTAACTCTCCCTTTTCTTTTATTCATTCCTGCTTTTATTTATATTAGCTGTCCCTTCCCACTTCCTTTTCTCTTTTTATTCTGCTATTTTTTTTAAGTTACTTCATCACAGTTAAAAATTTAGTTGAATTGCCACATTCTTATTTAGTTCATAGTTGAAAAATTACTACCACTTCCTTACACAGCCCAGGAAGTAAAATAATGGCTTTTGACACATCTGCTTTCTGATTTTATCCATTTTTTACAAATTCCTTTAGAACTTGGTGATTCATTTCACTGTCAACGAACTCTGACTTGGATTTGAATAAC
>OY744529.1:39445212-39472712 GCA_963556195.1 Sepiola atlantica | reverse complement strand
TGAGAAAAGGCAGTCATGTTTTCTTAGGTATTGGCAAATTGAGCTAGTGTTGGAGAAATGCATAGTAAGCTTACGGGAAAGTGTCGTGGTCGTAAAACCGATGTAACAATTAATTTTTTTTTAATTATTTTCAGAGATACATTCTCCTAAAGGATATTGAAACTGATTGATAACATTATTTGTTTCTACAGTGTTTGGGGCCTACAATTGTTAACTACAATATTTTATGTTTTTAAATTTTTTATAATAAATAATAAATCTTATTTAGTTAAAGAATGATATATACCTATGTGTTATATTTTTTAGAACTTTTAATTAATTTTTTAATCTAACATTCGGATTCATTTGGTTACAATAGAATAAATTAATATAATGAGAATAATTAATTAATTAATTAATTAATTAATAATTAATAATTAATAATTAATAATTAATAATAATTAATTAATTAATTAATTAATTAATAATTAATTAATTAATTAATTAATTAATTAATTAATTAATAATAATTAATTAATTAATTAATTAATTAATTAATTAATAATAATTAATCCGATTACTTATACTATACATTGATAATCAGCGCTAAAAGTGTTCAGTTTTTTTTTTATCAAATTTGCATATTAAATAAATGTTTATCAAAAAATACATTTTTTGATAAAGAACATAGGGCCGTCCGAAATATTAAAATTCAAAATTACAATAACACTTATGATTTATATGCTTTGATGTTTTCCGTTGGGGTATTTTTTATATTTGTGAAATGTAAAAAGAATTTATTAATTTCTAGCCGAAAAAAATACTTGATATCATCAGCAGCTAATTGATGCCCCCCCCCCCCAAATTGACACGCGGTAATTTAACGATATGAACTGTCGATGTGAGTTTCCAGTTTGGATATCTGCTTTGATCTTAAACAAATATTTGCATTCGACAAATTTTTCATGAATAAAGGAACACATCTCGAAAGTGCACGCACTTTTATTGTTTATATAGAGAAGTGCATGCAAACATACTTTCCCTTTTTCAACACACACGCACGCACACATACATACAACAACGAATATTCTTAAGGTGCGTTCAATCAATATGCGCATGTAATGATTCAAAATGTTATTTCAAGCTCAAACGTGACAGACAAACGAAAATCTTATTTCAAACTTAAGCGTGACAGACGAACGAAAATGTTATTTAATACTTAAGCATGATGGACGAACGAATATGTTAGTTCAAACTTAAGCGTGACAGACCAATGAAAATGTCATGCCAAACTTAAGCGTGACAGACGAACGAAAATGTTATGTAATACTTAAGCATGATGGACGAACGAATATGTTAGTTCAAACTTAAGCGTGACAGACCAACGAATATGCCATGCCAAACTTAAGCGTGACAGACGAACGAATATGTAATTTCAAACTTAAGTGTGACAAACAACGAAAATGTTATTTCAAACTTAAGTGTGACAGACCAATGAAAATGTTATTTCAAACTTAAGTGTGACAAACAACGAAAATGTAATTTCAAACTTAAGTGTGACAAACAACGAAAATGTTATTTAATACTTAAGCATGACAGACCAATGAAAAGGTTATTTCAAATTCAAACGTTACAGACTAACGAAAATCTTATTTCAAACTTAAGCGTGACAGACCAATGAAAATTTTATTTCAAATTTAAACGTTGCAGACTAACGAAAATCTATTTCAAACTTAAGCGTGACAAACCAACAAAACTGTTTTTTTCAAACTTAAACGTGACAGACCAACGAAAATCTCTTTCAAACTTAAGCGTGACAGACAAACTAAAATGACATTTCAAGCTTAAACGTGTCAGACTCGTCCTACAAAATAGATCCGTATCGCTCACTTTCAAAGCATCGACCAGCAAACAAAAAAAAGTTTTGCATAAACTAAAGCGGTGCTTCTTGCTTAAAATACCGAAAAAAAGATTTCTGTGTCTTTTAAAGTTGAAGAGGTAAATAAGGGGCAATAACTCTTAATTTTATTTTTGAGCCAGACTTTATCCTGAATTGTTATTTTGAGCCAAAATTTATCGTTAATTTTTAACAAGACTGATATTATCTTCAACTGGAATTATGGATTTGAAATTGTTCCAGTTCGAAGATGTGCTATAATTTACGTCAGAAAAAGCAAAGCAGATAGATTTTTTGCAAGCGCATGGTCTTATTTCAGGAGAAGAGACCTGTAATTGTGGGCATGAAATGCGACTTAAAATAAAATCTTAATTTTTCCATTTATGTATACATTGTTGTTCATTTATTACTAAAAGATTTTCAAAATCATAAATTTCCCATTTACGTATAATTTGTTGTTCATTTATTACTAATTAATTGAATGTCGCAGTAAATTACGTTACATGTAATAACAACAGGTGATAAGAGTTATTGCCCCTTATTTACCTCTTCAACTTTAAAAGACACAGAAATCTTTTTTTCGGCATTTTAAGCAAGAAGCACCACTAAAGCTAAGTCGACCTGCATGTCTTTTATCTTTTCCATCTTTGTTTACTTTCTCCCTCTCTTTTATTTATTTCGTATCTATTTTCTCCTTACTGTGTATTTCTCTAGCTTTATTTGTCTC
This sequence comes from Sepiola atlantica, assembly GCA_963556195.1. Taxonomy (NCBI): domain Eukaryota; kingdom Metazoa; phylum Mollusca; class Cephalopoda; order Sepiida; family Sepiolidae; genus Sepiola; species Sepiola atlantica. The sequence goes on along the minus strand of OY744529.1, from coordinate 39,470,109 downwards.
GAAAGAGTTCGCCAAAGTACATTCAAATTTCGGAAAAAGATAACACCAAATTTGAGAGAACGCTTCTTGTTGAATTATCAATCTTGTCAGACTGTTAAAATCTATTTTAAGGGTTATCTCCCTTGTTCCATTATTATATGGGGACGAGATTTTCCTTGTAAGAATTGTGGTTATCTGCTTTTCTTTTCTTTTTTCTCTTTTGTTGTTGTTCTGTCGTAGAAAAATAAACGCACGACTCGCGTGGAAACCTACAAAATGTGTTTGTCTTGTTAACTGAATTGTCCTGCCATGAAGAATGTCTGAATGTTGCTGAGATCAAAAGGTATGTCTCACATTCGTGTGAACTTGGCTTTATATCGATAATAATTTTTAACACTTCTGTATTTTGAGCACTTTCTTTCTCGCCCGACAAATGGGGGATGCCTGTTTTAAAAACGAGTTTTAAAAATTCTGATCGTTTGAAAAAAGTTAAAAATTTAAGAAAAAAGAATTGCTGTATAGAATTAATTTCAACCTATTCTTGGTGCAGCTTTTGAACCAGACAAAACCAACTTTTTGTTCGGAAGATTCCGAAGCGCTGAGCCAACCCGAAGCAGACGACAACTCTGAGTCTTCGGAGTATATGGAGCCGCAGTGAAAGGGGGGTAGGGTTAGGGTTATTATTATTTATTTATTTTGTAATTTTTAATTAAAAAAAATTTTTTTAAACTCATTTTTCCATTAGTAGCAGTGTTTTTTCTACAGAAACCCGTCAGTTTAATAGGGAGTTCAGCTCCTCCGAGAGGCACTCTGTAAGGGTACAGAAATAGCCGATAACGCACCAATTGGCATTCTCCGGTAGGCGCGCCTCAGACAACCGGCAATAAATCAACACGCGCTTCTAAAGGAAATAATGCCTAGGAAGATAGTCTCCTAAGATCGAGCCCTCTCTCATTTAGACAAAAGAATTAGTCACCCATGTGTAATTTTGGTACCGGTACAGATTTAGAACCAGGCAAACCGACTTTTTGTTCGGCATCTTTCGGCCGTTTACGTAAAAAAACTTGGAGATGCCAAAGTACTTTGCCAATCAGAAGGCGAGAAAAGCAGACGACAATTCTGAGTCTTCGGAGGATATGACCCCACAGTGAAAGAAGGTTTCATGATGACAGTTCCCAACATATACGTCGAAACTATCCTTCTCACGTCTGTTTACTAACTCTAAAGGAAAACCTGCAAAATTTCTGAAAGCATCTCAAATAAATTCTCGTAAAAAATAACTTATAGAGCTTTTGAACCGGACAAAAACTTAAGTGCGTTTTTTTACCCTAAACTAACCCTAAACAAATCCTAAACAAACCCTAACATAACCCTAAACAAATCCTAACCTAACCCTAAACAAATCCTAAACTAACCATAACCTAATCCTAAACAAATCCTAAACTAACCCTAAACAAATCCTAAACTAACCATAACATAATCCTAAACAAATCCTAAACTAATCCTAACCTAACCCTAAACAAATCCTAACCTAACCCTAAACAATTCCTAAACAAACCATAACCTAACCCTAAACAAATCCTAAACTAACACTAACCTAACCCTAAAAAAATCCTAAACTAAACCTAACATAACCCTAAACAAATCCTAACCTAACCCTAAACAAATCCTAAACTAACCATAACCTAATCCTAAACGAATCCTAAACTAACCATAAACTAATCCTAAACAAATCCTAAACTAACAATAACCTAGCCCTAAACAAATCCTAAACTAACCATAACCTAACCCTAAACAAATCCTAAACTAACTCTAACCTAACCCTAAACAAATCCTAACCTAACCCTAAACAAATGTTACATTGTGTGGTTATTGGCCTCACCAAACTCTTTTGGTTCTCGTAGAAGTCTGCTGTTGATTCAAAGGGGCGATATGTCGTATTTACTTAGATCCGATTCTCGATCGCCGTCGCCACTATACTGACTACTCGTGCGTGCTTTTCAGTTGCTGACGTCACTAATATTCGTATGGCTTTTTCCCGCCTGCAATTATTGTGTCGCACTGCTATGTTGTCTTAGTCATCACCGTCATTGCCGCCGCCGCCATTACTCTTTTTGGGCTGTTATCCTCTGCCGGTCGCTTGCTGCGTGTTAACATTTTCGGGCTGTTGTCTTCTCTCTTTGAAATCAATTTCTTAATTACTTGAGAAGGAAGAATAGGGATGATCTACTAATTGGCTCTTAGATTTTCGTCATTTGGAATCTTTCTCGTAACCGCTACATATTTGGCGATGTTGACTCTCTTGCTCCCAAGTCGATAACTGATTCAAACCCCAATTCAATTGTCCCACGCATAACTCTCGCTATTAAATCTCGCAATCAACACCCAGGGGTGATGTCAACTCTTGACCCTTGGTGAACTTAAAGTCACGTCAATGTCACTGCGCATCCGTGGGAACACATCTAACCAGACTGCACTGGATGACTCCGTTACTACCGCGTAAGTCAAACCTGTCTCTAATAAACTAACCATAACCTAACCCAAAACAAATCCTAAACTAACTATAACCTAACCCTAAACAAATCCTAAACTAACCCTAACCTAACCCTAACAAATCCTAAACTAACCCTAAACAAATCCTAAACTAACCATAACCTAACTCTAAACAAATCCTTAACTAACCATAACCTAACCCTAAAAAAATCCTAAACTAACCCTAACCTAACCCTAAACAAATCCTAAACTAACCATAAACAAATCCTAAAATAACCATAAGTTAATCCTAAACAAATCCTAAACTAACCATAACCTAACCCTAAACAAATCCTAAACTAACCATAACCTAACCCTAAACAAATCCTAAACTAACCATAACCTAACCCTAAACAAATCCTAAACTAACCATAACCAACACCTAAACAAATCCTAAACTAACCATAACCTAACCCCCAAAAAATCCTAAACCCACCCTAACCTAAGCCTAAACAAATACTAAACTAACCATAAACTAATCCTAAACTAACTATAACCTAATCCTAAACAAATCTTAAACTAACCATAACCTAACCCTAAACAAATACTAAACTAACCCTAACCTAACCCTAAACAAATCCTAAACTAACCATAACCTTACCCCAAACAAATCCTAAACGTACCCTAACCTAACCCTAAACAAATCCTAAACTAACCTTAACCTAACCCTAAACAAATCCTAAACTAAGCATAACCTAATTTTAAAAATATCTCAAACTAACCATAACCTAACCTTAAACAACTCCTAAACTAACCATAACCTAATCCTAAACAAATCCTTTACTAAACATAACCTAACCCTAAACAAATCATAGACTTACCCTAACCTAACCTTAAACAAATCCTAAACAAACCCTAAACAAATCCTAAACTAATCATAACCTAACACTAAACAAATCCTAAACTAATCCTAACCTAACCCTAAAAAAATCCTTACATTACCCTAAACAAATCCTAAACTAACCATAACCAAACCCTAAACAATTCCTAAACTAACCATAACCTAACCCTAAACAATTCCTAAACTAACCATAACCTAATCCTCAACAAATCCTAAACTAACCATAACCTAACCCTAAACAAATCCTAAACTAACCATAACCTATCCCTAAACAAATCCTAAACTAACCATAACCTAACCCTGAACAAATCCTAAACTAACCATAACCTAACCCTAAACAAATCCTAAACCAATTATAACTTAACCCTAAACAAATCTTAAACTAACCATAACCGAATCCTAAACAAATCCTTTACTAAACATAACCAAACCCTAAACAAATCCTAAACTAAACATAACCTAATCCTAAACAAATCCTAAACTAACCCTAACCTAACATTAAACAAATTCGAAACTAACCATAACCTAACCCTAAACAAATCCGAAACTAATCATAACGTAATCCTAAACAAATCCTAAACTAACCATAACCTAACCCTAAAAAAATCCTAAACTAATCCTAACCTTAACCCTAAAAAAATCCTAAACTAACCCTAACCTAACCCTAAACAAATCCTAAACAAACCCTAAACAAATCATAAACTAACCATAACCTAACACTAAACAAATTCTAAACTAATCCTAACCTAACCCTAAACAAATCCTTACATTACCCTAAACAAATCCTAAACTAACCATAACCTAACCCTGAACAAATCCTAAACTAAGCATAACCTAACCCTAAACAAATCCTAAACCAATAATAACTTCACCCTAAACAAATCTTAAACTAACCATAACCGAATCCTAAACAAATCCTTTACTAATCATAACCTAATCCTAAACAAATCCTAAACTAACCATAACCTAGCCCTAAACAAATCCTAAACTAACCATAACCTAACCCTAAACAAATCCTAAACTAACCCTAACCTAACCCTAAAAAATCCTAAACTAACCCTAACCTAACCCTACACAAATCCTAACCTAACCCTAAACAAATGTTACATTGTGTGGTTATTGGCCTCACCAAACTCTTTTGGTTCTCGTAGAACTTTGCTGTTGATTCAAAAGGGCGATATGTCGTATTTACTTAGATCCGATTCTCGATCGCCGTCGCCACTATACTGACTACTCGTGCGTGCTTTTCAGTTGCTGTCGATGCTAATATTCGTACTGCCTTTTCTCGCCTGCAACCATTGTGTTGGACTTCTATGTTGTCTTAGTCATCACCGTCATTGCCGCCGCCGCCGCCGCCGCCGCCGCCGCCGCCGCCGCCGCCGCCGCCGCCGCCGCCACCGCCGCCACCGCCGCCGCCTTGACTCTTTTTGGGCTGGTATCCTCTGCCGGTCGCTTGCCACGTGTTAACATTTTCTGGCTGTTGTCTTCGCTCTTTGAAATCAATTTCTTAATTACTTGAGAAGGAAGAATAGGGATGATCTACTAATTGGCTCTTAGATTTTCGTCATTTGGAATCATTCTCGTTACCGCTACATATTTGGCGATGTTGACTCTCTTCCTCCCAAGCCGATAACTGATTCAAACCCCAATTACATTCCCCCACGCATAACTCTCGCTACCAAATCTCGCAATCAACACACTGGGTTGATGTCAACTCTTGACCCTTGGTAAACTAAAAGTCACGTCAATGTCACTGCGCATCCGTGGGAACACATCGAACCGAACTGCATGGGATGACTCCGTTACAACCGCGTAAGTCAAACCCGTCTCGAATAAACTAACCATAACCTAACCCTAAACAAATCTTGAACTAACCATAACCTAACCCTAAACAAATCCTAAACTAACCATAACCTAACCCTAAACAAATCCGAAAAAAAACATAACCTAACCCTAAACAAATCTTAAACTAACCATAACGTAACCCTAAACAAATCCTAAACTAACCATAACCACACCCTAAACAAATCCTGAACTAACTCTAAACAAATCTCAAACTAACCATAACCTAATCCTAAACAAATCCTAACCTAACCCTAAACAAATCCTAACCTAACCCTAAACAAATCCTAAACTAACCATAACCTAACCCTAAACAAATAATAAACTAACCATAACCTAACCTTAAACAAATCCTAAACTAACCATAACATAATCCTAAACAAATCCTAAACAAACCCTCAACAAATACTAAACTAACCATAACTTAACCCTAAACAAATACTAAATTAACTATTACCTAACCCTAAACAAATCTTAACCTAACCCTAAACAAATCCTAAACTAACCATAACCTAATCCTAAACAAATCCCAAACTAACCATAACCTAACCCTAAAAAAAATCCTAAACTAACCATAACCTAACCCTAAAAAAATCTTAAACTAACCATAACCTAACCCTAAACAAATCCTAATCCAACAATAACCTAACTCTAAACAAATCCTAAACTAACCATAACCTAACACTAAACAAATACTAAACTAACCATAATCTAACCCTAAACAAATCCTAAACTAACCATAACCTAACACTAAACAAATCCAAATCTAACTATAATCTAATCCTAAACAAATCCTAAACTAACCCTAAACAAATCCTAAACTAACCATAACCTAACCCTAAACAAATCCTAAACTAATCCTAACCTAACCCTAAACAAATCCTAACCTAACCCTAAACAAATCCTAAAATAACCATAATCTAACTCTAAACAAATCCTAAACTAACCATAACCTAACCCTTAACAAATCCTAAACTAACTATAACCTAACCCTAAAGCAATCCTAAACTAACCATAACCTTACCCTAAACAAATCCTAAACTAACCCTAAACAAATACTAAACTAACCATAACCTAACCTTAAACAAATACTAAACTAACCCTTACCTAACCCTAAACAAATCTTAACCTAACCCTAAACAAATCCTAAACTAACCATAACCTAATCCTAAACAAATCCCAAACTAACCATAACCTAACCCTAAACAAATCCTAAACTAACCATAACCTAACCCTAAAAAAATCCTAAACTAACCATAATCTAACCTTAAACAAATACTAAACTAACCCTATACAAATCACAATTTAACCATAACCTAATCCTAAACAAATCCTAAACTAACCCTAAACAAATCCTAAACTAACCATAACCAAACCCTAAACAAATCCTAAACTAACCCTAAACAAATCCTAAACTAACCATAACCTAACCCTAAACAAATCCTAAACTAACAATAACCTAACCCTAAACAAATCTTAAACTAACGATAACCTAACCCTAAACAAATCCTAAACTAACTATAACCTAACCCTAAAAAAATCCTAAACTAACCATAACCTAACCCTAAAAAAATCCTAAACTAACCATAACCTAACCCTAAAAAAATACTAAACTAACCATAACCTAACCCTAAAAAAATACTAAACTAACCCTATACAAATCCAAATCTAACCATAACCTAATCCTAAAAAAATCCTAAACTAACCCTAAACAAATCCTAAACGAACCATAACCAAACACTAAACAAATCCAAAACTAACCATAACCAAACCCTAAACAAATCCTAAACTAACCCTAAACAAATCCTAAACTAACCATAACCTAACCCTAAACAAATCCTAAACTAACAATAACCTAACCCTAAACAAATCCTAAACTAACCATAACCTAACCCTAAACAAATCCTAAACTAACCATAACCTAACCCTAAACAAATCCTAAACTAACCATAACCAAACCCTAAACAAATCCGAAACTAACCCTAAACAAATCCTAAACTAACCATAACCTAATCCTAAACAAATCCTAAACTAACCCTAAACAAATCCTAAACTAACCATTACATAACCCTAAACAAATCCTGAACTAATCCTAACCTAACCCTAAACAAATCCTAACCTAACCCTAAACAAATCCTAAACTGACCATAACCTAACCCTAAACAATTCCTAAACTAACCATAACCTAACCCTAAACAATTCCTAAACTAACCGTAACCTAACCCTAAACAAATCCTAAACTAACCATAACCATACCCTAAACAAATCATAAACTAACCATAACCATACCCTAAACAAATCATAAACTAACAATAACCTAGTTAGTTAATTTCCTGTTCAAAAGCTGTGCTAGTACAAAACAAAAATTGGTAAAAAATCATTTTTTTATTGATTATGTTCTTTAAAACAGAGCAAAATATCATCAAAAGATTTGAAGAAGATCAATATCGTTAACAGATAAAACTTTACAACATATATATATATATATATATATATATATATATATATATATATATATATATATATATATATATATATATATATGGGGGGTGTATGTATGTGTTTGTTCCGGTGTGTACAGATATGTAGAATATATAAAAACCTATGAGACTGCAACGGCCATATACGGCTATAAATGTTACGTAATACACATACCTATATATTTATATATGTGTATGTGTTTGTGTTATATGTTATATGTATACATATGCATGTTGATATATTAGTTAGTATACAGGACGTTGCCCGCATTTCTTATATATATATATATATATATATATATATATATATATATATATATATATATATATATATATATATATATATATATATATATATATATATATATATATATATATATACTAGCAAAAACTACCCGCCCTCCGAGCGGCAATTACTGACGCCGTAGTCTTCTTTACAGAAACCAAAGAAATAATTTTCATTTGACATTTTGGTAATTTAGAGAAAAAAATTTTAATTGATGATTGTCGTAGTGTTATTTGATATATTCCAATATAAGGGGAAATATACTGTGCATGAACATGTTCAATTTTTTTTTTTTTTAATAAAAACAACAAAAATTTCAATTCATATGGTCTTTAAGATATTCAACACCGATAAATTTTATTTTGTTTCAGCATAAAAATTAAAATAAATTCCCCATTAAAACTGGTTATATAATGAAATGAATAAACATTAAGGTAGAACGCCGATTGGTCAAATACTCCACTTTTATATTACTTATTAATTTGAAATGGGTAATTGTACTTTTCACCTTTATTATAAAAGAAAGAAAAATACGTAAAGAATATTAAAGAAAAATACGTTTTTGTAATTTAGAAAGATTAGAGGAGGTTTATTTCTTTTCTATGACAAATTTTTAATTTATCATCATCATCATCATCATCATCATCACTACCAACATGTTAACTCCTTGGCCTTTTGGCTAGGAGCAAAATGTAGTATCTATACTGAATCAGCACTGAATCTGGACTTAGTTTTTATGTTCTCTGTCAGTGAAGGAGAAATCCTTCTAGACCGAGGCAATTGAATTTTTTGTTCCAATTCAGATTGGCCATTTTGGGAGAGCTGGATTCTCCCCACGTTAAATATTGACATTGTGTCTAACTCTGCTCTCGTGAGAGGAAGTAAATAGGAATAGGAACAACAAAAACAGCAACAACAACCGCAACAAATTAATTTAAAAAATAATAAACGCATGTATTTAATTATTAACAGATTAGAAAATCAACTATCAAATCCTTTCTCTCTGATAGGTTTATAGAAGTAGTCGTTGATGGGATGAAGTCTGGGGCACATTGTATCAACGCCGGCGTACTTCAAGGATCAATTATGGGCTGACCCCTTTTCCTGATATTCATCAAGTATTTCCGAAATAACATTCTTAGTTCATTCGTTGACATTTATGCAGATAACGATCATCTATGGTAACACTTCAAGGAGCATTGATCATCAAGATTTCTCTGTTTCTCTCTCCTCTGGCCTGGAGCATGTGGTGTAATGGGGGGAAAGTGACTGGTTTCTTTTAATACATCTAAAATCAAGATTCTAACCCTAACCCACACCCTAACCCTAACCAAGATTCTCTCCTTTCATCACTTACGCTCGGATTCTTACTTTGCATCAGCTGAAATGGATGGCGCCTCCCTTGAGGAGGCTTCCTGTTTTGATAAGCTTCTAGGACTGACTTTCACTCCAAACCTGAAGTGAAAGAAATATCAGATCTTTCTACCGCTTCTCATTCCTGGCGCAATCCTCTACCTGTATAAGAGCCAGATACGTCCTAACAGAAACTAATGTTGCCACATCTAGGGGAGGTGCCGCAAAGGTCATTCTTTCCTGCACTGACAGAGTCAAAAGTAGGCTTCGAACTCTGCAGGGGGTGTACTCTTCTCGGCCCTACAGCCTCTTTTTCACAGAAGAGACGTTGCTAGGCTCTCTCTACTATATCGTTATAGTTTGGTAGGTGCCCCAACCACTGTATGGAATTTACCTTTCTTCTTATATGTAGCTGAGGCGAAGCGGAACTTCCATGAGCAGAGTTTCTGTACAAGAACTGCCTGTCTGTGGAATGCAATAACACGAGACTTCTTCCCAGCCGAATATAGCATGGTCGTTTTCAAGTCTAATATTAACAAGTTCTTGTTGGGTCATCCTTGTGGGGGATGCTAACGCATTCTATTCCTCTTAAATATTGAAGAAAAACGAGCAAGAAAACGTCAACATTCAACACAAATGAAGGGCAAATAAAATATCCAATACTCAAACATTTATATTAACAACAACAATTTATTTTGCATTTTTACACATAAAAATTATATTCCATATTTGACGAAAGTCTTTTAGCGTCTTTTGGATAAATGTCTCTTTGACGGCTTGAAAGAAATAGTGTATTTTTGTTATTTAAAGCAATGTCTCTTTAAATAAGTTTTGTAAGAAGAAAGACGCACGTGTGTGCGTGTGTGCGTGTGTGCGTGTGTGCGTGTGTACGTGTGTGCGTGTGTGCGTGTGTAATTGAAAAGAGAGAAAGAAAGTGCCAAGCTTACTATGTGTGTCCAGCAGTCAGAAAAGGGGAGAAGGAATGATTTGACGCGACAGGTAGTCGTCGCATCGTCTTGCGACTGGCCGATGGAGCGAAACAATTCTCCCTGCTGTGTCTGAAGAAATTCTGGAGGCAAGAGACCGGATCCGTCGCAAACGACGTTTATATATGTCCTAATCAGCAGGGGCAGTGACCGGAAACATATGATCCCTATTTTGGCGTTTTCTGCGGGGTGTTGAAAAACGCCTGTCGACTGCTGTTGAAAGGTGAATTCCATAATCCTCTTAAGTAATCAAATTCTGCCCAGACTAAAACAATCGTCTGAAATCCTCATTGTGTTAGTCTGATAATCCACCTGACGCAAACAATAAACCCCTGTCCTCGAGTAGTCTTTGGGCCTAGATGAGCGATGACTCGTTAGTACAGAAAAGTTAAAATTAAACGTGACTCGGCAGGAGCTCCATAGAAAATGTTATTTCAAATGTAAACGCGTCGGATCGACCGAACCTCTCCACGAAAGGCGCGGTCGCATCTAAAGAAGAAGAACCCCATTAAATAAATAAATAAACACTCCATTGCAAAATTGAGGAAAGTGTCCAATCGATATCTCTAATGTAAACAATCATCTTTTTACATGTTCTAATCGAATAAATACGCGTCTCTTCCGCGCGTTCTTTGGACACAGCGAATATAAATACTGACATTTATACAAACAATCTCCTCTCTTTTTTTACCGGTCTTCTCAAACATTTTCATTAAAATGGATCCGCACTTAATTGTAATGGAATACCTGTGAAAAGCAAACGGTCTTTTCTTCTTCGTGTATGAACATGTTGCAGCGAAGGTACCCGGTGTTAACCGGGAAGGAAATTGGTCCTTATATATTAGAAAAAGAAAGAAAAACTATAAAGCTTTCTTTCCCAAACTCGCCATGCAAAAAAAGTTATTCATTTTAATGGAGAGACGTTGTTTTTTTTTTAATTAGGTGGCCAAAAATCATAACGAGTAAATCTTTAATTAATTTAATTACAAATAGTCGTTTATGTAGTGTATATGTTTCATTTTACTTCAGTCGAAGTTCTCATTCATCAAGGGGTCCCTTCCTGGGGATAACACTTGATCTCTATACGAGATACATAGATATTCGAATATTCTATTAAAGTCCTTCTTTATTTCTCAAACGTTGAGTTAGTAAAGAAGTTAAGAATATTAATTGTCCACTCACTAATTGACCAGCTAACTATGTTGCAGTATATATTTATTATAATCTCTTAATCTTACCGGATTCCATGACAAGAATTCATCTAGTCTGGTGGAGTATCCAACTAAGTGCTGTTACTTGAGGTAACAGTACTTGTAGAAGGTGCACCATTCTTCGTAAAAGCCAGTGTGTAGCCGTGTCGAGGGGATCTTATTTGGGGCTTCGAATAGTATGTTATTTTAAATATTTACTCAGGATTTACTTGTAGGGGGAAGTATCCTCATGCCAGGTTGTTCTGACAAACCCTTGTACAGAGAGACCTTAGACACTCGAAGACAGTATCTAGTAGGCATTCAAGATGTCTTCGGTTTTTCGACACACACCGACTCAGGGACCTGCGGGAGTTTGAATTACCTACTAGACACCACCCTCGAGTGTCTTCGGTCTCTCTGTACAAGAGTTTGTTGGTACAACCTGACATGAGGATAAAGAGAAGTAATGTTGAAAGATAATCTTATTTTGTTTTAAAGATGGAGTTTCACCACTCAGAAGGTAATTTTCTCCTCCATCTCCCTTATAATGAAAGGGAGATGAACGATCATCAATGAGATGTATTAAAGGGTGAGAAAGGCGACCCAAAAAGTACAAATCATTTTCACGCTCAGAGAAAAGTACTGTAAATCCTCATCGTGGTGAGTCGTCCGCACAAAAGTCTCAGACGTTCGTGCGATTCATACTTAAGAAATGATCCTTTTATTTATCCAAAAATTGTACAATTTTTTAGATGTGGCACAAGGCCAAAAGGGGGTATGGGGGGGGAAAGTGGGGGTCGGGGGTCGTCCACTTGGTCAATGAATACCCTAGAAACTAGTTTCAGTCACCATAATACCGCGTTCACTCTATGGACTTAAGCTACTTAAAATATCCCCAGGTGTTTGAAGTGAATTTTATTTTACAGAAAGATATATACATGTGTGATGATGGGGGTGGGAGAACAAAAAACTAAGCCTTAAATAATCCCCCAAAAATAAATAAAAATAAAAGGGATAGTAAAAATAAAGAACCAAGGAAAATGCTAATTATGGAAGGTTAGTAGAGTCCCCCCATCCTATCTAAGGTGTGAACTGCTCGCTGTCTTCCGGTAAGAACCGAAAGCAAGAGAGACAGCTCCTAATTGGGAGTGGGCGTTTCTATATGGGGGCAAAAGAAATTGAGGGATGGGTTTGTCGGGATGTGCGGTGTCCTCCAGGATAGGTACTATTAGGGCGGGTCAGGGATATAAAATAAATTAGGGAGCGGGCATCCTGAAGGAGATCTGACACCTAAAATAAAGCTGGGGGCAAAAGAGCTCATTTATACTACTAGCTAGTAGGGACTGTGCCCAAAGAATTTACTGGTCAGGTTAAGGAAATGATTTCCTTTTTCAAAGAAGAGACCTAAGGTCGCTGTGTGCCATGCCTAGGCAGGGAACACGAACTCGAACCTATTCCGCGTGAACACGCATAAACTAGCGGTGTGTATCCACCTACTTTTGAAAAGTGAAGAAGGCAACCTCCTTCTATCAGATTTGATTTTGATTTTAAGCTGGTGCTTAAAATACGAAATCAAATCATAATAAGAAGGCGGCACCCCCCCACGCCCTATGTCTAAGCGTGAAGTGTACACGACGAGTCTAGCTACGGCTAAAATCGCCAGCAAAACCATACGTTTCTCCCTGGGCCACAAGGGGTCCATGTTGAAGACAACGGATGCTAAATCCAAGCACGTCACCCGATCGGGGGTGATGCGAGCCGTCACCTCGTTGACATACGTCCAGAATTCACGAAGTTTGGAGCAGGTGAAAAAGGCGTGCTCAGCCGTTTCAATTTCATCTTCCTCGCAACGTGGGCAGAAGGGGTCCATAACCAGACCAATCCTGAAGCGTATGCCATTGAGGGGTACCACATTACGAACCAATCGCCAGGTCAGAGAAAACTCAGTATTGTTGAGATGGCTCCGGCCTGGCGCCCAATTCCACTGAGAGCGGGTCTCCCGCTCCGACAATCCTAGCCGCTCCCCAAGGGGATCCGAAGCGGTCCCCACCACTAATTCCCGATATAGTGTATTTCTAGACCGGGCGAGGTCACTGGACCCCGGCAGCACTCTGAGCGCAGCTCGGCATTCGTTGAGGAACTGCGATTGACCCCTTGGCCTACGACGGCATTCGACCAAGTGGTCAGGGATGAGGTTAGGAAAAGCGTTTCCAACCGCAGGGCCCCACGCAGACTCCTCTGTCAAGGTTCGGCTCAGGAATGCCAGCCGCTCGGCATACAAGTGGCTTTCCAAGTCGGGCATTCCTAAGCCTCCCACTTCAGGACGTTGAGTACAGACCTGTCTACGGACTAGCGGCTTCCCCCTTGCCCACAAAAGCGAGAAAAGGAGACGCGTCAAAACCGCTCGGCGGTCCGCAGGCAGAGGTAGTACAGCCAATCGGTAAAGGATGAGCGAAAAGACGTACGTAACGCACGCCTCAGCTCGACCTTTAAGGGAAAGCCCCCTTCGAAGCCAAATCCTTACAGACGCTTCGACCTTTGACTGTACTTCCGACCAGTTCTTATCAAGCTGGAGACCCGGTCCGAACCATACGCCGAGGATCCGAACCGGGCCATCTGTCCAGTTGAAAAGGCCTGGGAGCGCAGCCGCGCCACTCCAGGCAGCCAACCTTAGGCCATTGGATTTGCTAAGGTTGACTATGGCCCCTGTAACTTTTTCGTACCTTTTGAGTGCCCTAATCACCGCGATAATGTCTCGAAAGCACGACACAAACACGGTGACATCATCGGCATACGCGGATACCCTGGCTCGCGCACCGCCAGGGAGAGCAATACCGCGTAGGGCCAGTCCAGGCTCCCCGATCCTAAGCCTGCGGAGAAAAGGCTCCAAGGCAAGGACGTAAAGCAGGGGAGACAGCGGACACCCCTGACGTACCGACCGAGAGACGGCAAAAGACTCCGATCGCATTCCATTGACCTGCACCACTGCCGTTGGCCCGCGATACAAAATGGAGATCCATCTGCAGAAGCCCGGTGTAAAACCGGCAGCCTCTAAAACAGATCCCAGGAAACGATGGTCGACCCTGTCAAAAGCTTTGGACTGATCTAAATTGATCAGCGCGGCTTCAGTGTCGTCTTCTAATCCCTCTATGATCGTGCGCATCAGATGCAAGTTGTTTTGAATCGATCTCCCCTTCACAGCATAATTCTGATCAGGTTCGACCAACTCACCGATAACAAGCTGCAACCGATTTGCAAGAACTTTGGCCAAAATCTTTAAATCTGCGTTAAGCAGAGTTATGGGCCTATAATCATCTAGATCCCCACCATCTTGGCCCTTTTTCTGAAGCAATGTGATCACTCCCTTGGTGACTTGACCAGGGATAGAACCCTGTTCAAACCAGTGATTGAACACATTGACCAGAATAGGTACGAAGATGTGCGACAGCCTCAAGAACAATTCATAGGGCAAACCATCGAGTCCCGGAGATTTGTCGTAGCCGACCTGCTTCAGAGCAGCCAAGACCTCACACTCTGTAACGCGCCCATCACAACTAGCCGCTCGGGCCGCCTCCAGGCGGGGCGAGCCAGCTAAATAGCTGCCAAACTCCTCGACGCGGAGTCCGGGCAGTTGGGTGAACCGCTCCATGAAATGCTCACGAAATCCCCGGCAAATCTCCCGAGTCGACACAAGGGTGTGTCCTTCCGGGTGTTTGACCTGACGAATGAGACCGACCGAGTTGCGACGAAGTGGAGTTCTACGCTCTTCCGCGTCCACATTCACGGCTTCGTTGGACACTCTCTTTAGCCTAGCTCTAACTACTTGACCCTCATACCGCACGTTAGCCGCACGTTTCAGGTCCCCCTTAGCTAGTTCTATGCCTAGGGAATCCCCCCCAGCCACCGCCCGGGCCAGCTTAGTTTCTAAACGCTTTTCTGCTTCAGCCTTATTTAAGGCGAGGCGTTGGCTATATTGAACAGAAAAGCGCCTAATGCCAACTTTGGCGTTAACCCACCACTTACTCCCGGTTACCGCCCCCACTAATCCCTTTTGAAAGTTAAGAGATAGCTGTTCCCGGAAGTCACGTATCTCCAGTAAGGAGGTATTTAACTTCCAGTAGCCAGCTACCTTGTGTGTCTTAGGACCTAATTCCAGACTGGCCACAAGTAACTTGTGGTCAGAATGGCCTAACCAGTGGAACGTGGGACAAGAGATATAATCTACGTTGCCTCTTCTAACTAGCAATCGATCCAAGTAAGAACTTGGAAGGAAAGTGCCGCTAGGGAGCCACGTCCACATCTCCCGCCTCGGGTGATCGATACGAAATCTGTCGACCAGATCGCATTGTGCCATCAGGTCAGACAGACTTGTCTCACACCCATCCGACCCACTAAGGCCCCCCACCCTATCTATCCTGGGATTAAGGATGGCATTCCAATCCCCCACTACGATTAGCCGCTCCGAACCACCGAGGAACCCCTCCAACCCCCGAAAAAAGGAAACCCTCTCACGAGTGGAATTGGGCGCATAAACCGCGACGATTCGAAACATGGCATTGTTCACGGCAACATCAGCCACGATCAGTCTGCCATCAGCATCCGCGTGAACAACGTTTACCCTTGCTAGCAGAGTGCGTCTAACTAACAGAGAAACTCCCCGAGCAGTACGGTCACCAAATGCTGAAAAAACATCGAAATGTTCCGACAGCAGTCGGTGATCGTCCATCGAAACATAGTGAGTTTCCTGTACCGCAGCCACATCTAATTCAAAAGCCCTGAGATCCCCCAGTATGCGGGCTGCTTTGCTTAAGGATCTCAAGCCTCTCGCGTTCAAGCTTCCTAGCTTCAAGTTCGTGGCCATCGCACTAGTCAGTGTCAATCAACGGCCTGAAATCCTTGTCAGTAAGGACGCCGACGGCATGCCCGATATTGCCAGTAAGCAATTCCGACGACGCGCGGCCGTCTCGGGAGATGCCCCCGACATCCAGGGGAAAGGTTAATAAGAAATGATCCTTTTTTTTCAACATCTCTTCACTTCATATCATATCTTAGTCAGCCTCGCACAGTCACCCAGCTTGCTCATTTGCATAACGAATAACAAAATTCCATTCAAATTAATTGTTAAAGTAAAACATACTTTTTATTTCCACAGCTTTTCATTGATATTATCAATTGTGATAGTTTCGAGCAATCATTTTGTATTATTATTATTATTTAATATATTAAAAAGACAACTCAGTTCCTTTATGATAATCATTTGTTCACATGAAGTCGATTCAAGGGAGGTAATTTCTACTAAAAGATATGGGCAATTATTATCTTTAATTTCTATAAGTAATTATTTTTACAAAAATAGAAATTTAAGAATAAATAAATAACATATACAACCAACAAGAAGTTCATTTTTTAGATACATTCAAAAGTTTCATTTAAAAATCTTGATCTCACATGAAATTATTGGGATATCTTTTACAATAATCCGCAGAGTCGCGGACGGGGTCCAAAAAACGAACTAGAACGGGGTAAAAAAAAAAAAATATACAAAAAGTGATGATGTCCTACATCGAGAATAGATATTTTCCTACTTACCTATCACATTTTTTTGTATTTTTACGTAGTATAAATGGGTTTTTATTAGATGTAAAAAAAATTCTTGTCTTTTTTATTAAAAACAAAATGGCGGCCCAGCCTTACCTCGTCACGAACCCCCCCCCCCCTTGTCTTGTCCAATGTTCGTGTGACAAAAATATTGATTTCTAATAAATAGCAGTTGAAACGGTTTAAAAATACAAACAAATGTCACAGATAAGTTGGGAAATAACTTTTATCGGCTACAGTTACTTTTATTTGTTGTATATTTGTTTTTTGAGCGTTTTCATTCTGCGGATTATTGTAAAAGATACCCAATTATTGAAATCGTTTCTTTCAATCTGCTGTGTATTACTGTTGTTATCAGTAGCAATACTACTTCTACTACTACTACTACTACTACTACTACTACAAACTGCTTGTCTGGATACATGTGCTACAGGGTTAGTTATTTTTCAGACATTTTAAATGGTAACATTTTTAGGTGCTTTTTCAGAAACGTGGCCGAGATTTGAAAGGGGGAGATAATTCAAACGACGAAATATGAAAAGGGCAGATAAGTCAAACTTTGGGGGGAGGTGGGGCGAAAAGAGAGGGATCAAATCTGATTTTTCACAAAATGGATGCAAACGCTTTGAACTTAGAAGACGATGTTTTTACTTAGAGATAATTTCAAAATAATCGATTTTTTGCAAGCATACAGACTTATCTGAAGTGCCGAGACCTGCATGAGTGGCGCTGAGATGAGATGAGACTAATCCCATACGCAACTAGAAGCGATTTTATTTTGACAAACGTAAACAAAAAGTTACAAACAAATATTTTAAAGGAAAAACAATGCACATAAAATTTCTTATATTTGTCTTAGGTGAAGCCCGAATCGTTATGGGTGGGTGGTCGTTGGACATACAATTTGTCATATGTTGACTTTACCCTATGCTAGACACTCTTACCAAAATACCTCATTCTCTCTGTGGGTTGGACCTACTTAGATGATCCCCAATTTGTTTTTAAAATTTCTTTGTAAAATTCATAGTGGGGGAGTGGGACAATATTTACAAAAGTTCTATACAAAGTTTGTAGTGCCCTCCCAACCCTCTGCTAAGTGATAGACTGCTCACTGTTTTACGGGTGATCCGAAAACAAGCAGGCCAGTCTCTAATTGGAGAGGGATTAAGGAGGGGGGTCAAAAATAAAATGAGTCTGGATGGGATGTGGGAATGGATGGTGGTGTCCTCCAAGATATAAAGTCACATAGAGCAAAACCAAAGTGTGGGAGGGTTGGGCATCTTTGGCGGCTATCTAGTACCAAAAACAAACAAAAAACAGGGTCAGAACGCATTCACTCCCATAATAACAAGCTGGAACAAGCCGCGCGTGCGTGGTCCCCCTCTGTATGTGACTCGATGTGGCGAGTGTAAAATGCAATAAATTTGGGCAATTTGGGACATTTTTTACCCCCCTTTGACCCCCTGGGGGCGCAAACCAGAATTCTTCTGAGGTCAAGGATGGTCATTTTATATCCAGAACAATTGCCTCTACATTTTGGCCAAGTTTCAGAAAAATTGAATGGATGGATCAAACGTTGTGGGAGAAAAGGGTCATTTTTTGCAATTTTGGGGGCTTTTGACCCCCTGGGGGCGCGAATCAGATTTTTTTATAAGGTCAGCGATACTTATTTTCTATTAGGACCAATTGCCTCCACATTTTGGCCAAGTTTCAGATAAATTGAATGGATGAGTGAAAAGTTATGGGGCAAAAAATGTCATTTTTTGCCATTTCGGGGCCTTTTGACCCCCTGGGGGCTAACCAGATTATTTTTCAAAAATCGGAGAATGTCACTTTCTAACCTGACCAAAGTTACAACTTCATGCAAAATTTCAGAGAAATTCAATGGATGGTTGCGGAGAAAAATCCGGACGGACGGACGGACGGACATGCCTCAAAACATAATTTCCCACGAATTTATAAATCGGGGGACCAATAATACAGCTAATAGCGACATTGGTTTTACAAGCACTACCCTATCCCGCCGCCTCACCATGCATCTTGTAAACACTCTACTAGCTAAGGGTCTTTTTTAAAGAGAGATTGAGGGGTGGGTTCCGTAGAAGCGATGGATTTGTGTGGCGATGCCCAAATTTGACATGTAGGAAGAAGGTGTCCATTAAACGAGGAAGTATTTTTTAACGCCAAACTCCAAAAAAAAAAACAGTTTGGATTATCTGCTTTTTTCCTATTTCGTCGTTTGAATTATACCCCCCTTGTCATATCTCGTCTCGGTCAGTTATCTATTTCTTGTCTGTGTGATTTTTTTAAATAATAAATAATTTTTGAACTGAAAGAAATCAATTTTTATATGAGAAAACATCCCTCAAACTGAGATTAACAATGAATAAAGCTTTGCATCAGCTTTACAATAAGGGATTTGAAAAAACTTAAAACAACACAAGATACAAATAAAATGTTTTTTCTATTATAGTTTTATCTAAATACAAAAAGGCCTTTTAGTGAATTAAAGTTTTGTTTTATGTATCTCAGTTATTTATAAAAGTATTAAACTTCGATAAACAATGAATAAAACTTTGCATCGAATTTTTAGTTAAAACTCATAAATTTTACTGCTAAATAAATTGGGATTTCGAAAGAAACTTAAAACAATACAAGATACAAATAAAATGTTGATGTTATTATAGTCTTAGAAAAGCTATTTAGTGAATTAAAGTTTTGTTTTATGTATCTCAATTATTTATAAAAATATTAATGAATAATTTTCGAACTGAAATAAATTCACTTTACTATGAGAAAACATCCCTGAAACTGAGATTAACCACGAATAAAACTTTACATTAGGGATTTAAAAGAAAATTTAAAACAATACAAGATACACATAAAACAATACAAGATACAAATAAAACAATACAAGATACAAATAAAAACGAAGAAATGTTTAAATTTATAATTTTTGTAAAGCATTTCAAAGAAACGAAAAAAAACGGGGTGAAGTGATACAGGTGTGAAATGGGCCAATTTTTTCAGGCCACTGTATCAATATTTCTGCTGTGCACTCGAATAAAGAGAAAATATGATAAGTTTTTTTCTTAAAATTAAGTGACCGTACAAACACACAAGAGGCCCATTTCACCCGTCTTTATGGGTCGGCCATAGAGAGATTTATTTTGGAGATGAATTAGGAATATGTTTTATGAACAAATTATTTTTGTTTTTTAAATGAAAGAAAATACTTCGGTAAATTATAAGAAAATGCATATTAATTTTTGGTTGGCATTTTTACATTCAGTGTTAAGTTCCAAATATGATATATCTAAACTGCTTTTCTTTAGAGATAATAAATAAAGAGTATATTCCTACGAAGTAAACTGCGCCAACCACTGGGGATCGAACGCGAAACCTCACGGTCTCAATTCTTTAACTCTATCTACTGAACCACGCGGACAAAACGTTAAATAGGGAGAAAATTAATTTACTTAAATGAAAGCTGTGTTTTAAGAACATTAACTAAACAAAATACTTTGAAACTTCATTTTAAAAATGTGCTCTTTTATCTGACAGGGGCGCTATACAAAATAGATATGCTTTTTGTTTAATGGAACAAATGAACCATAATACTTGGCCTTTGCATTGTAAACTGTAAGCCATTAAATTAAGAAATACATTTAATCAATAAATAGATGCTCAATGTGGGATAGTGTAATATCTGTTCTGTTGTCAGGAGACCACGATTCTGGGCATTACCTCTTCCTTTTTAGAGGAGTAGTGGTAGTATCTGCTCTGTGATCATGATACCATCCTCCTAGAGATTTCCTCTTCCTTTTCGGTGGTGTATTGAAGTATCTGTTCGATTGTCATAATACCATTTTCCTATGGAGTTTCTCCTCTTTTTTGCGGTTATAGTATAAACTGTGTTTCTCGCTTTATTGAAGATCATAATATTGTTAATAACTTCAATAATATAAATCGCACAAGTTTGAAATATTGCACACTGAAAGAGTGCTCCTAAGTAGGTAAGATACCAAAATATTTTGCAAATCTATACTATATTTCTAAAGTTATAGACATTTATGTATTTGTTAGCCATTTTTACTGTTTCTCGCTTTATTGCAGGTTTGTTAAAATACAGTCCATAGGTGATAAAAAAAATTGACTTAGCAGGGTTAATTATTTTAATCATTTAAATCATAAGTAACAATATGAATGAAATGTAAGGAAGAAATCACCAGATATGCACCACAAAATTGAATCATTTATCAACAAATCTCCCATTTCTTGAAATTACCCTTTGCAGTCTCCCATCAAGAGATGAAGTCAATCTGTTGATTTGGGAAGGTGTTATGCTACTAGCAACATCAACAATTTTATTCCAGAGGGCATCTTTTGATGTAAATTGTTGTCCTCCTTCATAAACCTTCCTCTTTAAAATTGACCAGAGCTGCTCAATCGGGTTTAAGTCAGGAGAACAAAGCGGCCAAGTCATGAGACTCTCTCCCTTGATGCCCAGAGATGTGAGGAAGGTAGTCGTAGCCTTTGCTGCATGAGATGGAGCATTGTCGTGCATAAAAATCAGTTGACGTAGACGAAGTAAATGCAGGTCGTCCAGCCAAGGTGACAAATGCTCATCTAAGAACGATATGTATGCTTGGCTTGTGAGTTTCACACCCTCTGGCACTCGGAAAAGTCCAATTAATTTATCACCTATGATACCCACCCAAAACATAACTCCCCCGCCACCTTGTTGGCGACGAACGCGATGTGAGATAGCAGCTCCGGTAGGACTCCAAACTTTAGCCCATCCATCCGGACCATCAAGTGTGGCTCTAGCTTCATCTGTGAATAAAACCTGTTGGAAGTCCGTTTTCATGTATTTTTCTGCCCACACAATGCGTTTTCCCTTATGGGTTTTGTTCGAGGGAGGCCTGGAACTGGGCTTCACGTTTCTGGCTATCTCATTCAAGACACTGCATCTGGTATTCCTAGACATTGGAACAACGCCAGCTTTGCCAAAAATGGAGGCGCTAGTGCCATTTGGTTCACTAATGATCTGTCTGCGTATTTTTCGCATATCGCGAGGGAAAATGCTCCTTCGTGTACCCTTATCTTTCCTTCGTGCAATGTTGGACCTCTTCCACAAAAGAAACCCAGGTTCTCTTATCCCTTCCCAATTCATTGGCTAAATCCAGAAGTGTCAGTCCTTCTGCAAGGCCAACTACAACCCTTTGCCTTTCAGTAGCAGTCAAATGTCGATTTTGGGGCATTTTTACAAACCTGCAATAAAGCGAGAAACAGTGAAAGTGGCTAACAAATGCATAAATGTCTATAACTTTAGAAATATAGTATAGATTTGCAAAATATTTTGGTATCTTACCTACTTAGGAGCACTCTTTCAGTGTGCAAAATTTCAAACTTGTGCCATTTATATTATCGAAGTTATTAACAATATTATGATCTGCAATAAAACGAGAAACACAGTTTAGTATCTATTAGGTTAAAAGGTTGTCTAGAGTCCGGAACATAATACGTTAAAATCTAATTAGTTTTACACATGTGATCTGAAAAAAAAACATGCTTGAAATGTGTAAATAATCGCTAGAGGAAATAAATGGAGTCTTCATATAACAGAAGTAATGGTTTGAAGACTCCATTTTTTTTCTTCTGGCGATTATTTACACATTTCAAGCGTGTTTTTCTAATGTATGTAGTAATATTTAACAATATTTAACAAAAACAACAAGAAACAATATTTATCGTCTATATGCACTTTTTATCGAATTATGTTCCGGACTCAAAACTACCTTTTAATCCGATAATGTTTTTGTTGTGCTTATGTTACATTCAAAATGTTATTAACATGTCGATAACATTTTTTGAACTTATTTCGTGTTACTTTTAAAATCCAAATAGTTGTAACACCTTCTCCGTCGTACAATATTTAATTTTTGGTTGTATGAACGGAAGTCTGCAAAAAAATTGCGCATGCGCAGATCGAACAAAGATATTCCGTTCTCCCTCGTCTAGCGTTAGACAGACTTTCAATGGGCAGGCTTTTTTTTTCAATGACTTCCTGTCTGAAGAACACATTAGCGCGGGACTAATTCCTTGCTGATTACAACTTGGTCGTCTTTAAATCCAATGTGAACAAATTCTTGTCATAAACTGTTCCATAAGTAATAATTTTAACCCTAACCCTAACCCCAACCTTCGTGCTGTGTGCACTCGGATTTCGTCTTTGTCTTTCGGTGTATCTCGGGCTTCGTCGCTTGTTGTTAAACTCAACGCTGATGCTGATCTGGTTTTTAAAAGTGTTATTATTCCAAAAGACACGATAGAACTAGAAACGTTTGTACAAGAGAGAGAGAGAGAGAGAGAGAGAGAGAGAGAGAGAGAGAGAGAGAGAGAGAGAGAGAGAGAGAGAGAGAGAGAGATGGAGAGAGAGAGAGGGAGAGAGAAAGAGAGAGAAAACTGGGGAATTACTTCGGGAGAGAGTTATCTTGCAACACTCAAGCCATTTTGGGCTACTGCGCCTCCTTCCTCCGGCCCCTGCCTAGTAGGCAGAGGACCGGCCGTTTCTCGCGTCTGCCTCTGTTGGTGGTCACGAAACAAGAGACAGAAAAAGACCCGAACGGACGTGACGTCATTTCCGACTTCCGCTTTTACACCCCCCTCCCCGAGAACCACACTCACTATCTAACATACTCAGTCCATACTATTGATTAACGTTAGTACTCCCATAGTGTCCCTCATCTTTCGGCTGGCAATGTATTTACGTCTAATTAACCCTTATCCTCAAGTGGCTCTTGGCATTGATAAAGTGATGGCCCAGTGGTAAAAAAGTAAGTAATTTTGCACTTCGAAAGTTTCCACTGCGAATTACGTAGCAGCAAATGTGTCGCCTCACTATATGCTTCGTTCCTTTTGAATTGGGCAGTGCTGGTCAGGCTACCAAAATCGTGTTCACAAACAAACAATGAACTAATTCCAAACTTTGTGTAGCTCTAAACCTTGCTTTGCCAAAAGAGAAAGAGAGACAGACAGGCAGTTAGAGGGATAGAAAGAAAGGGAGAGGGGGAAAGAAAAGAGAGAGAGGGAAGAGGAAATTGGATTTTCTGTATCGACCAGATTTTTCTGATAAATATCATATGGCTAAAATGGAAAATCGGAAAATCATAAGGAGACTACAATTAAAACTATGCGGCGAGAAGGGTTGCTATTATTTCTGATGGAATAAAAACATCAAACAACGGAATGACGTCATAATAGCACACAGTCAATATTTTGTAAACGTTTGAAAACTGGCACGATTGAAGTGTCAAAAAAACGTAAAACGTCCGTCGGATTCTACGTATGCGCATTCAACGTACGCTCATTGATGTTCTCTGCGTACGTAGAAAGAATCGACATTAATGATAAATTTATGTGTTTATTTTATGTGTGCACTAGATGGCTTCGCCAGCCTGCTATTGCTTCGCAAAGTTCACTACTTAAAATACTCGAAACAAAGCTTTAAAATAATAAACATTTCATTGCTGTAGACACGAAACAAAAACTTTCGCATTCATTCATAGAGATAAGCGTCAAGATTAACATTTTGGTAATTTTGACACAAATTAATTTATTTTTTTAATATGATCGTAAAGAAAGAAAAGAAAAGAAGAAATGAATAAGTCAGTTCCTTCAACGCATAAGCCGGAAATGAACACAATAGAGGGGCATAAACAACTGTCCTTCCGTTATAACTAAGGAGAACCCACTATCAAGTGATATTTAATGATAGTGTTATTCTTAGGTATTATGGTAGTAAGGA